>HG995378.1:31989582-32561066 GCA_905333075.3 Atethmia centrago | reverse complement strand
CCATCCTTGCTGGTTGGATGGGGTGGTGGACGGAAGACCGGCGTCTTCCACCTGGGATGGCACCTCCGACTCGCGTCGCCTGTTGTCCGACGCGAGCGGCGGTCGGAGGCGCTTCTCAGGCAAGAGCCTGTCCTCTATGCCCGCAATACAGGCTCTCGTGAAGTTCCTCTCCTCCGTGACGACCTTGCGGATGATATCCTCAAGGTTGGAGGGGGGAACCTCAGCCGCCGGTCTCGGCTCGGCTTTGTTTGGCCGGGCCGTGGCTTCAGCCAGCTTCTGATGCAGCTGGCTGACCACTGACTGCAGGCGATCAACTTTCGCCTGCAGTTGCCGCGTTTCGTCGGTCGCCGTGCGCTGCACCAGCTCCCCGACGATGCCGCGCATGCTCGCGGCCCTGCATTTAAGGGACTTTTGGAATGTCCCTTTCAAATTAGAGGACTTAGAGGCGATTACCACTATCTCCTCTTCGTCCTCCTCAGCCATCAGCTGCAGCTCCGCCAGGGAGTGATCCGCATACAGGACGCGGGACGCGCCGTACCCGGACTTGGCCCGGGCGACGCGCGTCCGTTGCTCCTTGGCCGCAACCCGCTCCTCCAGGTCTTGCTGCAGCTGCGCCCGCCTAGTTAGGTCCAACTGGCATCTGGCCTCAGCTAGACCCACGTCGTGGGTATCAGTCACCGGCTTCTTGGCCTTCGCGTGTGGTCTCCTCGAGTCCGAGGAACCCCCGGACCCATCTCTCTGACGGGCCCGCTTCCCCGGCTCCCGGCGACCAGTCATCGAACTAGCGTCCGACTCGAACAAAACGGACTCATTATCGGAGTCCGGCACCTCACAAAAGAAGCTGGCCGCAGACGGCGCGCGGCTAGCCTCCGACGCCGAAGCGCCCTCGGATTGGCCCTGAGAAGGGCCTTTTGGTTGGCCCTGAGAAGGGCCTTTTGGTTGGCCCTGAGAAGGGCCTTTTCTAAATCGTCCGGAGACGTCCCTCGGTTTAGGCATAGCCTCCTCAGGTGTCGCAGTTTCCCGCAATAAAATAAAATATGATAAAATCCAGTTAAAATATGCTACGACTGCACAGTGCACTTTAGCCGAGCCCGGTCTGCCACTCCGTTACGGTGGTCAGAACCGGGTCGTTGCCCAGGGGACGCGACGTGGACGCAAGCACTGTGGGGGGTCCCCCAACCTAACCTAACCTAACCTAACCTAACCTAACCTAACCTAACCTAACCTAACCTAACCTAACCTAACCTAACCTAACCTAACCTAACCTAACCTAACCTAACCTAACCTAACCTAACCTAACCTAACCTAACCTAACCTAACCTAACCTAACCTAACCTGCAAGGAACCAGCCGACCTATGCAGCCATTGTGGTGGTCTGCATCTCAGAGCGGACTGCCCGGATCGACAACTCGGCGAGGCAGCGAAGTGTATAAACTGCGCCAGAGCAAAAATGAGTGACACTGAGCACAGTGCATTCAGCACAGAGTGCCCCGTGCGCCGCAAATGGGACTCATTGGCTCGAGCATCTGTAGCGTATTGCTAAGGGCCCCGCAGCTACCCCCAAGTACAAAATTATCCAGGCCAACCTGCAACGAAGCCAACTCGCCACCAACGAACTCCTATTGGAAGCGCAATCGCGCAAAGTGGCCGCAGCAATGCTCCAGGAGCCCTACGTGGGTCGGATTAGTAGAATGAAGGGCTACCAGGGCGTAAGGGTCTTCCAGAGCTCTGAAGGAGGAGAAGGGACTGTAAAAGCAGCAATCGTTGTCCTAGACCACGACCTGGACATACTTCAGTACCCGCAACTCACCACAAACAACATCTGTGTGGTGGGAGTCCGAACCAGAGCCTGGAAGATCACGCTGGTGTCATTCTATTTTGAGCCCGACAAGCCCGTGGAGCCTTACCTGGAGCATATGCAACGCATAATGCGAGAGATTGGCCCTTGCAGGTTGGTTATTGGAGGTGATGTAAATGCAAAAAGTACTTGGTGGGGAAGCAGCAGCGAAGATGCTAGAGGGGAGCAGATGTGCGGAGCATTGGGGGAGTGGGGTTTGCATGTCCTCAATATAGGAGACACCCCGACGTTTGACACAGTGAGAGGAGGAATCAGGTACAGCAGCCACGTGGACGTCACGGCATGTACGGTGGACATGCTGGACCTGGTAGACGACTGGCGAGTAGAAGTGGGTCTCACGAGTTCCGACCACAACGGCATTAGTTTCAGTATTGCCCTGGAGAAATCTAAAGGTATTAGTATAGAACGCACCACTAGAAAATATAACACGAAGAAGGCTAATTGGAGACAGTTTCATGTGAAACTGTCACAAATTATGCTGGAAAAGAAATTAACAATAGAAGAACTTACCAAAACAAAAAACACCAATGATTTAGATATAATAATAGATACATACACACAAGTAATAACAGAAACATGCACACATACAATACCTTTAAAGAAAACAAAGGAAATACTTACTTTGCCGTGGTGGTCCGAGGAACTCGCTGAGATGAAGAGGCTGGTCGCTACCAGGAAACGCCGAATCGGGAACGCCGCGCCGGTCCGAAGAGCGATGGTTGTCAGTCTGTACCTGAAAGAGAAAGAAAAATATGAGGAAGCTGCCAAAAAAGCCATAGAGGAGAGTTGGAAGGGTTTTTGCGGTAAACAGACCAGAGAAGGGGTTTGGGAGGGTATTTACCGAGTCATGGGACGGGTTGCTAAAAGGGAGGAAGATCTGCCGCTGCAAATGGGAGGGGAGACCCTGGACGCAGAGGGTTCTGTGAGGCTGTTGGCTGAGACCTTCTACCCCGAGGATCGCGAGGAGGATGACAGCTTGGACCATCGCCACACGAGAGTACTGGCAGCAAAGGTAAACGAGTGGAGTCATGATGAACGGCATGACCCACCGTTTACCCAAAGTGAGCTCGATAGGTCCATGCATTCTTTTAACCCAAAGAAGGCCCCGGGAGCCGACGGCTTCACAGCGGACATTTGCTCCCAGGCCGTAAATTGTGACCCTGCGTTCTTCCTGGAACTGCTGAACAAATGCCTGGCATACCACCATTTCCCGAAAGCTTGGAAGGAAGCAACGGTGGTTGTGCTGAGAAAGCCGGGTAAGGACTCGTACACCGTACCGAAGTCCTACAGGCCGATTGGGCTCTTGCCTGTACTAGGAAAGGTGTACGAGAAGATGCTGGTTGCTCGTCTCAAATTCTACTTACTCCCCAGGATCAGTACTCGCCAATTCGGATTTATGCCCCAAAAGGGCACAGAGGACTCCCTCTATACCCTAGTGCAGTACATCCGAGTGAAACTGACAGAAAAGAAAATTGTCACACTCGTGTCATTGGATATAGAGGGAGCCTTCGACAGTGCGTGGTGGCCTGCCATCAAGGTACGATTGGCTGAGGAAAAGTGCCCTGTGAATTTGAGACGAGTAGTCGGTAGCTATCTCAGCGACAGGAAGGTTCATGTGAGATACGCGGGGGAAGAGTGTACGAGGTCTACAGGCAAAGGCTGCGTCCAGGGGTCGATTGGGGGACCGATGTTTTGGAACCTCTTGCTGGACCCACTCCTTAAAGAGCTGGAAGCAAGAGGCAACTACTGCCAAGCATTCGCCGATGACGTTGTTATGGTCTTTGACGGCGGAACGGCGGTAGAAATCGAGGGACAGGCCAATGCCGCTCTCGAATATGTTCGGGCGTGGGGTGTAAGAAATAAGCTAAAATTCGCACCGCACAAAACGTGTGCGATGGTTTTAACGCGGAGGCTCAAGTACGACACACCACGCTTGAGCATGGGGGGGATCGACATTGGCATGTCCCAAGATGTCAAAATATTGGGTCTCACAATCGACTCCAAGCTGACCTTCAACAAACACATAGCCATCGCCTGTAAAAAGGCGATAGCTATGTACAAGCAGCTGGCTCGAGCGGCCCGAGTAAGTTGGGGTTTGCACCCAGAAGTAATCCGGACCATCTACACAGCCGCAGTGGAGCCCACGCTGCTGTACGCCGCAAGCGCATGGGCACCAGCCGCCAACAAAATAGGGGTCATAAAACAGCTGAACGTGGTGCAGAGAGGGTTTGCCCAGAAGCTGTGCAGAGCCTACCGCACAGTCTCCCTCAACTCAGCACTGGTGCTGGCTGGGATACTCCCTCTTGACCTTCGGATAAGGGAAGTTGCTTCACTTTATGAAGCCAAGAGGGGTGTGCCCCAGTCCATACTAGGAGACAGGGAGGTTGAGCGGATGGCTCCAGCGATCGAGGCCCCGCACCCCGCGGAGCAAGCCACTCTTCAGTTTGGCAGCCTGATGGACGAGGAACAATATAACCACCACAGCGATTTCGCTGTGCGTATTTTCACTGACGGCAGTAAGATTGAGGGCAGGGTCGGAGCAGCGCTATCCTTGTGGAATAGCGCCACCGAAACAAAGGCCCTCAAACTTACCTTGCCGTCTTACTGTACCGTCTATCAGGCTGAACTACTGGCCCTGCAAAGAGCGGCTGCAGAGGCGCTAAAGCGCAGGGAAAGCACGTTCGGCATTTTCAGCGACTCTATGGCGGCCCTCCAGACGATCACCAACGCTAGCGCCCCCCATCCCCTGGCAGTGGAAACAAGAGACACTCTAAGACGCTGCAAGCTCCAAAACAAGAGTGTCTCTTTGTTTTGGATCAAAGCCCACGCAGGGTTGGAGGGCAACGAGCGAGCCGACAGACTCGCGAAGGAGGCTGCCCTAGGGTCGAAGAAGAGGCCGGACTACGATCTGTGCCCCGTTTCATTCGTCAAGCGGCAGATCCGTATGGGGTCGCTCGACGAATGGAATGGGAGGTATAAATCGGGGGCAACAGCCTCCGGCACGAAACTATTCTTCCCTGACGCGATCGCGGCGTACAGTGTAGTAAGAAAAATGGAGCTCACAAGTGTGACAACCCAAATCCTCACAGGGCACGGTGGATTCTCTGCATACCTGAAACGTTTCAAGTGTAAAGAGAATGCATCGTGCGCCTGTGAGCCTGGAATCGATGAAACGGTTGCTCATGTTCTGTTCGAATGCCCAATAACAGCAAAAGCTCGATATGAGGCGGAGCAAAAACTGGGCACCAAACTAATAGCCGAAACCGTACCAAATTTAATGAGAAGCCGAAATAGAAACAAATTATTAGAATATTGTATAGAAATAGGAATAGCATTAATAAATAGAAATAAAATTGTTTAAGTAAGTAGGATACTTGATTATATAATAAGTATATAAGATAAGTACCTAAACATAGAGGAAAAAAAAAAAAAAAAAAAAAAAAAAAAAAAAATCATAATAAAGAAAAGAAACAATATTAAAATGAAGCAGAAAAAAAAAAAAAAAAAAAAAAAAAAAAAAAAAGAATATATTTAATAGAAGGTCCCCATAGAATATATTATTATAAGGTATGTATATGTGTAATTAGTATAGCATAGTACAGATAGGAAAAATATGACGATAGTTAAGTTGATAAGTGTATTATTTGGTGTTTGTGTTGGTAGTCATGCCACACCACAGGAAAATCACTCTAAGAAAAAATTTATAAAATTAAAATATCTACTTAAAAGGTCTCTGATCACGTCAGAGGGACACTGGGCCGGGCAGGAGTGTGGTTTTAGCCGGTAGGAGTCCGGCACTGCCCAGACAGGCTCACAAGCGAGGCAGTCTGGGCGTCCATGAGGATTTCCCACTCCTGCCAAAACAAAAAAAAAAAAAACAAAAAAAAAAAAAAAAAACAACCTAACCTAACCTAACCTAACCTAACCTAACCTAACCTAACCTAACCTAACCTAACCTAACCTAACCTAACCTAACCGTTCCCCCCCAGACCTTGCGGTGGTCGGATCGTTTTCGGTGTCGCTCCGTGTTTAAAAATTCAAAAAAGTGGTATAAAGTTAACCGATTTTGACGATTGAAGTGGCTGTGCATAGGGCAAGTTGAAATCTAAACGCCCTTGTGAGTGTTTATATCGGAATTGCAGTGATACGAAGCCAAAACCTGAAAAACCTCTATATTTTGAGGTTAACTTGGTAAATAAAAACTTCAATCCGAATCGCTGCTGAATCAAGATGTATTCCTCTACTTTTTATTGAAGAAAGTGGAGGCTATTGACCCTGCACACCATCCTGAAGAACCGAAAGCTTGAGAAATCCAAGCAAACTGGAGTTATTCTGAAAAAACGAAAACCACGTGGAGCTGAAAACACCAGAAACGTAGAGCCAGACGCCTGAAACTTTGCAGCCATCATCTCTCGCTGCGGTACAGACTGGTACTGCAAGTATTTTTGTTGTACCTATAAAACCCGATTTTTAAGAAGACATTTAAACTTCAAAATTGTGACCCTTATATCTCTGGATATAAGCAAAATTTTCAGGATATTCAACTGCAGTTCGTGGCGCGCTTATTAGTTTATTAGAGATTATAAGTATTAGATTTTTTAAATTAATAGTTTTTAAATTACAAGGAATTTTACAGAAAAATCATATTTTATTAAAAAATTTAATTGTTTTATAGGTTTTTATAATATTTGTTTATTTGACTGTGTAGTGCTAGATTTTTGCTAAATTATGACACTTTTTTCGGAATTTTTGGTTTAGCGGATCCCGAGATATCGAATTTTATATGCTTTTTGACGTTTATTCTAAATTTAATAGGAATTAATTAATTTTGACGTCGGGATCGGATCCAATACGCCTATTGTGACCCATATAAGCCCAAACACGGGTTATAAATCTCTTAAATTGAGAGTTTGACGAAATTCCACCATCTTGGTTTTTTAGGTTCCAAATTTCAACGCGTTATATCTCGGGAGCCGCTGGGCCGATTTTTCTTGGATTTTCACTGTTATTACCATCGATTTTTTAATTTTAGTCGTAGTAAGGTTTCAGGACTTTTCAGGCCAAAATACTTTTTGTCGCTGAAACTATTTTCAGGAGATTCCTGAAGTGACGCCGAGCTGTACATCCAAAACCCGGTCCTTCTCGGACGAAGGGTTCCGAAGATACGGGCCCTCAAACTTGACTTTTGACAGTTCGGCGGCCATTTTGTTTATTTTCAAACCGCAATAACTCCTGACCTGAGAGTCGTACGAAGTCGCGGACTTCACTTTTGTACTCAGAGGCTCCTTGTCCTTTGTACCCTGCGCTTTCAGGCGGTTTGGAGCTGAAAATTCTCGGGGTCCTGAAAACGGTTTCAGCAGACAGCGGAGCTCAGGCCAAGTTAGGAGAGCCCAAGGTCGGGTGTTCTGCGACGGTCCAAAGCGGAGATATCACATGTCAAATATTGACTTTGACAGTTGTGTCGCCATTTTTGCTGAATTTTAAACACCCATATCTCCGCAACGGAGTGTTGTAGAGCAACGGAATTTTCGCTGTCTGTGATAGCAGACTGCAACCTATCGAGTAGCGTACCTTTCAGGCGCTTTTCGGGTGTCAAAATTTTTCAGCCTGAAAACTGTTTCAGTGGATAGATCTCACCGAGCCAAGTGCGAAAAGCCCAATCACGGGGGTTTTTGGGCCAGTGGTTCCGGAGATAACCTGTTGTAACCACTTTTCGGCCGCCATCTTGGCAAAAAACCAAAAATTTTTAACTTGGGATAGCTCCGGAACCCCTTGGTGGAGTTGTACCGAGTTTGGGGTCATTTGAACGGGCTCGAGGAGAGCTATCCATTGACGATAACAAATCGACTCTACATAGAGTTGACATAATTTTAGCTCTACATTGGCAGTTTTTGACACCTGGAAGAAAATTTTTTCTATATTTATTATATGTTCGTTGCCTGACTTGTTTTATTGAACAAGAAGGCAGACCGTGTTAACTCTATACAGAGAAAACACAAAAAACTTAGGCACTTTTATTTCTTTTACACTTGTACACTTTATAAATTTAATTTTATTGACGCATACCTCCAATATGCTTGGAATGAGGACCCCACTCAAGAAGGTGGATAGTGAGAAATCACCACCAAAACCCAAAACATCTCCTCTAAATGTTCGACGTAGCGTCGGAGAGTGGGAAGCTGTTAAGTCCACAAGTACAGACCTAACACCCTCCTTAACTACCAAGACGATTCAGGCTGGTCCTGCAAAAGCCATACAAAAACCTCCAGAGTCGCAGGAGAATAAATCCCTCCCAATGCGCAACAAATTAATAGAGGTAAAAACGCCGCCAAAGATACAGTACGCGGATCGGTCTACAGAAGCTAGGGCCTGCTTGAACAAAGCTAAACTACACCTGAGCAGTTCAAGGAACACCAAGACCGAAATCAAAAACGGCATCACGGAAGCGCTGGATCGAATGTATCAGCTAGTGAAGGAGGCTGAAAGGGAGGCGAAAACAAAAAGCTCAGGTGTGAAGGAAAACACAGAGCCCGAAGTTGCCGCTACCGACGCTACCTTCTCGATTAACGCAGAGCAAAACCTGCTAGCATCGCGAATCGAGGAACACTCGAAGTTGCTACAAGAAAGCAACAAAAGGATGGAAGAGTTGAAAGCCGCAATAGAACAGGGAGCAACAACAACGTATGCGAGTGTAACTGCGACCCGCAGCGGAAAGTCAGATTCACCGCGAAGTACGCTACACTCTATTGTGGTTACTTCAAAGGACGATACCGAAACAGGAGACGAAGTATTAGATAAGATACGGAAGGCGGTGGATGCAAAGGAGGGCTGGGTTAAGGTCGAAAAGGTAAGAAAGGCAAAAGATAGGAAAATTATAATGGGATTTCAGAGCAGGGAGGAAAGGAACAAAATAAAGAACAAATTGGAAGGAGAAAGACGGGACCTCAATGTCGAGGAAATGAAAAACAAGGACCCTCTACTGATCCTCAAGAGCGTCCTCTCTGTTAACTCAGATGAGGATGTGCTCAAGGCACTGAGGAATCAGAACAAGGATGTTTTCCACAACCTCGACAAAGAGGAGGACAGAGTGGAAGTGAAGTTCAGGAGAAGAACTAGAAACCCACACACTAATCACGTTGTGGTCAGCGTTTCGCCGACCATCTGGAGAAGGGCTACAGAAGTCGGATGCCTGCACATAGACCTCCAGCGCGTTAGGGTAGAAGACCAAACCCCACTGGTTCAGTGTACGCGCTGTTTAGGCTATGGGCATGGCAGACGGTTCTGTAAAGAACCAGCCGACCTGTGCAGTCATTGTGGCGGCCCACACCTAAAATCGGAATGCGCCGATTGGCTCGCAGGCGTTCCACCCAAATGCCAGAACTGCACAAGAGCCAAGCTCGATAACGCTGACCACAACGCCTTTAACCCCGATTGCCCAACACGTCGCAAGTGGGACGAAATCGCCAGATCAACGGTGGCATACTGCTAAAGGCACCCAAGGCAACCCAAACCTCTACAGAGTAATACAGGCCAACCTCCAGCGGAAAAAACTCGCAACAAACGAGCTCCTTTTGGAAGCCGTAAAGCGCGGAGTCGCCGTTGCTCTCCTCCAAGAACCATACGTGGGAGGGGTTAAGACTATGAGGAACCACAGGGGTGTTCGAATCTTCCAGAGCACTGACACCGGAGATGGGACTGTTAAGGCCGCAATAGCGGTCTTTGATCAAGACCTTATAGTCACGCAGTACCCGAAACTCACCACAAACAACATCACCGTGGTGGGGATCCGGACCAGTGCCTGGAGGATAACGCTGGTCTCCTTTTATTTCGAGCCGGACCAGCCAAAGGGACCATATCTGGACCACCTCAAACGCGTTGAGGAAGAAGTAGGTTCCAGAATGTGGATTGTTGGAGGAGATGCAAACGCTAAAAGTACCTGGTGGGGAAGTCTGTCCATTGACTGCAAGGGCGAAGAAGTGTCTGGGGTTCTCGATGAGCTGAACCTTAACATACTCAACACAGGGGAAATTCCGACCTTCGACACGATCAGAGGGGGGAAACGTTACTGCAGCCACGTCGATATCACAGCATGCTCGACGGACATCCTGGACCTGGTAGACGACTGGAGAGTAGACGAGGGCCTCACGAGCTCGGATCACAACGGCATTGTTTTTAACATCAAATTAAAAAGATCCAAAGGCATAAAAATCAACAGAACAACTAGAATTTTTAATACAAAAAAAGCTAATTGGCCTGAGTTTCGTGTGAAACTCAGCCAATTAATGCAAGAAAACAACTTAAATAAATTAGCAATAGACAAATTAAACACAGTAGATCAACTTAATATAACCATTAATAAATACACACAAATAATAAGAGACGCATGCACCTCATCAATGCCTATGAGGAAGAATAACGAAGTGCTCACTCTGCCGTGGTGGTCCGAGAAACTCGAGAGGATGAAGCAGGAAGTCGCTACCAGGAAACGTAGAATCAGATGTGCCGCACCGGCCCGAAGATCGAAGGTCGTCGAAGAGTACCTGAAACAGAAAGTTGAGTATGAAACAGAAGCAGCCAAAGACATGATAGAAAGCTGGAAGAACTTTTGCGTAAAGCAGGACAAAGAAGGGGTTTGGGAAGGGATCTACCGGGTGATAGGAAGGACTAAGTGTAGGGGCGAGGACCAGCTGTTAGTGAAGGATGGGGAGGTGCTGGACTCGAAGGGTTCTGTCGAGCTACTGGCGAACGCCTTCTACCCAGAAGACCATAAGGACAGTGACACCATATGCCACCGTCTTATCAGACAAAATGCCGACGTGGTGAATGCGGGAGGGCAAGATGACTCATGCGATCCAGCATTCACAATGGCTGAACTGATGGCGGCGTGCAGGTCCTTCAATGCCAAAAAAGCTCCAGGAGCGGACGGTTTCACCGCCGATATTTGCTGCCAAGCTATCGGAGGTGTCCCTGAGGTGGCCCTTGCTGTTGTGAACGCCTGCCTAAGGTGCCACCACTTCCCTGAAGTCTGGAAGGAGGCGATTGTCATTGTGTTGAGGAAACCCGGAAAGGACGATTACAGCACCCCAAAGGCGTACAGACCAATCGGCCTTTTGCCAATATTAGGCAAAATATATGAAAAGATGTTGGTGGCCCGCCTCAAATTCCATTTGATTCCAAGGATGAGTACTCGCCAGTACGGATTCATGCCCCAGAAGAATGCAGAGGACTCTCTCTATGTACTAATGCAGCACATACGTGGCAAGCTTAAACTAAAGAAAATAATAGTATTAGTATCATTGGACATAGAGGGAGCTTTTGACAGCGCCTGGTGGCCAGCCATAAGAGTCCGTCTGGCTGAGGAACAGTGTCCTATCGGCTTGAGGAGGGTCATCGACAGCTACCTAGAAAATAGAAGGGTCAGGGTCAGGTACGCAGGCGAAGAGTTCGGCAAGGCCACAAATAAGGGCTGTGTCCAGGGTTCCATAGGGGGACCAATACTCTGGAACCTTTTGTTGGACCCGCTACTAAAGAGCCTGGAAGCTAGGGGCGACTATTGCCAGGCGTTCGCAGACGACGTCGTGTTGATTTTCGATGGTGACACATCACTGGAGATCGAGGGACGTGCCAATGCCGCTCTCGGACATGTTCGGGCGTGGGGGGTACAAAACAAACTAAGATTTGCCCCACAGAAAACCAACGCGATGGTTATAACCCGCAAACTAAAATATGACACCCCACGCCTGAGCATGGGTGGGATCGACATTGCCATGTCTAACGAGATTAAAATTCTGGGTGTCACCATAGACGCCAAATTGACATTCAACACGCACGTTGCGAACGTGTGCAGGAAGGCAATAGGGATCCACAAACAGCTGACCAGGGCGGCAAAGACCAGCTGGGGACTTCACCCTGAAGTCATAAGAATAATATATGTGGCTACCGTGGAACCAGTCATCCTGTATGCCGCCAGCGTATGGGCGTCGGCCGTTGGAAAGCTGGGAGTCATGAAGCAGTTGGGAGCAGTTCAGCGCGGTATAGCGCAAAAGCTGTGCAAGGCATACCGGACGGTCTCCTTGAACTCTGCGCTAGTGCTGGCTGGGATACTACCCCTTGACCTCCGTGTAAGAGAGGCGGCATCGTTATACGAGGCCAGGAGGGGGGTACCTCAGCCAGCACTTGGCGACAGGAGGGTCGAGCAGACTGCCTCGGCAATGGAAGCCCCACACCCCGTGGAGCGCGCTGAGCTGGAGCTCGTAAGCCTGGTAAACCAAGAGCAACTTGATGCCCAGAACGAACTTGAGGTTCGTATCTTTACGGACGGGAGCAAGATTGGCGGCAAGGTTGGGGCGGCACTCTCCATGTGGAGTGGTGATGTCGAAACCAAAGCGCTCAAGCTTGCTCTCCCACACTATTCCACCGTTTACCAGGCTGAGCTCCTGGCGATATGCGTTGCAACCAGGGAGATTCTGAAGCACAGCGCGCAATCGTTTGGAATTTTCAGTGACTCCATGGCGGCTCTCCAAACGATTCAAAATCACAACCGATACCACCCACTGGCAGTGGAGACAAGGGCCAACATAAGATCCCTGTCCATCCAAAACAAGGCTGTTACCTTGTTTTGGATCAAAGCCCACGCGGGGTTGGAAGGGAATGAGAGGGCGGATGAGCTAGCCAAAGGGGCTGCTGAGAGTTCCAAACGTAAGCCTGACTATGACTTATGCCCGGTATCATACGTCAAGCGTTGCATTCGCACGGCAACGCTGGACGAGTGGAACCATAGATACAGTTCCGGAGAGACTGCTTCAGTGACCAAATTGTTTTTCCCAGATGCGGTGGCGGCTTACAGGATAATCAGGAAGTGCAAAACCACAAATGTAGTCACACAAATCATGACGGGGCACGGTGGGTTCTCGGAATATTTGCACCGTTTCAAGTGTAAAGGGAGCCCATCGTGCATCTGCGATCCTGAAATTGATGAAACGGTGCCACATATATTATTCAACTGTCCCGTCTTCGACAGAGAAAGACTGGAGGCCGAGCATGTGCTCAACAACAAAATCAATGCCGAAAACATGTGGCAAATAATAGCGGGCAAAAATAGAGATACGTTATTGGATTATTGCGTAAAAATCTGTGAAAAAGTCATAAAAAGGAATAAAAGTGCATAAGCAAAAATGTTTATATAATATTATGAATAATATTAATTATAAGCATTAAAAATAAGGAGAATTTAAAAATATTTATATGTAAGTGAAAACTAATAAGTAAGGAAAACTATCGTTGCCCAATAAATTATAAAACATGTAACTAGCAATAAGAATAGATAAGAAGGCTGTATAAACTGAGTTGTATTAATATGTAAAATTATTTAAGGATAAATAAGAAATAAATACAACATCAAAATGTAAATAAGCTTAGATTAAGTAAGAAAGTAAGGGTCAACAATAAAAACTGCTCGCATAACTTTGTAAAACTAGATGTAGAAATAAATATAAATAGTATAAAATAGTCATAAGCTAAGATTAAGTGCAAATGTACGTTTGTCAGACATATCACAAAATAAAAATGGTCTCCCTGTTTCTATTATACCCGAACAATAAAGTAAAGAAAATATAGTTAGAGAGATGTGGATAGTTGGGAATCCCACCCATAAAAACACATAAGAGGATGAATGAAAGAAAGATACAGTATGTAGAATAAAAGTGCGAGAGGAAAAAATGCGAGAACTGGTATGAAAGAAGAAGAGCTAGAAATAGGCTCCGATTATGTTGGAGGTACAAGAGAAAAAAAAAAAAAAAAAAAAAAAAAAAAAAAAAAAAAAAAAAACTAACCTAACCTAACCTAACCTAACCTTTTTTTTTTTTTTTTTTTTGTTGCCGGGGTGGAAAATCCTCATGAATGTCCTCCGCCCTGGGGTAGGCGGAGGGGTCTGTCAGACTCTTACTGACTAAAAACCACCCCAGTGTTCCCATCCCACACTTGCACCGGGGATCATGGGATCTAATGCGACTTCCACGATCCCCAGCTAGTGCCGGCCCGCCTCTGCGGGCCACCTCAAGTCTGGGGGGGGGTGAGGTGTTTAAACCCCCCCGCGACGTCTGAAAGGGGCGCGCGTGGAACACTACGCGCCGCCACCTCGGGTCCAGTGTGATGGGGGGCGGCGGACGTAACCTAACCTAACCTAACCTAACCTAACCTAACCAAAACAGTAATTACGTCAAATCGTTATAACTTTGCATCCAGGTGACGCATTTTGAAGCTGTTTTCAGCAATTTTAATTGTTTTTAGGCTCCGTCCTACGTTTTGACTAATAAAAATTGACATAGACGCGAAAAAATTTTTTCGTTCATACATTGCTTCACGAATACTATAATATTACAAACAAAATTTTTTATCTCTAAATTTTCACTGCAAATTTTCTTTATATTAATTTCAATAGTTACTTACCTGCCTTACCCGTATTCTGGAGCGCATTCCGCGTGCTCGAGTCCTGTTTGGTAGCCGAAAGTTCAGTTTTTCACACATTTTTCAGTCAAAAAACACGTTTTTTGACCAAAACTCAAAATTTTTGTTCCGCATAAATTTCATTCGCTCTGTACGTCGCTGGCCCGCGCGGAGACGCGTCTTTTGACACCTCGCACGTGCGCCTAGCGAATATAGAACTGCAAAAAATTGCCCTCCCACCCACCCTTACTACATTGGCCAGGTAAACTTTTTAATTTTGAGTTGAAATTTTGTTAAGGTTTGTAGCTCTTCCAGCTTCATTTGTATACTTCGGTATTAGAAACCCAATAAATTATCATTTTTCAGGACCGATTAGCGTCTTCCTAGAAGCATTAATCATTAACATTTAATATTATTGACCCGACAAAAGTCTTAGCTATAGGACTTCTATTGTACATTTTTACTTTTTTACTTTTACGCCTGCCTGATCCCCCCTTTACAGGGATTCAGTACAGACTCTAGTGCCCTCTGACAACGCAGTCGTTCCTCAGTCGCTAAGTTGTGAACCTACCACAATGTTTGGTATAAGGACACCGGTGAATAAGCCAAAGGTATCGGCGGAGAGTTCAGACACGGAGAGGCCTCGACTGGCACAGGCCGGCCCGTCTGTGAGGCGTAGTATTGGGGAGTGGGAGGCTGATAGACCAAGGTCTGGACAGCCTCTCACTTTCAAAACTACAACGCCTCCGAAGAAGGCCTCACTGACTACTCCCCCAAAAATTAAACCCAAAGCAACGCTCGCACACCAGAGTAAGCTTGATGGACCAAACCAGACTGATGGGACTGAAGAGAGCTCGCCTCGGATGGCGCAACCCGTGAGGTACCTGAATAGAACCACGGAGGCAAAGGCGTGTCTCTCAAAAGCAAAAATCCAACTCTTAAGTTCAAGAAATCTTAAGAAAGAAATAAAGGATGAGATCACCAAAGCAGTTGAAAGGCTCTACCAGCTGGTGAAGGAGGCTGAAACAAGAAGAGAAGCAGAAACCGACGAGGAGGGTAAAGCGCAAACCCAAAAGGAGCCTAAGCCGACCACACAAGAACCGTCAGAGCTGATGAAGAGCCTTGTAGAAGGGCTCCAACAGCACAAACAGGCGTTGCAAGAATGCCAACATCACACCCAGGCTTTGACGGAACATCTCCAGCAGACCCCTCGCTACGTTGCAGGTCAGGGCCTGACTTTCGCGCAAATGGCCGCCGGCTCGAAGCAGCACATCCAAGAATCTCTTCACTCGGTGGTCGTATCGTCAGTAAACGACCAGGACACCGGTGAAGAGGTAATTGAGAAGCTCAGGACGGCGGTCGATGCCAGAAATGAAGGCACGAGAGTTGAACGGCTGCGCAAGGCAAGAGACCAGAAGGTAGTGGTCGGCTTCAAGACCAGGGAAGAATTGACCAGGGTGACCGAACGATTACGGAAAGCCGGTAATCTGGTGGTTGAGGAGATGAAAAATAAGGACCCACTTATTATCATCAAGGACGTCCTCTCCTGTCACTCAGATATGGAAGTAACCCAAGCCTTGCAGAGGCAAAACACACACCTGATCGGGGACATACCTGCAGAGGATTTGAGGTTGGAGGTGAAGTACCGTCGAAGGACGAGGAATCCCCACATGTGCCACGTCATCTTGCAGGTGTCCCCTGTGGTATGGCAGAGGTTGACTATGGCGGGTCGTGCGCACATTGACCTACAGCGAGTGCGAGTGCAGGATCAGTCCCCACTGGTGCAGTGCACTCGCTGTCTGCGCTTCGGCCACAGTCGTAAACTGTGCACGCAGCCTGCCGACCTCTGCATCCACTGTGGTGAGCCCCACATGCGGGCTGATTGTCCTTCGCGGCTGGCAGAGGAGGCCCCAAAGTGCCGCAATTGCCTGTCAGCCAAAATGGAGATAACGGACCACAACGCCTTTGACAACGGGTGCCCTATACGCGTGAAATGGGACGCATTAGCACGCCTGTCGGTGGCGTATTGCTGAGGTGCATCCAGCGTTCCGAAGTAAGAACCACAACGGTATTGTTTTTAAAATTATTGTACAGAAACTTCAAACTACAAACTTTTCAAGAAACATTAGAATATTCATATCAATAATAGCGAATTGGAGCCAGTTTCATGAGAAATTGGCGCAATTGGAAGCAGGCACCAAATTAAATTCATCCAAAATTAGAGTCAAACTTACCTTACCGTTGTGGTCAAACGAGCTTATTAATATGAAGAAGGAGGTCAACACCTTGAAAAGCCGGATTAAAAGCGCTGCACCAGTCCGAAGTGCGCAGGTCGTCCAGCAGTACCTGAGAGGGAATTGTGAGTACGAGACAGAGAAGGCAAAGGTCAAAAGCTCCTTTGTATTTGTTTTAACTGTGTTTGTAATAGCAGCAGTGAATCTGCCAACAAATCTGATGACAATTAAACAAGGACAAACATATTATATTAAATTTGCAATACAAAATTATAATAAAGAGATAAAACATAACAAAGTTAAAAAGAAATCATGTCTATATGATATATTGTATATATATTAGCATAGCCATATTATAAAAAACGTAAATATTAAGATATAGATTAAAATATGAAAGGCATTAGCATAGGCAGACTCATATATTGTAAAAAACATAGAAAAGTAAAAAAAACAAAAATAATATATAGAAACAAGGGAATAAGTTATAAGGTATTAGATAAGTAAGCTGAAAAAAAAAAAAAAAAAAAAAAAACCATTATTACAGTATTAGAAACTAATTACTTATTGAAAAAATTTGATGAAGTGAGGCAACGTTTTCTGGAACTGTCCACTTCCTATTCAGGACCGTCAAAAATTAAAAATAAAACCGATCGACTACTAAAAACAATGATAACCAAGGTCTCTGATCATGTCAGAGGGACACTATGCAAAGGCAGGAGTGGGTTTTAGCCGGTAAGAGTCCGGCACTGCCCAGACTAGCTCACAAGTGAGGTAGTCTAGGCGTCCATGAGGATTTCCCACTCCTGCCAATTTTAAAAAAAAAAAAAAAAAAAAAAACCTAACCTAACCTAACCCAGTAACCGATAATACATCGCACGTAACACATCAGCTCCGCGACAAAAATTCACTAAAATTAGTCGCGTTGAGATACGAGCACAAAAAAGTTATCAGTGGAATTGTGAAGTGTTAATTCATCAGGATCCGTGTGGGCAAGTGTCTACCACCTCGGGTTTCAAAGCAGGACCCCTGGAACTTCAGCGGTGAATAACTCAACAAAGGTCAGTCGAATCGTTCTACTAACAATAATCCCGAGAGTCGCGGCGGAGCTCTATCCAGCAACACCAGGATCAGCAGAATCGGACCAGCAGGTTGGAAGATATTAAAGTACAAATATCGTAAAAAATCGTGAAAACACGTGGTTTTATAGTGAAAACCAACCTCACTTTTCCTCCACGTGTTTCTTATACACGAGGCGTGACGTACCACCAGCCATCCCAGCCACTACTGGAGACTCCGAAGCCGGCCGAAGAATCCGCCTTCAAACCAGCGACCAGCGTGACGACTCCACGACCCAACACCAGGTTAGCCCCGAGGGAACTCCTCAACCCTTAGTCCCACCCCCCCCGAGTTTGGACTCATCTGACTTGGACCTTCGGGACCTTGTCTGAGCCACTTGAGGTTCCCTCACCCCCCACCTGCACCACCCCCCCCACCCCCTCCAGCTACCCTACCCCTCCTTATCTTCCCCACCACATTACCTTCCCCCTCCACTCAAGAACTGAGTAAGGGTACCCCCTCCAAATTTATACCCCCCCCCCAACACCCTTCCCTCACCCCCCCTCAATAGTCTTCCCACGAGACCCCCCCCCCAACCCCCCTCCTTCACCCCCCTTAATAGTCTCCCTACGAGAACCTCCCCCCTCCCCACCCCCCGCTTTAGGCTACCCTCCCCCCCCGCGGGCTAACTTCGCACCCGTTGGAGCTAGAAAGCCGAGATTGGGCTCATTTGAAAGGGCGTGCAACGCTCTTTAAGTTGGCTCCAACAGAAACCCAGACTTCTACACCCTACACACGCAGTCACACGTTGACACCACCGAATTCCACTGAGGACCACCACCAGTGCCCCACAGAGTTCAAGTCATCGAGCTCTAGCAGTTATCGGGCTCCTCATCGGACAGCAGACGCAGACCACCAGCAGAACATCCGTGAGTCCATCTAATAAGTAAATATTTAGAGTTTATGATACACAGGTACTAAGTCACCGTAATTTTAAGTTAATATAAGTCAGAACAAAAAACAGAAAACCATGTCTTCCAAACCCACCACCTCCCGCAAAACAACCACGGAGGTCGCAAAGCCGCCTAAGTCGTTAAGGGAAAAGCTTCTTAAAAATACAGCAAAGTCGGTGATCTCCGAGAAGTCGGCGCATCCATCGCAGAAGCCACAGCCACCAAAGGCAGCGTCGGAGCCGGACGTGACGACCAGGACTCCACCACTGACATCAGTCCATTCTCCGGAAGATCGTAGGAGAATCTCGGAGATAGTCATCAACTGGGAGCAGTGCGGCATCTCCCCACCCAGCCAAATCATCTCGGACGAGGAAAGCTCAGTAGCGTCTACAGCCAGTCAAGCCGACCGTTCCGAGGGTGGACGGCAGAGCCTCCTTTACCGAACACCGAGAAGAGGCACGGGAGTGGAGATGGACTTGGCCACCAGAGAAGCCAACGACCTTCTCCAGAGAGGTAAAGACGCCTTGGAAGCAGCGGGTAATATGAAAAGGGAGTGTAAGGCCACAGCCCATGAGTGCCTGCAGGGCCTGTACGAGACGGCTCTGTCACTGGCAGACTCGAGAGCCCGTCACAAGTGCAACCTCGAGAAGGAGCGCTCTCGACACGCAAAAGAACTTTTGCGGGTCGAGAGAGCTCACACTCGAGAACTTATGACATTAAAGACCGAGCTCTCCCTCATGCGGACCGACGTGACGGAAACGAGAAAAGAGGCGAAAGGCATCCGTGAATGGCTGGGTCACGAGACCCTTGAAGCCTTCAAGGGCATCAAGGAGGTCAAAGACGAGGTCGCAACAGCAAGCCTCCGAAACCTGAAGGAGCACGAGAAGACGAGGCAGGAAAGTGCAAAAGCCCCTGGGGATCCCAAGACCGATGCATTGGGGGCTGGGCTTTCTCACCTCGAAAAATCTTACACCAGCATCTCCAACCAGCTGGACGTGCTCCGCAAGACTCTGGAGAAACTCAAGGAGGACCTCGCCCAGCCACGAAACACCGAGACGGAACCGAGTAGCCGGGAGACAGTCCTTCTCACGACCACCACATTCGAGGAGGCGATAGTCAAACTAGAAACTCAAATACAGGCCATTGCCAACAGGCCAGTGGCCTCTCCCCCACCACCACAACCACCAATCAACCTAACACAACACCTTAACCCAATCAAGGAAAGGCTAGAGCTCGTCTCAGCAGACCTCCGCGTACTGCGCGACAAAGAACCACCAGTCCAAGCGCCATCGGCGCTGAACCTGGAAGCGGAGCTTGCAGTCGGGGAGGTAAAGAAGAGCCTCCAGAACATCGAAAAGGGGGTGGCCGATCTGGGCAAAGCGGACAGACCGCTTCAACATCAGCAGGGCCCAAAAACCTTTGCCCAGGTCACAAGTACACCTAAGCCCCCCAAACCACCCACACTACCTAATCACACCCTGATCGTCTCGTCGACGAATCCTCAGCACACTGGGGACAACGTGATCGAGAGGATCAGGACCGCCTTGGACCTCAAAACCAGCGGAGCCCGAGTCGACAACGTCCGGAAAGCGCGTAACCAGAAAGTGGTCATAAGGTGCGCTAGCAAGACAGACCTTAACAAAATAAAGGACCAATTTCAGTCGAACGCAGGGCTAAAGGTCCAGGAGCCGAAACCCCAAAACCCCCTCGTCTGCATCAGGGGAGTGCTGTCTAGCTACGGCGACGGGGAGATCATAGATCTCCTAAAGGCGCAGAACAAACACCTTCTGCAAAACGTCGCTGTGGATGGGCAGACCCTAAAGGTGCGCTATAGGAAGCGCGCGAGAAACACCCACGAGTGCCATCCCGTACTGGAGCTCTCCCCAGAGCTCTGGAAATGCTTCACAGCAGTTCCTAAAGTCCACGTGGGCATCAAGCGATGCTCGATTGAGGACCAGTCCCCCCTTGTCCAGTGCACGAAGTGCCTTGGATATGGACACAACAAGTCCATATGCAAGGCTGCGAAAGAACTCTGCAGCTACTGCAGCGGAGCGCACAACGCGAGGGACTGTCTCACTCGGGCTGACGGCAAACAGCCCACCTGCGCGAACTGCAAGGTAGCCTACGGGACGGGCAGCGACCTGGCACACACAGCGTTCAGCGAATACTGCCAGGAACGCCAAAAATGGGATGGGATAGCGAGGTCACGTGTTTCCTATTGCTAAGGGCGACCAAGATAACACACACACTAACCAACCAGTCACTCCCGAAACCGCATCAAGACCGACAGCAAGATTGAGATTCATCCAAGTCAATCTTCAGCGCTCCAAGCTGGCCACAGAGGAACTCCACATGGCGGCCCAGGTAAGGGGAATTTCAGTAGCACTTGTTCAGGAGCCCTATGTAGGAAGAACAGGTGTGATGAAACAAAACCCCGGCACTCAAGTCATCCAGTGCAGTCTCAACCGCCAAAAACCAGTCAAGGCAGCGATCGTTGTTTTCGGTAACAACTTGGAGGTCATTCACGACCCCCAGCTTGTGACCGAGAACATCACCGCTGTTCTGCTGAAGGTGGGTCAGCTCAGCTTTGGAGTACTCTCGGTCTATTTCGAGGGTGACCAGGACATAGCACCGTATCTTTCTGAGACACAACACACAACACACAAACTCAATACACAAAACATCATAGTGGGAGGAGACGTGAACGCGTGGAGCCAGTGGTGGGGAAGTGTTTCCGAAAACCATCGCGGGGCAGCGTACAGTTCTTTCCTCGACGAGCGGGATCTCCACATCCTAAACACAGGCCAAACTCCGACGTTCGAGACCTACAGAGGAGACAGGTGGTGCACGAGCATTGTCGATGTGACGGCATGCAGCCTGTCGCTGCTAGGCAAGGTCGAGGAGTGGCGTGTAGAAAGAAGTCTTACAACTTCAGACCACAACGCAATAACCTTCTCGATGCGACTAGAAAAGGCCTTGGAACCTTTAAGGCCGATCTCGACGCGCATCTACAACACAAAGAAGGCAAAGTGGTCCGACTTCAGCACCCACTTCAAGACCAGCCTGGCAGATGGAGACCTTACACCGGTCAGAGTCTTGGACGCCGCGGACCCTGAGGATCTGGAGACTATCATGACTACATACACACAAAACATCCACCGCTCATGCGAGAATGCGATCCCAAAACTGGGATCGCCCAAACACGACGCAAAGCCTCCATGGTGGAGTCCTTCTCTAGACCGTCTCAAGAAAGACGCAACGACGAAGAAGAGAAGGATCCGAAACGCAGCCGCAAGCCGGAGACACTTCACCATCCAAGAGTACGTCTTGGCGAAACAAATTTACACACAATCAGCAATGGAAGCAGCCACGGCCAACTGGAAGGAGTTCTGCTCGAAGCAGGACCGAGAAAGCATGTGGGATGGCATCTACAGGGTATTAAGGAAAACAGCCGGAAGACAGGAAGACGCGCTTCTGAGAAACACCGCAGGTGAGACGCTCAGTCCACAGCAATCCGCGGATCTTCTGGCACAAACCTTCTACCCCGACGACTCAGCGGATGCAGAACAGCTGTACCACACTGATCTGCGGAGGCTAGCGGAGGAGAAGAACCCCCAAGGTCTGTCTGCGGACGATCCGCCCTTTACGACTGCGGAGCTGGAAATGGTTCTCCAGAACCAAAATCCGAAAAAAGCCCCCGGTCCCGACGGATTAACAGCAGACATCTGCACAGCGGCAATAAACTGTGATAGGGAGGTGTTCTTAGCGATAGCCAATAGGTGCCTGTCGCTGTCACACTTTCCGAAGCAGTGGAAGGTCGCCCACGTGTGCATTCTCCGTAAGCCAAAAAAGGACGACTACACCAGCCCAAAGTCGTACCGGCCAATAGGTCTGCTCTCGGTCCTAGGAAAAATCGTCGAGAAACTCCTAGTAGGTAGACTCCAGTGGCACTTCCTCCCCACTCTCAACACAAACCAGTATGGTTTCATGCCGCAGCGCGGAACCGAGGACGCCCTCTATGCTCTAATGGGCCACGTACGAGCCGAAATCAAAGCCAAAAAGATCGTGCTTTTGATATCATTGGACATAGAGGGGGCCTTCGACAACGCGTGGTGGCCAGCACTCAAACGACAGATGGTAGTCAAGAACTGTCCCAAGAACATATACGCTCTCGTTACCTCATACCTGGAAGACCGGAACATCAGGGTCAACTACGCCAGAGCGACTAGCGAAAAGGGTACCACGAAAGGATGCGTCCAGGGCTCAATTGCCGGTCCGACGTTTTGGAACCTTATCCTAGATTCACTCCTACACAAGATGGCGAGTATGGGAGTATACTGCCAAGCCTTCGCAGATGACGTTGTCCTGGTTTTGTCGGACCTAACATCCGGTCCCCTGCAGCAATCAGCCAATGACACGCTAGACATAGTATCGGAATGGGGCGTCCAAAATAAGCTACGTTTCGCCGCGCACAAGACCAATGCGATGGTGCTAACGAGAAAGCTGAAGTACGACGTTCCAGTACTGTACATGTCAGGCACGAGGCTGGACCTGGTCGAAGAGGTCAAGCTGCTGGGTCTCACAATAGACTCAAAACTCACCTTCAACGCGCACGTGTCTGCAACCTGTAAAAAGGCTGCAGACATCTACAAGCAGCTGGCATGCGCAGCAAAGGTGACATGGGGTCTCAACAGAGAGATAATCCGGACAATATACGTGTCGGTGATAGAGCCCATCGTGATGTATGCAGCAAGTGCGTGGGCCCCCGCAGCTGAGAAACTGATGACAAGAAATCAGTTTGACTCACTGCAAAGGGGCTTCGCGCAGAAGATCTGCAAAGCATACCGCACGGTGTCTCTAACATCGGCACTTGTTCTGTCAGGCCAACTCCCCCTAGATCTCCGGGTAATCGAGGCCGCAACCCTGTTCAAGATCAAAAAGGGCCATTCCCAAGAGTTCATACCGCCGGGCCGCGAGCTGGAGTGCAACGTGCACCACTCCGATAATCCCCACCCAGCGCAACTCACAACAACAGAGTATGCACGCCTAGAGGACTTCACTCCCGAAACACTGGAAACCCATCAAGTAATCGGTCCCCAAATCTATACGGACGGCAGCAAGATAGAGGGGAAAGTAGGAGCTGCCCTAACTTGGTGGGAAAACGGAAAGGAGTCAAAGTCCAGCACCTTCGGCCTGGAGCCTCACAACACTGTCTTCCAATCGGAAATGTACGCTCTCTTCAGAGCTGTCAGGATGGTGAGAGAATCTACGGCGACCTCCGTAAGCATCTTAAGTGACTCAAGATCGTCACTTGACCTGCTGAGGAGTCCGTCTGTCACTCACCACCTGGCACTTCAAATCAAGAGATGCGTCCGTAAGATCCGAGAGGAGGGCAGACAAGTGAAGCTCTTTTGGCTCAGGGCCCACGTGGGAACTACCGGGAATGAAAGAGCGGACGAGCTGGCAAAGGAAGCAGCCCAAACAACCAGAACAGCGGACTACAACAAGGTCCCCGTGTCGTTCGTCAGGAGGAAGATACGGGAGGAGACTATAAGGAAGTGGCAAGCGCGATACGAGTCCTCAAGTACAGGAGCGGTCACAAAAGTATTCTTCCCAGACGTCCTAGCGGCGAAAAGGATACTCAGAGACTTAGCTCTCTCACCGGTTCATGTACAAGTCCTAACAGGGCATGGAGGATTCTCAGCGTATCTCCACCGCTTCCATCTCAAAGACAGTCCCTCGTGCGTCTGTGACCCCAGCTGCGAAGAAACAGTCTGGCACCTGCTCTTCGAATGCCCAAGGTTTAGTCACGACAGAATGGAGCTGGAAGTTAAGATCGATACCCAGCTAAGCCAGTCCACACTTCAATCCATCATGGGGAGACCGGCTACCAGAAAACCATTCTTGGCATTCGCGAGTAAAGTCGCTACTGTTGCAGCAGAGGCCAACAAAACAGATGCATCCCCGCGAAGACAAAACCAACCATCGTCTGTCCAAGTCACGACCACATCGACATTCACAACAACGACCACACAAATAACAACAACAACAACACAAAGCACAACACTAACACCACGCACCACAATACAAACAACAACAACAACAACACAAAACACACCACGAACACCACTCACCACAACACAAAACTCAATACGAACACCTCTCACCACATCACAAACCACAAGCACAATCCAACACCCAACACCAGCAGCAGCACCAGTGGCAGCAGCAACAGAAGCCAGCCTACAAACAGTCCCTAATACCATGCCCATCACGCAATTCCTGGCATGCGGAGCAGGCGGAGTCCCCGGCGTCAGGCTGCGACCCATCCCCCTATTCATGAACAGGGAAGGAGAAAGGTTGGGCATAAGCTTCTGCATAGGCACAAGCCGAGCTAGGGCCCGTATACACATCTCACCAGGCCTTGCTGCTCTGATCAACGGAAGCACCACTAAGACCAGCATGAAAGGCAGCAAATACGCTGCACTGCCTCAAGTGGACGTAGCCACTCACCGATGCCGGCTAGTGCGAACCAAAGGAAAGACGATCGCACTATTCGAGTGGGGAGTGGAGACTCCATTTGCTCAGGCAAGCATGGTGCTTCAAAAGATTAGGGAGGCAGGAGAACCTACGGCAATCACAGCCCGTACGATCAGTGTCGACGCAATGATGGTCGGCGGAGAAAGAGGAGACGTTGCAGACCGCTTTGGTTGTTTAAAAGCCTCAGAACATCACGAGGTAGTTGTCTACGAGGACAGAGGGGAAACTCTGAGTTTCCTCAAAGCCCCCAGGCAACCAACAGCCAATGCAACGAGCCCCACAACAAATCCGACCACTCAAAGCGGTTCTGAGAGGGCCCAGCAGAAGGCTGCCGCCGAAAAAGCTGCAAAGGAGCAGGGCAAGGCAACTAGCCCGGAGGACCGGGCCAAGTCGAGGAGTCGCCTGAAAGCCTTCAGCACTTTCCTCAACGCTCTGCTCCCAAGCACCAGCCGCACATCACCATCACACAAGCAGGAATCAGCAGTGGAAAGGTTCTTCAGTAAAAAGCCGCAAGAACCACCCCAGCAAAAGCCTATTCCAACACGAGCTGATAAAGGGCAAGTCAGCCCGCCGACCCTCGCAGTAAATTCGGGTACCACGGACCACGTAAAGAGCGCCTTCCTCGAGTACTTAGCAATCGTGAGAGCGACCAAAAAGGTCAATCTCATGACATGCAGTAAGATCCTGCAGACTTTCTAGAGAAACACAGAAGGTCTACTAAGGGTACTACTCGAGGAAGCAGAGGCAGCAGTGTACGACAACGTCACATCTCAAGTCATCAAAGGGAAAATGACGGGTTCGTACATGGCAGCCTACAGCGCGAAGTGTGGTTTTGTGGCCCTGGACGAGGAAGAAACAGAGCGCTCAGGCAAACTTAAATTCAGAGCACCTGACGACGACCCGATACTGGTCACCGCCAAATGTACCAAAATCATGTTGGACGACAAGATCCTTGAAATGGCGCAATCCATTTTGAGGACTTCTGACAGTCCGGCATCGCAGGAAATTTGGGCGGTGCCCAGTATCAGGTGGGTAAACGGAGTTCCGGGTTGCGGCAAGACAACCTGGGTGGTCAAGCAATTCGATGAGGAGAAGGACGTTGTAGCTACCACGACGACTGAAGCTGCCAAAGATCTCAGGCAAAAGTTAGCGCACCGCTTAGGAGATCGAGCGAAGACAAAGGTGCGCACTATGGCCTCAATCTTAGCCAACGGGTTCAAGCCGCAAGAGAAATGCTACCGCCTCACGGTAGACGAGGCTCTTATGAACCATTTTGGGGCCATAGTCATGGCGGTAAAGTTGTCTGGAGCAAGCGAGATTGTCCTTATCGGAGACGTAAACCAGCTTCCATTTTTGGACAGAGAGAACCTATTCGAGTTAAGGTATACCCGTCCAAACTTGGTGGCTAGCATCACTCAGGAGCTGCTTTGCACACACCGCAACCCTATGGACGTGGCGTTTGCACTGAGCGAGATATACTCCGGTATATACTCCTCCAAGTCGTCGCTGTCGCGGGTCCACTCCCTGCAGGTGAAAAGTTACACAGGCGCACACATACCGAGCACCGCCCTAAACACCCTATTCTTGGTTCACACGCAAGAGGAGAAAGCTTCTCTGGCGAGCCAGGGATATGGGTCCGGCGAAGGATCGCGCCTGTTGACCATACACGAGGCCCAGGGACTGACCTACGACAGCGCCATCATCATCAACACGAGGTCCAGGAGGATCCAAGTTCACGACAGCATCTCTCACGCGGTAGTGGCGGTGTCCAGACATACAGTCAGTTGCGTCTACTACACCGACGACGCCGACGACGCCACGGGCCGCTTTGCAAAAAGGGCGATGGATGCGCCGACTAAAATGGTCGTCGACTACAACCTAAAGACGGCCATGCAGCATCGAGACAGCGCTGTCGTAGAAGCCCTGCTAGGGCTAGCGAAATCCCTGGTCAGCAGACCTCACTAAAACACCATCTAACAAGTCACCATCCAAACTCCAACAATCTCCAATAACACTACCAAACCCAAATAATCCTAACCACAAAACATAACCTAACTGTAAAAAAAAAAAAAAAAATTATATACGTAACTTAAAATGTAAAACTGCGTGGCAGAGTGAGTCAGTCATACTCACGTAAATGTCCCGCCGATGGCGGCGCTGCACGTCCGGTCGTTGAGTTCCCTAAAAAATGGTTGAGCTAAGCGGCGCGGAGGTGTACGTCATGTCCGTGAACGGGCGCCGTCGGTCGGGGCTGGTCGACTTCACTGCCACGCAGTCATCCCCTTTTAAAAGTTGTAACAAAAAGTAAAAGTGTGAAAATAAGTAAATACATCTAAGTAGTAAATATAGTAATAGTAATAGTAAATCCAACAAAAAATTGTAAACATCTTCTTTGCATTTCGTATACCTTGTAATTGTAATGCCTGTGTATTATATAAAAAAAAAAAAAAAAAAAAAAAAAAAAAAAAAAAAAAAAAAAAAAAGGTTAGGTTAGGTTAGGTTAGGTTAGGTTAGGTTAGGTTAGGTTGCCGCGGGGGATCCCCCACAGCGCATACTTCCTCGTAGTATCCCCTGGGCAACGCCGTGTCTGACCACCGTAACGGAGTGGCAGACCGGCGGCTAAAGTGTGCTGTGATTCGTAGACATTCATGCGGTCGTCTGCGAATATGATGGTTAAGCCAACGCGAGATGCGTCTGGTCGTTTTATCTCGAATCGCTCCTCCCAGGGCGATTCAAACGGCCCTTCTCAGGGCCAACCCAACGGCCCTTCTCAGGGCCAATCCAACGGCCCTTCTCAGGGCCAACCCAACGGCCCTTCTCAGGGCCAATCCAACGGCCCTTCTCAGGGCCACGCTGGCGACGCTTTAGCGTCGGGAGCTGACCGCGCACCATCTGCGGCCAGCTTTTTCATTAGGCCAGACGAGTTGTCGGACTCCGACGACTCCAATATGGACACGTCGGCGGCCGAAAGCGACCGCTTCAAGCGGAAGAGGTCCGAGGGCTCCTCGGAGTCGACGGTAGTCGGAGGTAAGGCGAAGAAGAAGTCGAAGTCTAAAAAGGCTTCGACTTCTACTGCGCCTTCTACCCACGATGTGGGCTTGGTGGACGCCGAGCGTCAGCTAAATCTGGCGAAAAGGGCGCAACTCCAACAAGACTTGGAAGAGAGGGTCGCCGCCAAGGAGCAGCAGGCGCAAGTTGCCAGGTCGAGGGCTGGCTATGGTGCATCCAATGTACTGTATGCTGACCACTCCCTGGCGGAATTGGAGCGCATGGCGCAGGAGGACAGAGAGGGGGTTCTGGAGGTCGCCTCAAAGTCTTCGAATTTGAAGGGGACCTTCCAGAAGGCCCTCAAATGCCGGGCCGCCAGTATGCATGGCATCGTGGTGGAACTAGTGAAGCGGACGGCCACGGACGAGACACGGCAGCTGCAGGCAAAGGTGGATCGTCTGCAGGCGGAGGTAAGCCAGCTACACCAGAAGCTGGCTGAGGCCACGGCCAGGCCTGCCCAATCTGCCCCAGGTCCGGTGGTAGGAGGCTGCTCCTCCTCCCCTGCCAGCCTTGAGGCAACAATTCGTGGGGTTGTCATGGAGGAGAGGGCCTTTATAAGAGCCTGCTTCGCCGGCATCGAAGACCGGCTCTTGCCGGAAAGGCGGCTCCGCCCGCCACTTGCGGCAGACAAGAGTCCACCGCTGAGGGAGCCGGAACCTGTGCCTCTAGCAGGCCCGGTATCCAAGGGCAAGGGCAAGGGCAAGGGCAAGAGGACCAAGGCGGCTCCTCATAACCCCACCACAAGCGCGGAGGAAGTGCCTGGGTCGTCTGCTACTCCAGCGGCAGGCGCCCAGAACTCGCAGGAGGAAGACGCCCTTCTTCCCTCCACCACCCCGTCCAACCAGTCGTGGACGGAAGTGGTCAGGAGAGGAAAAGGGAAAAAGGGGAAAAGTTCGGCCCCCAAGCCCGCTGCGAGTGCTCCTGCAGCAAAAAAGGCTCCAGCCGGTAGGAGAAAGCTGGTTGCTCCCAAAACCACAGCAGTCGTGGTGACCGTCACCCCGGAGGCCGTGGGGCGGGGTGAGACGTATGAGTCCGTCCTAAGACGGGCTCGTACCAATGCCGATCCCTCCCGGCTGGGGATTAAAAACATAAAGTGCCGCCGAACCCTAACCGGGGCTCGAATTTTCGAGTTCTCGGGGGAAGAGCGCGGCACAAATGCGGACCTCTTCGCAACAAAGTTGCAAGAGGTCATCGCGGATGCGGCAACGGTCGTAAGGCCTATTAAGACCGCAGCCATGGAGGTGGCCGATCTGGATGATTCGGTCACCAAAGAGGATGTGGTGGCGGCCGTTGCGGCGGCTGGAGGATGCGACGCTGGCGCGGTGAAGGGTGGAGCCATCAAGCTCGGACGCCGTGGCATGGGCATCATACGCGTTGAGTGCCCAGTCGCCGCGGCTGGGGCCGTCCTTGCTGCGACCAAGGGACGGCTGCTCGTGGGGTTCAGCTCGGCTGTGGTCCGGCCACTTGAAGACCAGCCCGTTCGCTGCTTCAAGTGCTTCGCGTTTGGCCACACCCGAGCCACGTGTCCCTCCAAGTTCGACTGGGGAGACACGTGCTTCCAGTGCGGGCAGGAGGGACACAGGAGTACCACTTGCCACGCTGCCGCCACCAAGCCACACTGCGTGGCGTGTGCCGCTAGTGGCCGCCCTGCGGACCACAGGATGACGGGCAGGAGCTGCAAGCCCCCCGTGAGGAAGGGCGTAGTGCCGGCGCAGGTTCGCCCTGTTGCTACCGCCGCCGCCGCCGTCGTCACCGCTGTAGCTCCAGCGGCAATAGTTGAGGGGACCGGTTCGATGTCGGAGTAATGGTTACCAACTACCGCATCCTCCAGACGAACACCAACCACTGCAGAGCGGCCCAGGACCTGGTGGTGCAGGTCATGGCCGAGTGGTTGGTGAACGTAGCGGTGGTCGCCGAGCCTTACTCGATCCCCGGCAGCTGGCTGGGTGACGAAGACGACTCGGTGGCACTAGCGGCGCGGTCTTCCACAGACTCCCCTCCCCTCTCGCTGTTAGAGAGGGGACCGGGATACGTGGCCGCCGCGTGGGGAGACATAGCCCTTGTGGGCGTCTATTTCTCCCCAAACCGCCCTCTTCAGGACTTCGAGAACTATCTCGGAGTGCTGGCCGCCGTGGTCGGCAGGGCGGCGCCGCGTCAGGTCTCCGTACTGGGAGACCTGAATGCCAAGTCGGTGACCTGGGGCAACCCAGCCACCAGCGCACGCGGGCGGGCAGTGGAGATGTGGGCAGCTTCCTCTGGCCTCTCCCTCTTGAACAGAGGAAGCGTCCAGACATGCGTGCGGCGGCAGGGTGGCTCAATAGTGGACGTCACTTTCGCCACCCCTGCGTTGGCCGCACGCGTGTTGAACTGGCGGGTGGACCTGGCGGAGACTATGTCAGACCACCGCTACGTGCGGTTCGACATCTCCAACAGTGGCCCCGGAGAGACGCGGCCCCTCTCGGCGCGATCACCGTTCCCGCGGTGGGCTATCGCCCGCCTGGACAGGGAGGCAGCGGCGGAGGCGGCGTTTATCCAGGACTGGCTTTCGCCGCCTTCCGCTGGCCTGGATGTAGACACCGTGGCGGGGCACCTGAGGGAGTCTCTGACCGAGGTATGCAACTCCAGCATGCCCCGGTCTCACCGACCACTACCCAAACGCGCCGTGTACTGGTGGTCGGTGGAGCTGGCGGGACTTCGAGCAGCCTGTGTGGAGGCAAGGAGGGCCTACACGCGAAGCCGGCGGCGGCGTATACGGGACCTGGCCGACGAAGACCACCTCTATGAGGTGTACATGGAGGCAAAATTGGTCCTCGATAGGGCTATCACCGCCGCCAGAGACTCGTCCAGAGCAGAGTTGCTGGAGGGTCTCGACAACGATCCTTACGGGAGACCATATAAGGCGGCGCGCAACAAACTGCGCCCCTTTGGTCCCCCGGTGGCCGAGACCCTGGAGCCCTCATTTCTGGATGGGGTGGTTCAGTCCCTGTTCCCGTCCAGGGACAACTTCACTCCACCAGTGATGGGCCCACCGCGGGGGATAGCTCCGCCAGCTGAGGAGGAAGAGGAGGCCCCTCCTGTCACGGAGTCGGAACTTGACGCGGCTATTCTCCATATCCGCGCCAAGAAGACAGCTCCGGGCCCCGACGGTGTTCCGGCAAGAGTGGTGGCGATCGCAGCCACTCAAATGGAGGAAAGGTTTCGGGACCTCTTCAGCGCATGCCTTGCGTCTGGAAGGTTCCCGAAACCATGGAAGGAGGGGCAGTCGTGCCTCCTTCGCAAGGAGGGCCGCCCCGCAGACTCCCCCTCGGCATACCGGCCCATCGTTCTGCTCGATGAGGTCGGCAAAATGTTCGAGGGGATAATCGCTGCCCGCCTAAAGGGCCATCTGCGGAGTATCGGGCCGGACTTGTCGGACGCTCAGTTTGGTTTTCGGGCTGAGCGTTCCACGGTGGACGCGCTGGCCTGCCTTAAGGGCCAGGTGAAGGAGGCGATGGAAGCGGGGGACGGATTGTTGGCTGTGTCATTCGACATAGCCAATGCCTTCAACTCCGTTCCCCACTCCACCATCCTAGAGGCGCTCCGATTCCACGGAGTGCCTCTATACATGCACAGGCTGCTGGCCAGCTACCTGGAGGAACGGGCGATCCTCCTGGTAAATAGGACTGGCCAAGTCCGGCGGTACGCCGTTGAGGCCGGCGTTCCGCAGGGGTCAGTCTTAGGACCTCTCCTCTGGAACGTCGGCTATGATTGGCTCCTGCGGGGAAATCTCCTCCGAGGCACGAGTGTCGTCTGCTACGCGGATGACACTCTCCTCACCGCCCGGGGGGGGAATTTCAGGGAGGCGGCCAATTTGGCCTCGGCGGGCGGATCCTTGGTGGCAGGGAGGATCCGCCGCCTAGGGTTATCGGTGGCGCTGCACAAGACCGAGGCCGTGTTCTTCCACGGCCCTCGGCAGCGCCCCCCACCTGACGCCCACATCTTCGTGGAGGGCGTCAGAATTGAGGTCAAGGCCCAGATGAAATACCTGGGCCTTATACTCGACAGCAGGTGGCGCTTCGGGCCGCATTTTAGTGGGTTGTCGTCACGCCTGCTGAAGGCCGCGGGTGCGCTCTCGTGGCTGCTCCCCAACTTGGGGGGGCCCAGCGCGCGATGCCGGCAACTTTACGCCGGCATCTTGAGGAGTATGGCCCTCTACGGGGCTCCTATCTGGGAGGACTCACTCCACAGGAGGGAGAATGCCGCCGCCTTGCGGGCACCCCAAAGGGCCATAGCCCAGCGGGTGGCACGGGCCCATCGCACGGTGGGCTTTGCAGCAGCATGTGCCCTGGCCAGCACCCCTCCTTGGGAACTCGAGGCGTGGGTGCTCGCCAGAGTGTATGAATGGACGGCAGGACGGAGGGCAAGAGGAGAACGCCCAGCCCCGGAAGAGCGGGCAGCCGTCCGGCGGGAGGCGAGGGACGCCATCGTCGTCCATTGGACAGGGGACCTCGCCACTGCAGCCTTCGGCCGCCGAACCCTCGATGCGATTGGGCCAGTCCTGCGAGACTGGCTCGAGCGGTCGCATGGGTTCCTCTCCTTCCGTCTGGTGCAGGTGCTGTCCGGACATGGATGTTTCGGATCGTACCTGCACCGAATCGGACGGGAGGAGACGCCGTTGTGCCACCACTGTGGCGCGGCGGAGGATGCGGCGCAGCACACCCTCGAAGTGTGCCCAACGTGGTCTGAGCCGCGCGGCAATCTCATCGCGGTGATCGGACCGGACCTCTCACTCCCCGGCGTAGTTAACGCCATGCTGAGGGATGAAAGGTCTTGGGCGGCAGTCGCCTCCTTCTGCGAACACGTCATGTCCCAGAAGGAGGCAGCGGAGCGCGCGCGTGAGGACGATCCTAACGCGGCGCCGCTTCGCAGGCGGAGGAGGGGTCGAAGAAGACGTCAGTTTGAAAGTCATCTCCGACTCCTCCCAGTTGGAGGCCAGCAGGCAACGGGTGCGGGGGCACCCTTGCCTGTATTGCACAGGCCTCCACCAGTGTCGAACGGCAATGGCCAGGTGTTCCCTGCCATTCCCGTAGCTCCCCAGCCTGGGGGGCATGAGGGGCCGGCCAGCTAGGCGGGCATGCGCCGGGAGGGTTGTGGATGTAAAGGCTGAGCCGGTTTCCCATGGCCCCCCCATAACGGCGATGTGGGAACACCGCTGAGTTTTAGTGGGTATACTGTCATCATCGACAGGAGTCCCACATACCCCGACTCGTCCCCCACGAGCGGGGATGCGTAATGCATTTCTCAGCGTTAAAAAAAAAAAAAAAAAAAAAAAAAAAAAAAAAAAAAAAAAAAAAAAAAAAAAAAAAAAAAAAGGTTAGGTTGCCGCCTGTAGGCGGCTCTACGTGGGGATCGTGCGATCGATGGCCCTGTATGGGGCCCCGATCTGGGCGGCTGACCTGACGGCCGGCAGCATCGCTGTCCTGCGAAAGCCGCAGAGAGCGATGGCCGTCAGAGTCATCAGGGGATATCGCACGATCTCCTTCGAGGCGGCTTGCGTACTGGCCGGATCCCCGCCCTGGGACCTCGAGGCGAAAGTACTCGCGTCGCTGTACCAGTGGCGCGAGGAAGCGAGGGCGCGGGGCGAGTGGCTTATGCAGCGACATATGGAGCTGCGTCGGTCACAGCTCCGCGCAGCCCTGGTGGCGGAATGGCGGGACAGGCTTTCACGCCCTACCGCCGGCCTCGCCACCATCGAGGCGGTCCGGCCAGTGCTCGAGCCCTGGTTCGGGAGGAGGCACGGCTCCCTGTCGTTTCGGGTGACGCAGGTGCTCTCGGGGCATGGTTGCTTCGGGAAGTACCTGTGTCGCATAAACAGGGAGCCGGACGCCCGGTGTCACCACTGCATCGACTGTCAGGAGGACACGGCGCGGCATACGCTGGCAGAGTGTGCCGCTTGGGAGGAGCCACGCCGTGCCCTCATCTCAGGAGTGGGCAGTGACCTGTCGCTGCCGGCCGTGGTCGAGGCGATGGTCGGCAGCGAGGAGTCCTGGGACGCGGTGGTATCCTTCTGCGAAACAGTCGTGTCGCAGAAGGAGGCTGCGGAACGGGAGCGGGAGATCTCTTCCGCTCACCCGGCCCGCAGCAGGCGCACCGGGCGTCGGCAGAGGGCAGACAACGCCCTCTTCCGGCCCCCCTAAATGGGTCTAGGGACGGCGGACTTGGGGACGTCCGCCGCCCCCCATCACACTGGACCCGAGGTGGCGGCGCGTAGTGTTCCACGCGCGCCCCTTTCAGACGTCGCGGGGGGGTTTAAACACCTCACCCCCCCCAGACTTGAGGTGGCCCGCAGAGGTGGGCCGGCACTAGCCGGGGATCGTGGAAGTCGCATTAGATCCCATGATCCCCGGTGCAAGTGTGGGACGGGAACACCGGGGTGGTTTTTAGTCAGTAAGAGTCTGACAGACCCCTCCGCCTACCCCAGGGCGGAGGACATCCATGAGGATTTTCCACCCCGGGAACAAAAAAAAAAAAAAAAAAAAGGTTAGGTTAGGTTAGGTTAGGTTAGGTTAGGTTAGGTTAGGTTAGGTTAGGTTAGGTTAGGTTAGGTTAGTTTTTTTTTTTTTTTTATAAATGAGTCTACTACCGCGGACATGGTGGTCCGCGCTCTTTTTTACTTGTTTTATTGTTTATAGGTTTATTTCGATTTACAATTATTTAGCTCCTACACTGGACATCAGGATCTTATGCTTAACTAATTAAGTAACTTAATTCTACGTGAGTCCATCGATACATATATATATATTTTTTTTTTTTTTTTTTGTTTTTTTTTTTATTTTTTTTTTTTTTTATTAGATATTCTCATGCGCATGCAGATATACATGTTTATTATTATTAGTTTTGTTATCATTATAAGGCTAACCTAACCTAACCTAACCTAACCTTTTTTTTTTTTTTTTTTTTTTTTTTTTTACGCTGAGAAATGCGTTACGCATGCCCGCTCGTGGGGGACGAGACGGGGTATGTGGGACTCCTGTTAGACATACAGTATACCCACTAAAACTCAGCGGTGTTCCCGCAACGCCGTGATGGGAGGGCATGGGAAACCGGCGCAGCCTTTACATCCAAACCCTCCCGGCGCATGCCCGCCTTGTTGGCAGGCCCCGCATGCTCCCCCGTTTACTGGGGGGTCTATGGGAATGACCGGGAACACCTGGTCATTCCCATCCGACACTGGTGGAGGCCTGTGCAATACAGGCAAGGGTGCCCCCGCACCCGTTGCCTGCTGGCCTCCATCTGGGAGGAGTCGAAGATGACTTTCGTACTGACGTCTTCTTCGACCCCTCCTCCGCCTGCGGAGCGGCGCTGCGAGAGGGTCGTCCTCCCGCGCTCGCTCCGCGTCCTCCTTCTGTGACATGACTTCCTCACAGAAGGAGGCGACTGTTGCCCAGGCCTCCTCGCTTTCCAGCATCGAGTTGACGACACTGGGAAGCAAGAGGTCCGGCCCGACTGCTGCGACCAGACTACGGCGCAGCTCGGACCAGGCTGGGCACACCTCTAGGGTGTGCTGTGCCGTGTCCTCCGCCGCGCCACAGTCGTGGCACGACGGGGTCTCCTCCCTTTGGATCCGGTGCAGGTGCGATCCGAAGCACCCATGGCCAGACAACACCTGCACCAGACGGAAAGAGAGAAAACCGTGGGACCGCTCGAGCCAATCCTTTAAGACTGGCCCGAGCGCGTCCAGCGTCCGGCGGCCGAAGGCGGCAGAGGCGAGGTCTTCCGTCCAGTGATGGACGATTGCTTCCTTCGCCTCCTGCCGCACGGCCTCCCGCTCTTCTGCGGCGGGGAGCTCCCCGAGCGCCTTTCGCCGCGCCGTCCACTCGTACACTCTGGTCAGCACCCATGCCTCGAGCTCCCAAGGAGGAGTGCCAGCCAGAGCGCACGCCGCCGAGAATCCCACCGACCGGTAAGCCCTCGCCACCCGCAGTGCAATGGCCCTTTGGGGCCTGCGGATGGCAGTGGCGTTCTCCCTCCGGTGGAGGGCGTCCGCCCAGATTGGGGCCCCGTAAAGGGCCATGCTTCTTAGGATGCCGGCATACAAGCGCCGGCATCGCGCCTTCGGACCCCCCAGGTTCGGGAGGAGCCACGACAGGGCATTCGCGGCCTTCAGCAGGCGCGTCGACAGCTCGCTAAAGTGTGGGCCGAAGCGCCACCTGCTGTCAAGTACAAGGCCCAGGTACTTCATTTGGGCCTTGACTCCGATCCGGACGCCCTCTACGTCAATGTGGCCGTCTGGAGGGATGCGCTGCCGAGGCCCGTGGAAATACACGGCCTCGGTTTTATGTAGCGCCACCTTCAACCCTAGGCGGCGGATCCTTCCTGCCACTAAGGATCCGCCAGCAGAGGCCAGACTGGCCGCCTCCCTGAAGTCCCTCCCCCGGGCAATGAGGAGAGTATCGTCTGCGTAGCAAATGATGCTCGTGCCACGGAGGAGGGTCCCCCGCAGGAGCCAGTCGAATCCAATGTTCCACAGCGGTGGTCCTAGGACTGACCCCTGTGGAACACCGGACTCTGCGCCGTATTGCCTAACTCTGGCCGTCTTGTCTGCAAGGAGGACCACCCGGTCCTCCAAGTAGCTGGCCAAGAGTTGGCGCAAGTACTGAGGCACTTCGTGGTACCGGAGCGCCTCCAAGATGGTCGAGTGGGGGACAGAGTTGAAGGCGTTGGCAATGTCGAATGACACCGCCAACACTCCGTCCCCCGCCTCCACGGCCTCCCTCACCTGGCCCTTCAGTAGGGCCAATGCGTCCACGGTAGAACGACCCCGTCGGAACCCGTATTGGGCGTCGGACAGGTCCGGCCCCACCGTCACCAGCAGGCTTTCTAGCCGGTTGGCGATTATCCCCTCGAACATCTTACCGACCTCATCGAGCAAAACGATGGGCCGGTAAGCCGAGGGGGAGTCCGCCGGGCGTCCCCCCTTCCGGAGGAGGCATAGCCGCCCCTCCTTCCAAGGTTTCGGGAACCTCCCAGTCGTGAAACATGCGCTAAAGAGGTCCCGAAGCCTCTCCTCCATCTGTGAGGCGGCTATGGCCACCACCCGTGCGGGAACGCCGTCCGGCCCTGGGGCCGTGTTCTTTGCGCGAAGGCGAAGAGTGCCTTCGCAAAGTTCCGACGCCGTCACCGGGGGGATCTCCTCATCCGGCGGAGCCACCTCCCGCGGAGGGTCCATCACTGGTGGGGTGAAGTCGGTCCTGGACGGAAACAGGGACCGGACCACCCCATCCAGCAATGCCGGCTCGAGGGTCTCCGTCAGTGGAGGACCACAGGGGCGCAGTTTATTCCGCGCCGCCTTGTAAGGTCTTCCAAACGGGTCCCTATCGAGACCCTCCAGCATGTCGGCTCTCGCCGAGTCTTCGGCCGCGCACATCGCCAGCTTTAGGACCTTCTTTGCGTTGATGTAGGACGCATAGAGGCCCCCCTCGCTGGCTGGGTCTCGGGGCCTGCGCCTTCGGCTCCGCGTGTAGGCCCTCCTGGCCGCTACGCAGGCGGTTCGGAGCTCCGCCAGTTCCTCCGACCACCAATAGACGGCGCGGCGGGGAGGTGGGTGGCGGGACCGGGGCATGCTGGAGTTGCACACCTCGGTCAAGGACCCCCTCAACTGGAGCGCTGCGGCGTCCACGTCCAGGACGTCGACAGGAGGAGCGAGCCAGTCCTGGACGAACGCCGCCTCCTCCGCAGCCTCTCGATCCAGGCGGGTAAGAGCCCACCGTGGGAACGCAGATTGGCCCGAGCGGACCCCCAGGGGGCTCTGGGTGGAGATGTCGAAGCGTACATATCGGTGGTCCGAAAAGGTCTCCGCCATCTCCACCCGCCAGTTCACGACGCGGGCGGCTAGCACGGGGGTGGCAAACGAGACGTCGACCACCGATCCTCCCCGTTGCCGCACACACGTGTGGACAGCCCCTCTGTTTAGGAGGGACACACCGCACGACGCCGCCCAAAATTCTGCGGCGCGTCCCCGGACGTTGCAAGAGCGGGCCGGGTTGCCCCAGGCCGTCGCTTTGGCGTTCAGGTCGCCCAATATGGCGACCTGTCGTGGCGCCGCCCTCCCGACCACTGCGGTGAGGATTTCGAGATAATTCTCGAAATCCGAGAGAGGGCGGTTTGGGGAGAAATATACGCCCACAAAGGCCAGGTCTCCCCACGCGGCGGCCACGTATCCCAGTCCCCTCTCTAAGAGCGAGAGGGGAGGGGAGTCCGTGGAAGACCGCGACACCAATGCCACCGAGCCGTCCCGATCACCCAGCCAACGGCCAGGCACCGAGTACGGCTCGGCAACCACCACCACGTCCACCAACCACTCGGCCATTGTCTGCATCAGCAGATCCTGGGCCGCCCTGCAGTGGTTGGTGTTCGCCTGGAGGATACGATGCTTGACCTGACTATCCATTAATCAGACATCGCACCCCCCTCCACAGCCGCCAAAGTCCCAGCCTCAGGGACGGCGGTGGCAGCGACAGGCCGGATCGGCGCCTGCTCCTTGCCCTTCTTGGGGGGAGGATTGCACTTCCTCCCCAACATGACGTGGCCCGCCGGGCAGCCACTGGCGGCACACACCGCACAGTGCGGCGTGGCGGCCTCGCAGGAGGCGGACTTGTGCCCGTCCTTGCCGCAGCGGTAGCAGTTGCTCCCCCTGTCGACCTTGGACGGGCAAAGGGGCCGGGTGTGTCCGACTCCAAAACACTTGTAGCAGCGCAGAGGCTTGGCTGCAAGTGCCCGGACTACACCCGAGCTGAACCCGACTGCAAGTCGTCCTTTGGCGAGGACGGCTATGGCTGCGGCGACTGGGCAATCGAGGCGAATGGTGCCCATGCCGCTGCGACCGGTCCTGATGGCCCGACCTTGCACCTCTGTGACGCCACAGCCCCCCATCGCTGCGATCGCCGCCACCACCTCCTCCTTGGTGACCGAGTCGTCGAGGTCGGTCACCTCCAAGGCCACGGTCTTCACGGGCCTAGCGACATTGGCCGCATCTGCGATGACCTCTTCCAACTTGGTTGCGAAGAGGTCGGCGTTGGCGCTGCCCTGAGCCCCCGGGAACTCGAAAATTCGAGCCCCGGCCTGGGTCCGGCGGCACGAGACTGTGCCAATCCCCAGTTTTTGGGGATCAGCGTTGGTTCGCGCCCGCGTCATTATCGACGCGTACGTCTCCCCCCGCCCCGCAGCCTCAGCGGTGAGCGTCACCACTACGGCTGCGGTCTTGGGGGGAACCAACTTCCTCTTTTCATTCCTGGCGGGGGCTCCATTGGCTGCAGTGGGAGCAGCGGTGGTGGGCCTGGGGGCCGACCTCTTCCCCTTCCCCTTTCCTTTTCCCTTTCCATTGCCCGTTGTCTGGGACGGGCCGGGAGGGGTGGTGGTGGTGGCGGCAGGGCCAGCCTCCGTCCTCGACTTCTTCCTCTTCTTGCCCCCTCCCTTTTTGGCCACCTTCGTCCATCCTTGCTGGTTGGAAGGGGTGGTGGATGGAAGACCGGCGTCTTCCACCTGAAATGGCACCCCCGACTCGCGTCGCCTGTTGTCCGCCGCGAGCGGCGGTCGGAGGCGCTTCTCAGGCAAGAGCCTGTCCTCTATGCCCGCAATACAGGCTCTCGTGAAGTTCCTCTCCTCCGTGACGACCTTGCGGATGATATCCTCAAGGTTGGAGGGGGGAACCTCAGCCGCCGGTCTCGGCTCGGCTTTGTTTGGCCGGGCCGTGGCTTCAGCCAGCTTCTGATGCAGCTGGCTGACCTCTGACTGCAGGCGATCGACTTTCGCCTGGAGTTGCCGCGTTTCGTCGGTCGCCGTGCGCTGCACCAGCTCCCCGACGATGCCGCGCATGCTCGCGGCCCTGCATTTAAGGGACTTTTGGAAAGTCCCTTTCAAATTGGAGGACTTAGAGGCGATTACCACTATCTCCTCTTCGTCCTCCTCAGCCATCAGCTGCAGCTCCGCCAGGGAGTGGTCCGCATACAGGACGCGGGACGCGCCGTACCCGGACTTGGCCCGGGCGACGCGCGTCCGTTGCTCCTTGGCCGCAACCCGCTCCTCCAGGTCTTGCTGCAGCTGCGCCCGCCTAATTAGGTCCAACTGGCATCTGGCCTCAGCTAGACCCACGTCGTGGGTATCAGACACCGGCTTCTGGGCCTTCGCGTGTTGTCTCCTCGAGTCCGAGGAACCCCCGGACCCATCTCTCTGACGGGCCCGCTTCCCCGGCTCCCGGCGACCAGTCATCGAACTAGCGTCCGACTCAAACAAGACGGACTCATTATCGGAGTCCGGCACCTCACAAAAGAAGCTGGCCGCAGACGGCGCGCGGCTAGCCTCCGACGCCGAAGCGCCCTCGGATTGGCCCTGAGAAGGGCCTTTTGGTTGGCCCTGAGAAGGGCCTTTTGGTTGGCCCTGAGAAGGGCCTTTTCTAAATCGTCCGGAGACGTCCCTCGGTTTAGGCATAGCCTCCTCAGATGTCGCAGTTTCCCGCAATAAAATAAAATATAATAAAATCCAGTTAAAATATGCTACGACTGCACAGTGCACTTTAGCCGAGCCCGGTCTGCCACTCCGTTACGGTGGTCAGAACCGGGTCGTTGCCCAGGGGACGCGACGTGGACGCAAGCACTGTGGGGGGTCCCCCAACCTAACCTAACCTAACCTAACCTAACCTTTTTTTTTTTTTTTTTTTTTTTTTTTTTTTTTTTTTTTTTTTTTTTAACGCTGAGAAATGCATTACGCATCCCCGCTCGTGGGGGACGAGTCGGGGTATGTGGGACTCCTGTCGATGATGACAGTATACCCACTAAAACTCAGCGGTGTTCCCACATCGCCGTGATTTGGGGGCCATGGGAAACCGGCTCAGCCTTTACATCCACAACCCTCCCGGCGCATGCCCGCCTAGCTGGCCGGCCCCTCATGCCCCCCAGGCTGGGGAGCTACGGGAATGGCAGGGAACACCTGGCCATTCCCGTTCGACACTGGTGGAGGCCTGTGCAATACAGGCAAGGGTGCCCCCGCACCCGTTGCCTGCTGGCCTCCAACTGGGAGGAGTCGGAGATGACTTTCAAACTGACGTCTTCTTCGACCCCTCCTCCGCCTGCGAAGCGGCGCCGCGTTAGGATCGTCCTCACGCGCGCGCTCCGCTGCCTCCTTCTGGGACATGACGTGTTCGCAGAAGGAGGCGACTGCCGCCCAAGACCTTTCATCCCTCAGCATGGCGTTAACTACGCCGGGGAGTGAGAGGTCCGGTCCGATCACCGCGATGAGATTGCCGCGCGGCTCAGACCACGTTGGGCACACTTCGAGGGTGTGCTGCGCCGCATCCTCCGCCGCGCCACAGTGGTGGCACAACGGCGTCTCCTCCCGTCCGATTCGGTGCAGGTACGATCCGAAACATCCATGTCCGGACAGCACCTGCACCAGACGGAAGGAGAGGAACCCATGCGACCGCTCGAGCCAGTCTCGCAGGACTGGCCCAATCGCATCGAGGGTTCGGCGGCCGAAGGCTGCAGTGGCGAGGTCCCCTGTCCAATGGACGACGATGGCGTCCCTCGCCTCCCGCCGGACGGCTGCCCGCTCTTCCGGGGCTGGGCGTTCTCCTCTTGCCCTCCGTCCTGCCGTCCATTCATACACTCTGGCGAGCACCCACGCCTCGAGTTCCCAAGGAGGGGTGCTGGCCAGGGCACATGCTGCTGCAAAGCCCACCGTGCGATGGGCCCGTGCCACCCGCTGGGCTATGGCCCTTTGGGGTGCCCGCAAGGCGGCGGCATTCTCCCTCCTGTGGAGTGAGTCCTCCCAGATAGGAGCCCCGTAGAGGGCCATACTCCTCAAGATGCCGGCGTAAAGTTGCCGGCATCGCGCGCTGGGCCCCCCCAAGTTGGGGAGCAGCCACGAGAGCGCACCCGCGGCCTTCAGCAGGCGTGACGACAACCCACTAAAATGCGGCCCGAAGCGCCACATGCTGTCGAGTATAAGGCCCAGGTATTTCATCTGGGCCTTGACCTCAATTCTGACGCCCTCCACGAAGATGTGGGCGTCAGGTGGGGGGCGCTGCCGAGGGCCGTGGAAGAACACGGCCTCGGTCTTGTGCAGCGCCACCGATAACCCTAGGCGGCGGATCCTCCCTGCCACCAAGGATCCGCCCGCCGAGGCCAAATTGGCCGCCTCCCTGAAATTCCCCCCCCGGGCGGTGAGGAGAGTGTCATCCGCGTAGCAGACGACACTCGTGCCTCGGAGGAGATTTCCCCGCAGGAGCCAATCATAGCCGACGTTCCAGAGGAGAGGTCCTAAGACTGACCCCTGCGGAACGCCGGCCTCAACGGCGTACCGCCGGACTTGGCCAGTCCTATTTACCAGGAGGATCGCCCGTTCCTCCAGGTAGCTGGCCAGCAGCCTGTGCATGTATAGAGGCACTCCGTGGAATCGGAGCGCCTCTAGGATGGTGGAGTGGGGAACGGAGTTGAAGGCATTGGCTATGTCGAATGACACAGCCAACAATCCGTCCCCCGCTTCCATCGCCTCCTTCACCTGGCCCTTAAGGCAGGCCAGCGCGTCCACCGTGGAACGCTCAGCCCGAAAACCAAACTGAGCGTCCGACAAGTCCGGCCCGATACTCCGCAGATGGCCCTTTAGGCGGGCAGCGATTATCCCCTCGAACATTTTGCCGACCTCATCGAGCAGAACGATGGGCCGGTATGCCGAGGGGGAGTCTGCGGGGCGGCCCTCCTTGCGAAGGAGGCACAACTGCCCCTCCTTCCATGGTTTCGGGAACCTTCCAGACGCAAGGCATGCGCTGAAGAGGTCCCGAAACCTTTCCTCCATTTGAGTGGCTGCGATCGCCACCACTCTTGCCGGAACACCGTCGGGGCCCGGAGCTGTCTTCTTGGCGCGGATATGGAGAATAGCCGCGTCAAGTTCCGACTCCGTGACTGGAGGGGTCTCCTCTTCCTCCTCAGCTGGCGGAGCTATCCCCCGCGGTGGGCCCATCACTGGTGGAGTGAAGTTGTCCCTGGACGGGAACAGGGACTGAACCACCCCATCCAGAAATGAGGGCTCCAGGGTCTCGGCCACCGGGGGACCAAAGGGGCGCAGTTTGTTGCGCGCCGCCTTATATGGTCTCCCGTAAGGATCGTTGTCGAGACCCTCCAGCAACTCTGCTCTGGACGAGTCTCTGGCGGCGGTGATAGCCCTATCGAGGACCAATTTTGCCTCCATGTACACCTCATAGAGGTGGTCTTCGTCGGCCAGGTCCCGTATACGCCGCCGCCGGCTTCGCGTGTAGGCCCTCCTTGCCTCCACACAGGCTGCTCGAAGTCCCGCCAGCTCCACCGACCACCAGTACACGGCGCGTTTGGGTAGTGGTCGGTGAGACCGGGGCATGCTGGAGTTGCATACCTCGGTCAGAGACTCCCTCAGGTGCCCCGCCACGGTGTCTACATCCAGGCCAGCGGAAGGCGGCGAAAGCCAGTCCTGGATAAACGCCGCCTCCGCCGCTGCCGGGATGTCCAGGCGGGCGATAGCCCACCGCGGGAACGGTGATCGCGCCGAGAGGGGCCGCGTCTCTCCGGGGCCACTGTTGGAGATGTCGAACCGCACGTAGCGGTGGTCTGACATAGTCTCCGCCAGGTCCACCCGCCAGTTCAACACGCGTGCGGCCAACGCAGGGGTGGCGAAAGTGACGTCCACTATTGAGCCACCCTGCCGCCGCACGCATGTCTGGACGCTTCCTCTGTTCAAGAGGGAGAGGCCAGAGGAAGCTGCCCACATCTCCACTGCCCGCCCGCGTGCGCTGGTGGCTGGGTTGCCCCAGGTCACCGACTTGGCATTCAGGTCTCCCAGTACGGAGACCTGACGCGGCGCCGCCCTGCCGACCACGGCGGCCAGCACTCCGAGATAGTTCTCGAAGTCCTGAAGAGGGCGGTTTGGGGAGAAATAGACGCCCACAAGGGCTATGTCTCCCCACGCGGCGGCCACGTATCCCGGTCCCCTCTCTAACAGCGAGAGGGGAGGGGAGTCTGTGGAAGACCGCGCCGCTAGTGCCACCGAGTCGTCTTCGTCACCCAGCCAGCTGCCGGGGATCGAGTAAGGCTCGGCGACCACCGCTACGTTCACCAACCACTCGGCCATGACCTGCACCACCAGGTCCTGGGCCGCTCTGCAGTGGTTGGTGTTCGTCTGGAGGATGCGGTAGTTGGTAACCATTACTCCGACATCGAACCGGTCCCCTCAACTATTGCCGCTGGAGCTACAGCGGTGACGACGGCGGCGGCGGCGGTAGCAACAGGGCGAACCTGCGCCGGCACTACGCCCTTCCTCACGGGGGGCTTGCAGCTCCTGCCCGTCATCCTGTGGTCCGCAGGGCGGCCACTAGCGGCACACGCCACGCAGTGTGGCTTGGTGGCGGCAGCGTGGCAAGTGGTACTCCTGTGTCCCTCCTGCCCGCACTGGAAGCACGTGTCTCCCCAGTCGAACTTGGAGGGACACGTGGCTCGGGTGTGGCCAAACGCGAAGCACTTGAAGCAGCGAACGGGCTGGTCTTCAAGTGGCCGGACCACAGCCGAGCTGAACCCCACGAGCAGCCGTCCCTTGGTCGCAGCAAGGACGGCCCCAGCCGCGGCGACTGGGCACTCAACGCGTATGATGCCCATGCCACGGCGTCCGAGCCTGATGGCTCCACCCTTCACCGCGCCAGCGTCGCATCCTCCAGCCGCCGCAACGGCCGCCACCACATCCTCTTTGGTGACCGAATCATCCAGATCGGCCACCTCCAAGGCTGCGGTCTTAATAGGCCTTACGACCGTTGCCGCATCCGCGATGACCTCTTGCAACTTTGTTGCGAAGAGGTCCGCATTTGTGCCGCGCTCTTCCCCCGAGAACTCGAAAATTCGAGCCCCGGTTAGGGTTCGGCGGCACTTTATGTTTTTAATCCCCAGCCGGGAGGGATCGGCATTGGTACGAGCCCGTCTTAGGACGGACTCATACGTCTCACCCCGCCCCACGGCCTCCGGGGTGACGGTCACCACGACGGCTGTGGTTTTGGGAGCAACCAGCTTTCTCCTACCGGCTGGAGCCTTTTTTGCTGCAGGAGCACTCGCAGCGGGCTTGGGGGCCGAACTTTTCCCCTTTTTCCCTTTTCCTCTCCTGACCACTTCCGTCCACGACTGGTTGGACGGGGTGGTGGAGGGAAGAAGGGCGTCTTCCTCCTGCGAGTTCTGGGCGCCTGCCGCTGGAGTAGCAGACGACCCAGGCACTTCCTCCGCGCTTGTGGTGGGGTTATGAGGAGCCGCCTTGGTCCTCTTGCCCTTGCCCTTGCCCTTGCCCTTGGATACCGGGCCTGCTAGAGGCACAGGTTCCGGCTCCCTCAGCGGTGGACTCTTGTCTGCCGCAAGTGGCGGGCGGAGCCGCCTTTCCGGCAAGAGCCGGTCTTCGATGCCGGCGAAGCAGGCTCTTATAAAGGCCCTCTCCTCCATGACAACCCCACGAATTGTTGCCTCAAGGCTGGCAGGGGAGGAGGAGCAGCCTCCTACCACCGGACCTGGGGCAGATTGGGCAGGCCTGGCCGTGGCCTCAGCCAGCTTCTGGTGTAGCTGGCTTACCTCCGCCTGCAGACGATCCACCTTTGCCTGCAGCTGCCGTGTCTCGTCCGTGGCCGTCCGCTTCACTAGTTCCACCACGATGCCATGCATACTGGCGGCCCGGCATTTGAGGGCCTTCTGGAAGGTCCCCTTCAAATTCGAAGACTTTGAGGCGACCTCCAGAACCCCCTCTCTGTCCTCCTGCGCCATGCGCTCCAATTCCGCCAGGGAGTGGTCAGCATACAGTACATTGGATGCACCATAGCCAGCCCTCGACCTGGCAACTTGCGCCTGCTGCTCCTTGGCGGCGACCCTCTCTTCCAAGTCTTGTTGGAGTTGCGCCCTTTTCGCCAGATTTAGCTGACGCTCGGCGTCCACCAAGCCCACATCGTGGGTAGAAGGCGCAGTAGAAGTCGAAGCCTTTTTAGACTTCGACTTCTTCTTCGCCTTACCTCCGACTACCGTCGACTCCGAGGAGCCCTCGGACCTCTTCCGCTTGAAGCGGTCGCTTTCGGCCGCCGACGTGTCCATATTGGAGTCGTCGGAGTCCGACAACTCGTCTGGCCTAATGAAAAAGCTGGCCGCAGATGGTGCGCGGTCAGCTCCCGACGCTAAAGCGTCACCAGCGTGGCCCTGAGAAGGGCCGTTGGATTGGCCCTGAGAAGGGCCGTTGGGTTGGCCCTGAGAAGGGCCGTTGGATTGGCCCTGAGAAGGGCCGTTGGGTTGGCCCTGAGAAGGGCCGTTTGAATCGCCCTGGGAGGAGCGATTCGAAATAAAACGCCCAGAGGCGTCACGCATTGGTTTGTCCATCTTATTCGTAGACGTCCGCATTAAAATCAACGAATCACAGCGCACTTTAGCCGCCGGTCTGCCACTCCGTTACGGTGGTCAGACACGGCGTTGCCCAGGGGATACTACGAGGAAGTATGCGCTGTGGGGGATCCCCCAACCTAACCTAACCTAACCTAACCTAACCTAACCTAACCTAACCTAACCTAACCAGTCGCACGGCACCCCCCGCCGCGAGCAGATCAGTTTTAAGTCGCTCCGCGGTCGAAAAATACGGAAAAAAGGTTTTTTCGCGAAAATAAACAAGTGTGATACATTGTTAGAAGCGCGCTGCTGAGACGCATGCGAAAGTGAAATTTTCATAGTGAAAAGTGAAAAATTGTGAAAGTTATTGGCAAAAAACCACTTCGAAAAAGCTTTGCGGCTCGACGCTGCTCGATTTGGCCCGAGCTCTTTAAAATCGGCAACTGCAGCAAGGTGCGGCTTGTGAAGACCTATCTCTGGACACCAAATTTGGATTTTTCCGACTTAAGGTTCCAGAGATACGGACCAAAAACAAAAAACCACGTGTAACGTGGACGGAGATCCCGAGGGTTTCGAGGGGTTTTTCCAACTAATCCCGAAGACTGCACAGACGAGGAGCCGGGTGACAATCCAAAACTGAGGAAATCGACCGCAGAACACCTGCAATATACGGTTAAAACTTTTAGAAAATTTTAATATTCTATTCCCGGGATACAAGGGAGTGTACACAAAATTTTAAGGACTGAAAAAATTAGATTTAGATACTCGTAGTTCTTTAGGTATGTTAAGTTTGAGATTTTTTGGACAAATAGTTTTTAAGTAATACAGTTCTAAAAGTTTTAAAAAATCGGGGGGTCCTTGTTTTTAACCCTAAAAAAGTGGAAAACACTTAGCTACATGTATTTTGTGCCTTTCCCTGGACTAGTATAATTTGTTACTCCTACATTTAAAACTTATGCCAAATAATAGCTTTAAAAAATTTTTGATCCAATCTGTACCTAACTAAAAAACACAAATACACCCCTTCAGGGTTAAATTAAAATTAAAAAATTAGTATCACTGGATGGGGAAAATTGTCCTCTATCCAACGTTTTAAATAAAATCCACCCGAAACGCACATTATAGAAATAAAATATAAATAAGGCCAAAATACTGCGGCTGAAAAATTATAAACCTCCCCAGGGACAAAATAGACAAATAAAAATCTGTTTTAAAAATCAAAATACACTGGGCAGTTTATGGTTTTTAAGATACCGCACACAAACTAATTTTAAATTTAATATTTAGCATATATAACAGAAAAAAAAAAAAACTGTTTTAAAAACAATACTTGTGGTAATTTTTGCGCAAATAAGGGTTGAAAGGGGGAATTGTACAACTCAAATTTCGGGAGGACATAGGAGCCTTCTAGACCTACGCCACAGCCGGATTTTAGATTTTTCGGGGCAGGGGAACACTTAAAACCACGCATTTTGCGTTTGTGAAACTACAACCCCCATCTTTGTAGCCACCCCACACGCAAACCCCTCAACCGGAAGATCCGAGAACCAAGTGGGGGTAAAGGGCAACGTTCCTTCTTTCAACCGGTACCTACAAAACCCACGCGCCATTAATAAGACACCGGCTACACCCCCTGGAGGGAAGTAAGCCTTTGCTACGAATTGCAAAGTTAACTTTGTTTTACGAAACGGTCCACCAACCGAGAACCGAACCTGGGACTTTTAAAAAACTAAAAACGCTTGTAACTCGGGAACGGAGTGAGTTAGCCCGTTTTTAGCACCACCCAGTATATACTATACTATAGTATATACTGCAGTGCCCCTCAGGCCACCCTCCTTAATATCCCCCCCTTCTTCGTTTAAATTATCAATTTATTTATTTTATTCGACCTCCCCTCCACCTACAAACATTTCTGTTGGCCGTAACTTAACAACATTTTATTTATAAGTTATCAGTATCACACGTTACATTATCACTCATTATATAATTATATAAATTGTACTATCAAAACAGATAATTATTTAGCATTACTTACATTTATTACACTTATTTACATTTATTTAGATTAAAATTCAAATATCTCGGAAACGGCTGGAGATATCAAAATTTTGACAAAATTTCCCCCCCCCCTACTACCCCCCTCTCAATCAGAACCTATTTATATATAAACCCCTTAAACCCCCTTTTTGACCCCATCCCATATTGACCCCCAAAATCAAGTAGTAGTATAATTATATTACAATAAATCTAAATAACACCCTATCTATACATTATATATTTATATACCTCCTCCCCCCCACCCCTTCAGGGCTACCTCACCCCCCCGAGCGTTAACTTTGCAACCAGAGGTCACAGACCTACCGAGTTTGGAGTCCCTGAAATCGGGAGGAAAAGACCTATAATTTGGCTCCTTTAAAATCAGGGAATAACGCCCCCATTTTGTAGATTGGGCAAAGTAAAGAAGATAGACTAAGGGTCTGCGACCCTTTTTTAGTAATTTTAAATTTGATTGTAGCTTTATTGAGCTAACAAAACCTAGAATAGTGACTGTAGTGTGTATCTGTTTATATAACTAGAGACAAACTTTTCTTTTTTATTTACTTTTATTTTAATATTTAAATAACAAGTCCTGCAGCCGTAGGATAGAAGTGACTATTTCTTGTAGTTTTAACCTTGAAAATTACTGCATAATTGTAAATTAGCTATAAGTAGATTAAGTGTATCGTGTATTGACCAGAGTCAGTGACTCATAATATACAATTATCCTGCTCTATCTGTGCAATCTTTTAGCGTGTACAACAAAAGGGGCAGCTCCTTTTTACAACTTCTACAAAATTGTCTGCCCCTCCGCATCATATTCCCAAAATGTTTGGACTCCGCACGCCTATAAAAAAGCAGGAGAGTGATAAGTCACCCCCAAAGGTGGCCGTCCGCAAAAGTATAGACAGGTGGGAGGCCGCTGAGCAAAATGAGGAGCGGACTGCAAAAGCATGTGCGGAAACAGCTAGGACCAGCGCGAAAACGCAGGCAGGCCCTGCAGAAACAACCAAGGTGGCCTCTAAAGCAGGGGGACACACCACCGTCACGCTCAGGGCATCAACGGGAAATGACGAGCCCCCCAAGAAAGTCTACGTCAGCAGAGCAGCGGAAGCGGCAGCCTGTCTGAATAAGGCGAAGGCCCACTTGAGGGCCTCACGGAACCTTAAGACAGAGATCAAAGAGGGGGTCGAAAATGCACTCGCAAGACTCCTTGAACTAATCAAGGAAGCCGAAATGGAGCTCAGGACAAAGGGAAGTACAACGGCGAGAGGGCGGTCGGGGGGGGAAGTGGGAGCGTGTGTTACTCCACCTTCCGACTCCGCCCCCTCTCCCTCCTCTACCTCCGACGAAAGCCTACTCATCGCACGTATAGAGGAACACACAAACCTGATACGGGAAAGTGGCAGGAAAATGGAAGAACTGAAGGCGACGATTGAAAGGCATGCCGAAAAAATGGAAAAAGTAGAAACGCCTACCTACGCCGGGGTCACCGCGACCCAGAGCGACAGAGCACCGCAAAAGCGTACGCTGCACTCGGTCGCGGTCACCTCGACCGTGGAGACGGAAACAGGAGAAGAGGTGCTCGAAAGAGTTAGAAAGGCCATAGACGCGAAGGAAGGATGGGTTAAGGTGGAGAGGGTAAGAAAGGCTAAAAATAGGAAAGTAATAATGGGCTTTGGATCCAAGGAAGAACGGGATAAAGTGAAGGATAGAATAGGGAAAGAAGGATGCAGCCTCACCATCGAGGACGTGGAGAACAAGGACCCGCTGGTCAGGCTTGGCGATGTCTTGTCAGTAAATACTGATGAGGACATCCTCAAGGCTCTTCGGAACCAGAACGGGGCTGTTTTCCACGACCTCGATGAGGGGGAAGATAGGATAGCAGTAAAATATAGAAGGAGAGCCAGGAACCCTCACACCAACCACGTAATTATTAGCGTGTCACCCAGTATCTGGAAGCGGGTGACGGAAAGGGGCTATGTTTACATAGATCTTCAGCGAGTTAGAGTGGAAGACCAGACCCCACTAGTCCAGTGCACGCGCTGCCTGGGGTACGGCCACGGCAGAAAGTACTGCCAAGAGACTGCAGACGCATGCAGCCATTGCGGCGGTCCCCATTTGAGAACGGAGTGCGCGGACTGGCTAGCTGGGGAGACACCCGCCTGCAGGAACTGCAAAAAGGCGAAATTAACGCAGATAGAGCACAATGCCTTCAGCTCTGGGTGCCCTGTACGCCGCCGTTGGGACGAGCTGGCCCGGTCGACCGTCGCGTACTGCTAACGCCAACGTTGCCACCACCACATATAGCTATATGCAAGCGAACCTCCAACGGAAAAGGCTGGCAACAATCGAGCTGCTGCTCGAGGCACAGAAACAAAGGGTAGCCGTAGCCCTACTGCAAGAGCCATACATAGGGGGGACCAGGACAATGAAGAGCCACAAGGGAGTAAGGATCTTCCAGAACACTGAAGATGGAGAAGGGACCGTCAAGGCTGCAATTGCTGTCTTTGACAGCGATCTCAATATAAAGCAGTACCCGAAACTCACCACAAATAATATCGTCGTGGTGGGGATCCAGACCAGTGCCTGGGAGATCACCCTGGCGTCCATATACTTCGAGCCGGACAAACCAGTGGAGCCCTACTTAGACCACCTCAAAAAAATAGTGGCCAAAAACGGCTCTAAGCCCATAATCGTTGGAGGCGACGTAAACGCAAAAAGCACCTGGTGGGGCAGCCCGACGGTTGACCGCAGGGGAGAGGAGGTATGCGGGACTCTCGGGGAGCTCGGGCTGCATATACTAAACGCAGGAGAAATACCGACTTTCGACACAGTAAGAGGAGGACAACGTTATAGCAGCTATGTCGACATAACAGCTTGTTCGGCAAATATCCTCGACAAGGTAGCAGACTGGGAAGTCGTCGAGGGCCTGAGCAGCTCCGACCACAACGGCATCGTCTTCAAAATTATACAGAACAAATCAAAAGGGCTAAAGGTAGAAAGAACCACCAGAATATTTAATACAAAAAAGGCCAACTGGTCTGATTTTCATGCGAAACTCACCCAGTTGAGCCAAGAACACAAAATCACAAAAGACGAAATAGAAAAAATAAGCAAAGTAGAGCAATTAGATAAAATAGTAAATAATTACACAGAAATTATTACAAAAGCATGTAAAGCATCCATGCCCATTAAAAAACAAACCGAAAAACTTACCTTGCCGTGGTGGTCGGAGAGACTCGCAGAATTGAAAAAAGCGGTAGCTACCAAAAAGAGGAGGATCAGGTGCGCTGCTCCAGTCCGTAGATCCCTCGTTGTCGAAGAGTACCTGCAACAAAAAGAAGTATATGAGCTAGAGGCAGCCAGAGCCCAAACAGAGAGTTGGAAGGAGTTCTGCTGTAAACAAGATAGGGAGGGAGTGTGGGAGGGCATCTATAGGGTTATAGGAAGGACAGCGAGCAGGGTGGAGGACCCACCGCTGGTGAAAGACGGGGAGGTATTGGACGCGGAAGGGTCCGCCCGATACATAGCGGATACATTGTATCCAGAAGACCAGCCAGCTGCGGATAGTCCCCACCACAGTCGTGTCAGACTAGAGGCGGAATCGGTGAATGAAGGCGAAAATGGTGAGACATACGACCCTCCATTCACTATAGCCGAATTGAAGACGTCGAGCGAGTCCTTCAATCCAAAGAAAGCTCCGGGAATGGATGGCCTTACAGCCGACATTTGCTATCGTGCTATTAGCGAAGATCCCGAAATTTTCCTGGCAATCCTAAACAAATGCTTAGCTTACAACCACTTCCCCAGAATATGGAAAGAGGCAACAGTGGTTGTGCTACGGAAGCCAGGAAAATCGAATTACACAACACCAAAGGCGTACCGCCCAATCGGCCTGTTGCCGGTACTCGGAAAAATCTACGAGAAAATGCTGATGGCCCGACTCAGGTTCTACATAGCACCGAGGATGAGTACTCGCCAGTACGGATTCATGCCACAAAGGAGCACCAAAGACTCCCTCTATAACCTCATGCAAAAAATACGCAACAAGCTGAAACAAAAGAAAATAATAACATTAATATCGCTAGACATAGAGGGAGCCTTCGACAATGCCTGGTGGCCAGCTATAAGAGTCCGACTGGCTGAGGAAAGGTGTCCGGTTAACCTGAGAAGGGTCGTCGACAGCTACCTGCGCGACAGGAAAGTACGGGTAAGATACGCCGGCGCTGAGCATCAAAGAAGCACGGAGAAGGGCTGCGTGCAAGGCTCAATTGGAGGCCCCATTCTCTGGAACCTAATACTGGATCCCCTCCTCAAAGACCTCGAGAAGAGAGGAGATTACGCGCAAGCCTTCGCTGACGACGTGATCCTAGTCTTCGATGGAGACACGGCGTTGGAAATAGAGAGACAAGCGAATGCCGCCCTCGAACGTGTTCGGCGTGGGGCGTGGAAAACAAGTTAAACTTCGCACCACACAAGACCAATGCAATGGTCATCACGAATAAGTTAAAATATGACGCCCCACGCTTGAACATGGGCGGGGTCGACGTTGCTATGTCCAAGAAAATTAAAGTACTAGGTGTCACCATCGACGACAGGCTCACGTTTAACGCGCATATCTCTGAAGTATGCCGCAAGGCCATTGCAGTCCATAAACAGCTGAGTAGAGCTGCAAAAGTAAACTGGGGCCTAAATCCAGAGGTGGTAAAAATCATATACGTGGCTACGATGGAACCAATAATCCTATACGCCGCCAGTGCATGGGCGGAAGCCGCTAACAAACTGGGAACGATCAAACAGCTAGGCGTCGTGCAACGGGGAATAGCACAGAAGATGTGTAGGGCGTACCGAACTGTCTCACTGAACTCGGTGCTCCTACTAGCCGGGATACTCCCTCTGGATCTTAGAATCCACGAGGTGGCATCGCTGTATAGAGCCAAGAAAGGGGAGCCACAAGCTATACTGGGGGACAGAGAGGTAGAGCAGATGACTTCTGCACTGGAATCCCCGCATCCCGCGGAGCAAAGCGACCTGAGGATCGTCGGCCTGGTAAGCCGGGAGGAATTCGACGCCAATTCGGACCAACAAATAAAAATTTTCACCGACGGTAGTAAGATTGGGGGGCGTGTCGGGGCAGCTCTGTCCATATGGAATGGAGTGGCCGAGACGCGCGCCCTCAAGTTGGCGCTACCGAAATACTGTACGGTTTACCAGGCTGAGCTACTCGCGATATGCCGAGCAACGCGGGAAATCAGGAACACCACGGCGCTTACCTTCGGGGTCTTCAGCGACTCCATGGCGGCTCTTTTGACCGTGAAAAACCCCAGTTGCCTTCATCCCCTGGCAGTAGAGGCCAGACAGAATATAACAGCTGCATCTCTCCAAAACAAGGTTGTATCCTTGTTCTGGATAAAGGCCCACGCAGGGTTGGAAGGCAACGAGAGAGCGGATCAGCTGGCAAAAGAGGCCGCCATGAACCTAAAGAAAAGACCGGACTATGACCTGTGTCCGATCTCATTCGTCAAGCGCCACATACGCATGGGGACGCTCGAGGAATGGAATCGGAGATACAAGTCCGGCCAAACTGCTAACATCACCAAGATCTTTTTCCCGGATGCGGTGGCGGCGTATAGGACAATAACAAAGATGAATATATCCAACATCAGAGCGCAGATTATGACGGGGCACGGTGGATTCTCCGAGTACCTGAATCGCTTCAGGTGCAAGGGGAGTCCATCGTGCATCTGCGACCCAAACATAGATGAAACCGTGCCACACCTGCTTTTGGAATGTCCTGTACACGCTGCGGACAGATATGGACTGGAACAGGCACTCCAAATAAAATTGGACAAGGAAACAGTGGGGGAAGTGATGCAAGGAAAGGATAGAGAGAAATTTTTAGATTATTGTACAAAGATTGCACAGAAGGCAATAGATAGAAATAAAACAGCTTAAGGAAATATGCTGATAGTATATTTAGATATATATATATTAAGCATAGAAATAAGAATAAATGTTATTAGAGTAAGCAACAGTAAAAGTAAAAATAGAAATAAGAAGATAATGTAAGATAAGGAAATATAAAGATATTGAATTAGATTAAGAAAAATGTGTAACAAATAAAGATCAAAATGGACTATCATTCCCCCTACATTAAAATTAATAAGTTAAAAAAATAGATAGGCAAAATAGGTTTGCAGCGGGAATCCCACCCAGCACAAAGAAAGAAAGATATGACGAATGCAGAAAGAAAAAGTATGCGGCATGAAAGTGCGAGAGGCAAAAAAGTGAGAACTGGAATGAGAAAGAGAATTAGGCTTAACATAGGCTCCGATAACGTCGGAGGTAGATAGGAATTAAAAAAAAAAAAAAAAAAAAAAAAAAAAAAAAAAAAAAAAAAAAAACCTAACCTAACCCCACCTTTTTTTTTTTTTTTTTTTTTTTTTTTTTTTTTTTTTTTTGTCGCTGAGAAATGCATTACGCATCCCCGCTCGTGGGGGACGAGTCGGGGTATGTGGGACTCCTGTCGATGATGACAGTATACCCACTAAAACTCAGCGGTGTTCCCACATCGCCGTGATGGGGGGGCCATGGGAAACCGGCTCAGCCTTTACATCCACAACCCTCCCGGCGCATGCCCGCCTAGCTGGCCGGCCCCTCATGCCCCCCAGGCTGGGGAGCTACGGGAATGGCAGGGAACACCTGGCCATTCCCGTTCGACACTGGTGGAGGCCTGTGCAATACAGGCAAGGGTGCCCCCGCACCCGTTGCCTGCTGGCCTCCAACTGGGAGGAGTCGGAGATGACTTTCGAACTGACGTCTTCTTCGACCCCTCCTCCGCCTGCGAAGCGGCGCCGCGTTAGGATCGTCCTCACGCGCGCGCTCCGCTGCCTCCTTCTGGGACAGGACGTGTTCGCAGAAGGAGGCGACTGCCGCCCAAGACCTCTCATCCCTCAGCATGGCGGTAACTACGCCGGGGAGTGAGAGGTCCGGTCCGATCACCGCGATGAGATTGTCGCGCGGCTCAGACCACGTTGGGCACACTTCGAGGGTGTGCTGCGCCGCGTCCTCCGCCGCGCCACAGTGGTGGCACAACGGCGTCTCCTCCCGTCCGATTCGGTGCAGGTACGATCCGAAACATCCATGTCCGGACAGCACCTGCACCAGACGGAAGGAGAGGAACCCATGCGACCGCTCGAGCCAGTCTCGCAGGACTGGCCCAATCGCATCGAGGGTTCGGCGGCCGAAAGCTGCAGTGGCGAGGTCCCCCGTCCAATGGACGACGATGGCGTCCCTCGCCTCCCGCCGGACGGCTGCCCGCTCTTCCGGGGCTGGGCGTTCTCCTCTTGCCCTCCGTCCTGCCGTCCATTCATACACTCTGGCGAGCACCCACGCCTCGAGTTCCCAAGGAGGGGTGCTGGCCAGAGCACATGCTGCTGCAAAGCCCACCGTGCGATGGGCCCGTGCCACCCGCTGGGCTATGGCCCTTTGGGGTGCCCTCAAGGCGGCGGCATTCTCCCTCCTGTGGAGTGATTCCTCCCAGATAGGAGCCCCGTAGAGGGCCATACTCCTCAAGATGCCAGCGTAAAGTTGCCGGCATCGCGCGCTGGGCCCCCCCAAGTTGGGGAGCAGCCACGAGAGTGCACCCGCGGCCTTCAGCAGGCGTGACGACAGCCCGCTAAAATGCGGCCCGAAGCGCCAGCTGCTGTCGAGTACAAGGCCCAGGTATTTCATCTGGGCCTTGACCTCAATTCTGACGCCCTCCACGAAGATGTGGGCGTCAGGTGGGGGGCGCTGCCGAGGGCCGTGGAAGAACACGGCCTCGGTCTTGTGTAGCGCCACCGATAACCCTAGGCGGCGGATCCTCCCTGCCACCAAGGATTCGCCCGCCGAGGCCAAATTGGCCGCCTCCCTGAAATTCCCCCCCCGGGCGGTGAGGAGAGTGTCATCCGCGTAGCAGACGACACTCGTGCCTCGGAGGAGAGTTCCCCGCAGGAGCCAATCATAGCCGACGTTCCAGAGGAGAGGTCCTAAGACTGACCCCTGCGGAACGCCGGCCTCAACGGCGTACCGCCGGACTTGGCCAGTCCTATTTACCAGGAGGATCGCCCGTTCCTCCAGGTAGCTGGCCAGCAGCCTGTGCATGTATAGAGGCACTCCGTGGAATCGGAGCGCCTCTAGGATGGTGGAGTGGGGAACGGAGTTGAAGGCATTGGCTATGTCGAATGACACAGCCAACAATCCGTCCCCCGCTTCCATCGCCTCCTTCACCTGGCCCTTAAGGCAGGCCAGCGCGTCCACCGTGGAACGCTCAGCCCGAAAACCAAACTGAGCGTCCGACAAGTCCGGCCCGATACTCCGCAGATGGCCCTTTAGGCGGGCAGCGATTATCCCCTCGAACATTTTGCCGACCTCATCGAGCAGAACGATGGGCCGGTATGCCGAGGGGGAGTCTGCGGGGCGGCCCTCCTTGCGAAGGAGGCACAACTGCCCCTCCTTCCATGGTTTCGGGAACCTTCCAGACGCAAGGCATGCGCTGAAGAGGTCCCGAAACCTTTCCTCCATTTGAGTGGCTGCGATCGCCACCACTCTTGCCGGAACACCGTCGGGGCCCGGAGCTGTCTTCTTGGCGCGGATATGGAGAATAGCCGCGTCAAGTTCCGACTCCGTGACAAGAGGGGCCTCCTCTTCTTCCTCAGCTGGCGGAGCTATCCCCCGCGGTGGGCCCATCACTGGTGGGGTGAAGTTGTCCCTGGACGGGAACAGGGACTGAACCACCCCATCCAGAAATGAGGGCTCCAGGGTCTCGGCCACCGGGGGACCAAAGGGGCGCAGTTTGTTGCGCGCCGCCTTGTATGGTCTCCCGTAGGGATCGTTGTCAAGACCTTCCAGCAGCTCTGCTCTCGACGAGTCTCTGGCGGTGGCGATGGCCCGATCGAGGACCATTTTTGCTTCCATGTACACCTCATAGAGGTGGTCTTCGTCGGCCAGGTCCCGTATACGCCGCCGCCGGCTCCGCGTGTAGGCCCTCCTTGCCTCCACACAGGCTGCTCGAAGCCCCGCCAGCTCCACCGACCACCAGTACACGGCGCGTTTGGGTAGTGGTCGGCGAGACCGGGGCATGCTGGAGTTGCATACCTCGGTCAGAGACTCCCTCAGGTGCCCCGCCACGGTGTCCACATCCAGGCCAGCGGAAGGCGGCGAAAGCCAGTCCTGGATGAACGCCGCCTCCGCCGCTGCCTCCCTGTCAAGGCGGGCGAGAGCCCACCGCGGGAACGGTGATCGCGCCGAGAGGGGCCGCGTCTCTCCGGGGCCACTGTTGGAGATGTCGAACCGCACGTAGCGGTGGTCCGACATAGTCTCCGCCAGGTCCACCCGCCAGTTCAACACGCGCGCAGCCAACGCAGGGGTGGCGAAAGTGACGTCCACTATTGAGCCACCCTGCCGCCGCACGCATGTCTGGACGCTTCCTCTGTTCAAGAGGGAGAGGCCAGAGGAAGCTGCCCACATCTCCACTGCCCGCCCGCGTGCGCTGGTGGCCCGGTTGCCCCAGGTCACTGACTTGGCATTCAGGTCTCCCAGTACGGAGACCTGACGCGGCGCCGCCCTGCCGACCACAGCGGCCAGCACTCCGAGATAGTTCTCGAAGTCCTGAAGAGAGCGGTTTGGGGAGAAATAGACGCCCACAAGGGCTATGTCTCCCCACGCGGCGGCCACGTATCCCGGTCCCCTCTCTAATAGCGAGAGGGGATGGGAGTCTGTGGAAGACCGCGCCGCTAGTGCCACCGAGTCGTCCTCGTCACCCAGCCAGCTGCCGGGGATCGAGTAAGGCTCGGCGACCACCGCTACGTTCACCAACCACTCGGCCATGACCTGCACCACCAAGTCCTGGGCCGCTCTGCAGTGGTTGGTGTTCGTCTGGAGGATGCGGTAGTTAGTAACCATTACTCCGACATCGAAGCGGTCCCCTCAACTATCGCCGCTGGAGCTACAGCGGCGACGACGGCGGCGGCGGCGGTAGCAACAGGACGAACCTGCGCCGGCGGCACTACGCCCTTCCTCACGGGGGGCTTGCAGCTCCTTCCCGTCATCCTGTGGTCCGCGGGGCGGCCACTAGCGGCACACGCTACGCAGTGTGGCTTGGTGGTGGCGGCGCGGCAAGCGGTACTCCTGTGTCCCTCCTGCCCGCACTGGAAGCACGTGTCTCCCCAGTCGAACTTGGAGGGACACGTGGCTCGGGTGTGGCCAAACGCGAAGCACTTGAAGCAGCGAACAGGCTGGTCTTCAAGTGGCCGGACCACAGCCGAGCTGAACCCCACGAACAGCCGTCCCTTGGTCGCAGCAAGGACGGCCCCAGCCGCGTCGACTGGGCACTCAACGCGAATGATGCCCATGCCGCGGCGTCCGAGCCTGATGGCTCCACCCTTCACCGCGCCAGCGTCGCAGCTTCCAGCCGCTGCAACGGCCGCCACCACATCCTCTTTGGTGACCGAATCATCCAGATCGGCCACCTCCAAGGCTGCGGTCTTAACGGGCCTGACGACCGTGGCCGCATCCGCGATAACCTCTTGCAATTTTGTTGCGAAGAGGTCCGCATTTGTGCCGCGCTCTTCCCCCGAGAACTCGAAAATTCGAGCCCCGGTTAGGGTTCGGCGGCACGTGATATTTCTAATCCCCAGCCGGGAAGGATCAGCATTAGTACGAGCCCGTCTGAGGACGGACTCATACGTCTCGCCCCGCCCCACGGCCTCCGGTGTGACGGTCACCACGACGGCCGTGGTTTTGGGAGAAACAAACTTTCTCCTACCGGCTGGGGTCCTTTTGGCCGCAGGACCAGTCACAGCGGGCTTCTGGGCTGACCCTTTCCCCTTCTTCCCTTTTCCTCTCCTGACCACTTTCGTCCACGACTGGTTGGACGGGGTGGTGGAGGGAAGAAGGGCATCTTCCTCCTGCGAGTTCTGGGGGGCTGCTGCTGGAGTAGCAGACGGCCCAGACACTCCCTCCGCACTGGTGGTGGGGGTATGAGGAGCCGCCTTGGTCCTCTTGCCCTTGCCCTTGCCCTTGGATACCGGGCCTGTTAAAGGCACAGGTTCCGGCTCCCTTGGCGGTGGACTCTTGTCCGCCGCTAGCGGCGGGCGGAGCCGCCTTTCCGGCAAGAGCCGGTCCTCGATGCCGGCGAAGCAGGCTCTTATGAAGGCCCTCTCCTCCATTACAACCCCGCGGATTGTTTCCTCTAGGCTGGCAGGGGAGGAGGAGCAGGCTCCTACCACCGGACCTGGGGCAGATTGAGCAGGCTTGGCCGTGGCCTCAGCCAGCTTCTGGTGTAGCTGGCTAACCTCTGCCTGCAGGCGATCCACCTTGGCCTGCAGCTGCCGCGTCTCGTCCGTGGCTGTCCGCTTCACCAGCTCCACCACAATGCCGTGCATACTGGCGGCCCGGCATTTGAGGGCCTTCTGGAAGGTCCCCTTCAAATTGGACGACTTTGAGGCGACCTCCAGGACCTCCTCCTTGTCTTCATGCGCCATGCGCTCCAATTCTGCCAGGGAGTGGTCAGCATATAGTACACTGGATGCACCATAGCCAGCCCTCGCCCTGGCAACTTGCGCCTGCTGCTCCTTGGCGGCGACCCTCTCCTCCAGGTCTTGTTGGAGTTGCGCCCTTTTCGCCAGATTCAGCTGGCGCTCGGCGTCCACCAAGCCCACATCGTGGGTAGAAGCCGCAGTAGAAGTCGAAGCCTTTTTAGACTTTGACTTCTTCTTCGCCTTACCTCCGACTACCGTCGACTCCGAAGAGCCCTCTGACCTCTTCCGCTTGAAGCGGTCACTTTCGGCCGCTGACGTGTCCATATTGGAGTCGTCAGAGTCCGACAACTCGTCTGGCCTACAGAAAAAGCTGGCCACAGATGGTGCGCGGTCAGCTTCCGGCGCCAAAGCGTCGCCGTCGTGGCCCTGAGAAGGGCTGTTGGGTTGGCCCTGAGAAGGGCCGTTGGATTGGCCCTGAGAAGGGCCGTTGGGTTGGCCCTGAGAAGGGCCGTTGGATTGGCCCTGAGAAGGGCCGTTGGGTTGGCCCTGAGAAGGGCAGTTTGAATCGCCCTGGGAGGAGCGATTCGAGATAAAACGACCAGACGCATCTCGCGTTGGCTTAACCATCATATTCGCAGACGACCGCATGAATGTCTACGAATCACAGCACACTTTAGCCGCCGGCCTGCCACTCCGTTACGGTGGTCAGACACGGCGTTGCCCAGGGGATACTACGAGGAAGTATGCGCTGTGGGGGATCCCCCAACCTAACCTTTTTTTTTTTTTTTTTTTTTTTTTAACGCTGAGAAATGCATTACGCATCCCCGCTCGTGGGGGACGAGTCGGGGTATGTGGGACTCCTGTCGATGATGACAGTATACCCACTAAAACTCAGCGGTGTTCCCACATAGCCGTGATGGGGGGGCCATGGGAAACCGGCTCAGCCTTTACATCCACAACCCTCCCGGCGCATGCCCGCCTAGCTGGCCGGCCCCTCATGCCCCCCAGGCTGGGGAGCTACGGGAATGGCAGGGAACACCTGGCCATTCCCGTTCGACACTGGTGGAGGCCTGTGCAATACAGGCAAGGGTGCCCCCGCACCCGTTGCCTGCTGGCCTCCAACTGGGAGGAGTCGGAGATGACTTTCAAACTGACGTCTTCTTCGACCCCTCCTCCGCCTGCGAAGCGGCGCCGCGTTAGGATCGTCCTCACGCGCGCGCTCCGCTGCCTCCTTCTGGGACATGACGTGTTCGCAGAAGGAGGCGACTGCCGCCCAAGACCTTTCATCCCTCAGCATGGCGTTAACTACGCCGGGGAGTGAGAGGTCCGGTCCGATCACCGCGATGAGATTGCCGCGCGGCTCAGACCACGTTGGGCACACTTCGAGGGTGTGCTGCGCCGCATCCTCCGCCGCGCCACAGTGGTGGCACAACGGCGTCTCCTCCCGTCCGATTCGGTGCAGGTACGATCCGAAACATCCATGTCCGGACAGCACCTGCACCAGACGGAAGGAGAGGAACCCATGCGACCGCTCGAGCCAGTCTCGCAGGACTGGCCCAATCGCATCGAGGGTTCGGCGGCCGAAGGCTGCAGTGGCGAGGTCCCCTGTCCAATGGACGACGATGGCGTCCCTCGCCTCCCGCCGGACGGCTGCCCGCTCTTCCGGGGCTGGGCGTTCTCCTCTTGCCCTCCGTCCTGCCGTCCATTCATACACTCTGGCGAGCACCCACGCCTCGAGTTCCCAAGGAGGGGTGCTGGCCAGGGCACATGCTGCAGCAAAGCCCACCGTGCGATGGGCCCGTGCCACCCGCTGGGCTATGGCCCTTTGGGGTGCCCGCAAGGCGGCGGCATTCTCCCTCCTGTGGAGTGAGTCCTCCCAGATAGGAGCCCCGTAGAGGGCCATACTCCTCAAGATGCCGGCGTAAAGTTGCCGGCATCGCGCGCTGGGCCCCCCCAAGTTGGGGAGCAGCCACGAGAGCGCACCCGCGGCCTTCAGCAGGCGTGACGACAACCCACTAAAATGCGGCCCGAAGCGCCACCTGCTGTCGAGTATAAGGCCCAGGTATTTCATCTGGGCCTTGACCTCAATTCTGACGCCCTCCACGAAGATGTGGGCGTCAAGTGGGGGGCGCTGCCGAGGGCCGTGGAAGAACACGGCCTCGGTCTTGTGCAGCGCCACCGATAACCCTAGGCGGCGGATCCTCCCTGCCACCAAGGATCCGCCCGCCGAGGCCAAATTGGCCGCCTCCCTGAAATTCCCCCCCCGGGCGGTGAGGAGAGTGTCATCCGCGTAGCAGACGACACTCGTGCCTCGGAGGAGATTTCCCCGCAGGAGCCAATCATAGCCGACGTTCCAGAGGAGAGGTCCTAAGACTGACCCCTGCGGAACGCCGGCCTCAACGGCGTACCGCCGGACTTGGCCAGTCCTATTTACCAGGAGGATCGCCCGTTCCTCCAGGTAGCTGGCCAGCAGCCTGTGCATGTATAGAGGCACTCCGTGGAATCGGAGCGCCTCTAGGATGGTGGAGTGGGGAACGGAGTTGAAGGCATTGGCTATGTCGAATGACACAGCCAACAATCCGTCCCCCGCTTCCATCGCCTCCTTCACCTGGCCCTTAAGGCAGGCCAGCGCGTCCACCGTGGAACGCTCAGCCCGAAAACCAAACTGAGCGTCCGACAAGTCCGGCCCGATACTCCGCAGATGGCCCTTTAGGCGGGCAGCGATTATCCCCTCGAACATTTTGCCGACCTCATCGAGCAGAACGATGGGCCGGTATGCCGAGGGGGAGTCTGCGGGGCGGCCCTCCTTGCGAAGGAGGCACAACTGCCCCTCCTTCCATGGTTTCGGGAACCTTCCAGACGCAAGGCATGCGCTGAAGAGGTCCCGAAACCTTTCCTCCATTTGAGTGGCTGCGATCGCCACCACTCTTGCCGGAACACCGTCGGGGCCCGGAGCTGTCTTCTTGGCGCGGATATGGAGAATAGCCGCGTCAAGTTCCGACTCCGTGACAGGAGGGGCCTCCTCTTCCTCCTCAGCTGGCGGAGCTATCCCCCGCGGTGGGCCCATCACTGGTGGAGTGAAGTTGTCCCTGGACGGGAACAGGGACTGAACCACCCCATCCAGAAATGAGGGCTCCAGGGTCTCGGCCACCGGGGGACCAAAGGGTCGCAGTTTGTTGCGCGCCGCCTTATATGGTCTCCCGTAAGGATCGTTGTCGAGACCCTCCAGCAACTCTGCTCTGGACGAGTCTCTGGCGGCGGTGATAGCCCTATCGAGGACCAATTTTGCCTCCATGTACACCTCATAGAGGTGGTCTTCGTCGGCCAGGTCCCGTATACGCCGCCGCCGGCTTCGCGTGTAGGCCCTCCTTGCCTCCACACAGGCTGCTCGAAGTCCCGCCAGCTCCACCGACCACCAGTACACGGCGCGTTTGGGTAGTGGTCGGTGAGACCGGGGCATGCTGGAGTTGCATACCTCGGTCAGAGACTCCCTCAGGTGCCCCGCCACGGTGTCTACATCCAGGCCAGCGGAAGGCGGCGAAAGCCAGTCCTGGATAAACGCCGCCTCCGCCGCTGCCTCCCTGTCCAGGCGGGCGATAGCCCACCGCGGGAACGGTGATCGCGCCGAGAGGGGCCGCGTCTCTCCGGGGCCACTGTTGGAGATGTCGAACCGCACGTAGCGGTGGTCTGACATAGTCTCCGCCAGGTCCACCCGCCAGTTCAACACGCGTGCGGCCAACGCAGGGGTGGCGAAAGTGACGTCCACTATTGAGCCACCCTGCCGCCGCACGCATGTCTGGACGCTTCCTCTGTTCAAGAGGGAGAGGCCAGAGGAAGCTGCCCACATCTCCACTGCCCGCCCGCGTGCGCTGGTGGCTGGGTTGCCCCAGGTCACCGACTTGGCATTCAGGTCTCCCAGTACGGAGACCTGACGCGGCGCCGCCCTGCCGACCACGGCGGCCAGCACTCCGAGATAGTTCTCGAAGTCCTGAAGAGGGCGGTTTGGGGAGAAATAGACGCCCACAAGGGCTATGTCTCCCCACGCGGCGGCCACGTATCCCGGTCCCTTCTCTAACAGCGAGAGGGGAGGGGAGTCTGTGGAAGACCGCGCCGCTAGTGCCACCGAGTCGTCTTCGTCACCCAGCCAGCTGCCGGGGATCGAGTAAGGCTCGGCGACCACCGCTACGTTCACCAACCACTCGGCCATGACCTGCACCACCAGGTCCTGGGCCGCTCTGCAGTGGTTGGTGTTCGTCTGGAGGATGCGGTAGTTGGTAACCATTACTCCGACATCGAACCGGTCCCCTCAACTATTGCCGCTGGAGCTACAGCGGTGACGACGGCGGCGGCGGCGGTAGCAACAGGGCGAACCTGCGCCGGCACTACGCCCTTCCTCACGGGGGGCTTGCAGCTCCTGCCCGTCATCCTGTGGTCCGCAGGGCGGCCACTAGCGGCACACGCCACGCAGTGTGGCTTGGTGGCGGCAGCGTGGCAAGTGGTACTCCTGTGTCCCTCCTGCCCGCACTGGAAGCACGTGTCTCCCCAGTCGAACTTGGAGGGACACGTGGCTCGGGTGTGGCCAAACGCGAAGCACTTGAAGCAGCGAACGGGCTGGTCTTCAAGTGGCCGGACCACAGCCGAGCTGAACCCCACGAGCAGCCGTCCCTTGGTCGCAGCAAGGACGGCCCCAGCCGCGGCGACTGGGCACTCAACGCGTATGATGCCCATGCCACGGCGTCCGAGCCTGATGGCTCCACCCTTCACCGCGCCAGCGTCGCATCCTCCAGCCGCCGCAACGGCCGCCACCACATCCTCTTTGGTGACCGAATCATCCAGATCGGCCACCTCCAAGGCTGCGGTCTTAATAGGCCTTACGACCGTTGCCGCATCCGCGATGACCTCTTGCAACTTTGTTGCGAAGAGGTCCGCATTTGTGCCGCGCTCTTCCCCCGAGAACTCGAAAATTCGAGCCCCGGTTAGGGTTCGGCGGCACTTTATGTTTTTAATCCCCAGCCGGGAGGGATCGGCATTGGTACGAGCCCGTCTTAGGACGGACTCATACGTCTCACCCCGCCCCACGGCCTCCGGGGTGACGGTCACCACGACGGCCGTGGTTTTGGGAGCAACCAGCTTTCTCCTACCGGCTGGAGCCTTTTTTGCTGCAGGAGCACTCGCAGCGGGCTTGGGGGCCGAACTTTTCCCCTTTTTCCCTTTTCCTCTCCTGACCACTTCCGTCCACGACTGGTTGGACGGGGTGGTGGAGGGAAGAAGGGCGTCTTCCTCCTGCGAGTTCTGGGCGCCTGCCGCTGGAGTAGCAGACGACCCAGGCACTTCCTCCGCGCTTGTGGTGGGGTTATGAGGAGCCGCCTTGGTCCTCTTGCCCTTGCCCTTGCCCTTGCCCTTGGATACCGGGCCTGCTAGAGGCACAGGTTCCGGCTCCCTCAGCGGTGGACTCTTGTCTGCCGCAAGTGGCGGGCGGAGCCGCCTTTCCGGCAAGAGCCGGTCTTCGATGCCGGCGAAGCAGGCTCTTATAAAGGCCCTCTCCTCCATGACAACCCCACGAATTGTTGCCTCAAGGCTGGCAGGGGAGGAGGAGCAGCCTCCTACCACCGGACCTGGGGCAGATTGGGCAGGCCTGGCCGTGGCCTCAGCCAGCTTCTGGTGTAGCTGGCTTACCTCCGCCTGCAGACGATCCACCTTTGCCTGCAGCTGCCGTGTCTCGTCCGTGGCCGTCCGCTTCACTAGTTCCACCACGATGCCATGCATACTGGCGGCCCGGCATTTGAGGGCCTTCTGGAAGGTCCCCTTCAAATTCGAAGACTTTGAGGCGACCTCCAGAACCCCCTCTCTGTCCTCCTGCGCCATGCGCTCCAATTCCGCCAGGGAGTGGTCAGCATACAGTACATTGGATGCACCATAGCCAGCCCTCGACCTGGCAACTTGCGCCTGCTGCTCCTTGGCGGCGACCCTCTCTTCCAAGTCTTGTTAGAGTTGCGCCCTTTTCGCCAGATTTAGCTGACGCTCGGCGTCCACCAAGCCCACATCGTGGGTAGAAGGCGCAGTAGAAGTCGAAGCCTTTTTAGACTTCGACAGGGAGCCGTGCCTCCTCCCGAGCCAGGGCTCGAGTACCGGCCGGACCGCCTCGATGGTGGCGAGGCCAGCGGTAGGGCGTGAAAGCCTGTCCCGCCATTCCGCCACCAGGGCTGCGCGAAGCTGTGACCGACGCAGCTCCACATGTCGCTGCATCAGCCACTCGCCTCGCGCCCTCACTTCCTCGCGCCACCGATACAGTGACGCGAGTACTTTCGCCTCGAGGTCCCAGGGCGGGGATCCGGCCAGTACGCAAGCCGCCTCGTAGGAGATCGTGCGATATCCCCTGATGACTCTGACGGCCATCGCTCTCTGCGGCTTCCGCAGGACTGCGATGCTTCCGGCCGTCAGGTCAGCCGCCCAGATCGGGGCCCCGTAGAGGGCCATCGATCGCACGATCCCCACGTAGAGCCGCCTACAGGCGGCGCTCGGGCCCCCCAGATTGGGAAGCAGCGTTGACAACGCCCCAGCCGCGCCCAACAACTTGGGCGCCAGCCGCCGGAAATGGGGGCCAAAATCCCACCGGCTGTCGAGCACCAATCCTAGGTACTTCATGGTGGACTCGACAGCGATTTGAGCCCCCCCGACCACGATGTGTGATCCCGGCGGCGGCGCCCGCCGGGGGCCATGAAAGATCAAGGCCTCCGACTTGTTGAGGGCAACCTCCAGCCCTAGGCGACGTATGCGACTCACCACCTGTGAGACCGCAGCCGTCGCTAGCAACGCTGCCTCCCGGTACGAGCTCCCCCGGGCCGTGACCAGTGTGTCGTCCGCATAACACGTCAGGTCCACGCCCGGCTGGAGCTCGCCCCGCAGCACCCAGTCGTACCCGATGTTCCACAGGAGCGGTCCTACGACCGAGCCCTGTGGAACACCGCACGACATGCAGCGCTGGTTTCCGCCATCACGTCCCGTGTAGGTGACACACCTCTCCGCCAAATAAGCCCCGACGATTCGGCGGAGGTAGGAAGGCACCCGATGGTAACGCAGTGCCTCCCGAATACAGCTCCAGGGCAGGGTGTTGAAGGCGTTGGAGATGTCCAAGGACACCGCCAACATCACCCCGCCCCGGGACACCGCTTCCTCCGCCAGGACTCTCACCCGCGAAATCGCGTGGATGGTGGAGCGCCCGTGCCGAAAGCCGAACTGGCTCTCGGCCAGGTCAGGCCCCTCTCCGCACAAGTGGCCGACGAGGCGGGCAGCGATTATCCGCTCAAACATCTTACCCACCTCGTCTAGCAACACTATGGGCCTGTACCCGGACGGTGAGTCCGCAGGGCGCCCCGCCTTCCTGAGCAGGACCAGACGACCAGATTTCCACAAAGTAGGAAACTGGCCCTGCTCAAGGCACGCTGTGTAGAGTCCTCTCAAGTGGGGCTCTAGCTCCTTCAGAGCGAGGGCAAGCGCTTGGCCGTGGATCCCGTCGGGCCCCGGAGCCACGTTCTTGGTCCGGAGCCGCGACACGGCTGCCCCCATCTCTGTTTGTGTCACCTCTGGGACGCTGATGGCGTTCTCTTCTTCTGCAGACTCTGCGGCTGTGGGCAAAGCCATCGGCGGCGGAGTATGCTCCGCTCTTGCCGGGAAGAGGGCTGCGACGACCTCCTCCAGCAGCTCAGGTTGGAGACTCTCCGTGAGTGGAGGCGCCGCGGCTCGAAGTTTCCCTCGAACCACACGATAAGGGCGCCCCCACGGATCTCCGTCTAGAGTCTCCAACATCTCCTCCCTGGCTCGCGTCCTCGCTTCGCCGATGGCCAGCCACAAGGCCTGCTTCGCCGCGCGGTACACCTCATACAGCGCGGCTTCTTCGTCAGGGACCCGACGACGTCTCCTCCGGTATCGGGTGTACCGGCGTCTAACCGCTACGCACTCGACACGTAATTGTGCGATCTCGGTAGACCACCAGTACACCTGGCGCTTTGCTGGATGTGAGTGGACGCGGGGCATGGACGCGTCGCAGATTTGTGTCATCGCCCCGCGGAACCACAGCGCCTCCTCTTCGACGTCGATGGGTCCGTTTGTTGCCGACTCCCGGATCCAGGCCTGAACAATAGCGGCCTCCTCGAGAACCTCCCTGTCGATGCGCTTACGCGTCCAGCGCGGACCGTCCCTTCGCGGGGCCGATGGACTACGGCCGCCGGTGGTCTGGGTGGAGACGTCGAATCGGATGTATCGGTGATCCGACAACGTCTCCACCTCCACGGCGACACGCCAGTCACGGACACGGCTCGCGACAGCAGGGCTAGCGAACGAGACGTCCACTACAGATCCGCCCCGCTGCCGCACGCACGTGTGGACCGAGCCCCGATTCAGGACGACCAGGCCAGTCGTGACCGCCCACTCCTCTAGCGCCTCACCCCTAGCATCGGTCACCGGAGACTTGGCGCGATCCCCACGCCGCAGACTTGGCGTTGAGATCCCCGAGCAACAGCACCGGGTGAGGGTGGAGTCGGCCCACGACGGCACCCAACTCGACAAGGAAGTTCTCGAAGTCGGCGAGACTCTTGTTGGGCGAGAAATACGCCCCAACCGTGCCAATGCCGTCCGCGAGGGCGGCCACCCAGCCGTGTCCTCGGGACGGGTTGACGAGAGCCCCGCCAATGATGGCCACCAAACCGTCCAGGTCTCCCACCCAGTTATCCCTGGGGGGGACAAAGTACGGCTCGGCGACCACAGCCACGTCGATCGACCACTCTGCCATGCTCTGGAGCAAGAGATCCTGAGCTCTGGCAGCGTGGTTGATATTGCTCTGGAGGAAATGGTACAGCGCCATTAGACGCAGTCCATCCCCTCCGCACCATTCACAGGCCGGGAGTCGGCCGTAGGGCAGCCAGGCTGAGGGGGGGGTAAAGAGCCCCCGGCAGCCATGGCTCCCCTCTTCTTTTTTTGTGCTGGCGCACGACAGGCCTTGCCGCCAGCCCTGTGCCCCGCGGGCCTCCCTGCAGCTGTACAGAGGCTGCAGTTTGGTGCCGCGGAGCACTGGGCCGCCTTGTGGCCGGGCTGACCGCAGCGATAGCACTGCTCGCTGCGGTCTATTTCAGCGGTGCACCGTGCCCGGACATGCCCCATGTCCAGGCACCGGTAACACCGCAATGCCCTGGGTTGCAGCAGCTTGACTCTTGCTGCAACCCATCCCACCAACAGACGCCCACCGTTGGCGACCTTGTTTGCCGCCGCCACCGGGCACCGCACCCAAATCGTGCCAGGCCCGGAGGCGTCGGCGCGGATCTCACCCGTCCGCACGTCTTCCGGTGGACATCCACCGGCCTTGGCAACGGCCGCCACGACGTCAGCTGGGGTCGCCGAGTCATCCAGTCCGTCGACGCGCAGCTCAGCAGTCTTCATAGGCCTGGACACCCGGACGTCCTCCGGGTTGAGGACCCCTCTCAGTTTGGCGGCCAATGTGTCCGCCTTCTCAGCGCTGGAGGCACCCGACACCTCGAACAGCCGCGCTCCCGTAATGGCTTGCTTATAAATAAAGCCAGCTGGTGTGCCAAGGTCGGGGAACGCGATCTTGCTCCTCACATCAACCATTACCGCCTGATAGGAGAGGCCCCTCGCGATGGCTGCGGGCTGCAGTGTTACCACCACAGCCGCGGAGCGTGGGGCTCTCGTCCTAGGCGGCTTTTGGGTCCTCCTCGGCGCTGGTGCCGGTGCTTTAGCAGGTGCTGGCGGCGGCGCCGTCTTCTTCTTTTTTTTTTTCGTCTTCTTGACGACCGTCGTCCAGGCCTCTGTGGTGGTTCCGGGCGCGGTTGCCGGGGGAGCAGCCATTCGGGAAGTGGGCACGGACTTTGCCTCCGCGGGCTTCTGGGTCCCCTTCGCGGGCTTTTTGGCCCCCTTCCCGGGCTGGTTCGGCTCAGCCACCGCCGCCGCTCTCGCCTCCGCCTCCTTCCTCCGCTTATCTGCCGCAAGCGGCGGTCGGATGATTTCAGCCGGGGGGAGTCGCGACTCTATGGCCTCCAAGCGGGCATCCAGTCGCGCATCCACCATGCCCCCACACTGCACCATGCAAATTCTGGCCACCCTCTCCATGTCGTGGTCCGACCAGGCAGGTGGTGGAACAGGTGCAGGGGCCGACGAAGGCGCGGCAGGAGTGGGGCCGGTGGCTGCGGGAGGTGCTTGCCGCTGCCAGTCTTTCCTCTGAGCAGCAAACTCCCGTTTGAGGTCCTCCAGCTCGGACCGGAGACGGCTATTCTCCTCCCACAACTTTGCCGTCTCCTCCGTGCTCGTGCGACTGAGGAGGACCTCAACTGCCTCCCTGATGTCATCAGCTGCCTCCTTCAGAGCACGGGTGAATGTGCCCTTCAGGTTGCCCGATTTGGTGGCAACCTTCAGGACGACATCCACGCCGTCCAGAGCTTGGCGACTGAGAGCCACCGCCGATGGGCTCTCCCCAGCAGTCATCCGGGCTGAGCGCCGCTCTCGCGCCTGACGGGCCAACTCGCTGATTTCATCAGCCGCCACCGCCTTGCGCTGCGCCCGCTTAGCGGCATTCGCCTCCGCCTTGTTAGACCCCAGCAAGATGCCCTCGCTAGGGTCCACGGTCGTGGGCCCGGGGTCACTCCCCACGCCCTCGGCCTCCACCGGGACCGGCGTATCGGGTCGGGAAACCGACCTGAACCGACCCCGCACGCCGCGCTCCGGTAAGCGAGCGGGGGCTCCACTCGCCACTGCACGACCTCGCCCACTAGTGAGTGTTGGGACTTTAGCAACCGGCAGGCTCTCCTCACTAGAAGAGCCTGACCCCGCGCGCTTCTTCTTTCGCGTGGTTTTTTGCCAAAATCGGCCACCCACCTCTTCTTTAGTTTGCGAGCGCTTTGAGCTCACGCTCGCCACGCTCACCAAACTCATCTCGGATGCGGTGTCAGAATCTGACACCAACAGTCGGTCCTTTTCAGGACATGAGCCTCCTCGGCTGTTGTTGCCATCAACGACGGCAAGCGGCTTTGTTGCGTCGCACAGTCGCTCCAGGCTAACCCGGAGCTCCTTTTCTTGCGACGCAAGAGGTTGTTGACGAAGACCGGTGGTCTGCCGGCCTACGAGGCTATGGGTGCCCCCCCCAGATACGGTGGGGCTGCCTTCCATGGAAGGGCGGGATTGTGCCTCCTTATGGAGGTTGCCCGCCTGGGGAATGTTTCCATTAGCCTGCATTTTTCATTGTTTTCCTTTTAAGGGTGAGGTCCCTGTTCGCGCTAGCGACCGGATAACCCTCCGGCCATTCATCCCCTCGGCACGCTAGACCTTGGGATTGGGACTCCCCAGTGTACGCCAACTCAACTCCCCTCTGTAAGCAGAGGGGGAGTAGGCGTACGACCAACTCTAGCCCGGTTCCCTTCACCGACCATCGTGGATGATCGGTGATTGGAACCGTGACCCTTCCCCGTTTGTTGAGAATTCGCCGCCAGCACCAAGTGTCCACCAAAACCTGGTGGGCAGTTGGAGCCGACGTTGCCCAGGGTGCGCCACGAGGAGGCTTCTCAACATGCACCCCAACCTAACCTTTTTTTTTTTTTTTTTTTTTTTTTTTTTTTTTTTTTTTTTTTTTTTTTTTTTTTACGCTGAGAAATGCGTTACGCATGCCCGCTCGTGGGGGACGAGACGGGGTATGTGGGACTCCTGTTAGACATACAGTATACCCACTAAAACTCAGCGGTGTTCCCGCAACGCCGTGATGGGAGGGCATGGGAAACCGGCGCAGCCTTTACATCCAAACCCTCCTGGCGCATGCCCGCCTTCTTGGCGGGCCCCGCATGCCCCCCCGTTTACTGGGGGGGCTATGGGAATGACCGGGAACACCTGGTCATTCCCATCCGACACTGGTGGAGGCCTGTGCAATACAGGCAAGGGTGCCCCCACACCCGTTGCCTGCTCGCCTCCACCTGGGAGGAGTCGAAGATGACTTTCGTACTGACGTCTTCTTCGACCCCTCCTCCGCCTGCGGAGCGGCGCTGCGAGAGGGTCGTCCTCCCGCGCTCGCTCCGCGTCCTCCTTCTGTGACATGACTTCCTCACAGAAGGAGGCGACTGTTGCCCAGGCCTCCTCGCTTTCCAGCATCGAGTTGACGACACTGGGAAGCGAGAGGTCCGGCCCGACTGCTGCGACCAGACTACGGCGCAGCTCGGACCAGGCTGGGCACACCTCTAGGGTGTGTTGTGCCGTGTCCTCCGCCGCGCCGCAGTCGTGGCACGACGGGGTCTCCTCCCTTTGGATCCGGTGCAGGTGCGATCCGAAGCACCCATGACCAGACAACACCTGCACCAGACGGAAAGAGAGGAAACCGTGGGACCGCTCGAGCCAATCCTTCAAGACTGGCCCGAGCGCGTCCAGCGTCCGGCGGCCGAAGGCGGCAGAGGCGAGGTCCTCCGTCCAGTGATGGACGATTGCCGCCTTCGCCTCCTGCCGCACGGCCTCCCGCTCTTCTGCGGCGGGGAGCTCCCCGAGCGCCTTCCGCCGCGCCGTCCACTCGTACACTCTGGTCAGCACCCATGCCTCGAGCTCCCAAGGAGGGGTGCCGGCCAGAGCGCACGCCGCCGAGAATCCCACCGACCGGTAAGCCCTCGCCACCCGCAGTGCAATGGCCCTTTGGGGCCTGCGGATTGCAGTGGCGTTCTCCCTCCGGTGGAGGGCGTCCGCCCAGATTGGGGCCCCGTAAAGGGCCATGCTTCTTAGGATGCCGGCATACAAGCGCCGGCATCGCGCCTTCGGACCCCCCAGGTTCGGGAGGAGCCACGACAGGGCATTCGCGGCCTTCAGCAGGCGCGTCGACAGCTCGCTAAAGTGTGGGCCGAAGCGCCACCTGCTGTCGAGTACAAGGCCCAGGTACCTCATTTGGGCCTTGACTCCAATCCGGACGCCCTCCACGTCAATGTGGCCGTCTGGGGGGATGCGCTGCCGAGGTCCGTGGAAATACACGGCCTCGGTTTTATGTAGCGCCACCTTCAACCCTAGGCGGCGAATCCTTCCTGCCACTAAGGATCCGCCAGCAGAGGCCAGACTGGCCGCCTCCCTGAAGTCCCTCCCCCGGGCAATGAGGAGAGTATCGTCTGCGTAGCAAATGATGCTCGTGCCACGGAGGAGGGTCCCCCGCAGGAGCCAGTCGAATCCAATGTTCCAGAGCGGTGGACCTAGAACCGACCCCTGTGGAACACCGGACTCTGCGCCGTATTGCCTAACTCTGGCCGTCTTGTCTGCAAGGAGGACCACCCGGTCCTCCAAGTAGCTGGCCAAGAGTTGACGCAAGTACTGAGGCACTCCATGGTACCGGAGCGCCTCCAAAATGGTCGAGTGGGGGACAGAGTTGAAGGCGTTGGCAATGTCGAATGACACCGCCAACACTCCGTCCCCCGCCTCCACGGCCTCCCTCACCTGGCCCTTCAGTAGGGCCAATGCGTCCACGGTGGAACGACCCCGTCGGAACCCGAATTGGGCGTCGGACAGGTCCGGCCCCACCGTCACCAGCAGGCTTTCTAGCCGGTTGGCGATTATTCCCTCGAACATCTTACCGACCTCATCGAGCAAAACGATGGGCCGGTAAGCCGAGGGGGAGTCCGCCGGGCGTCCCTCCTTCCGGAGGAGGCATAGCCGCCCCTCCTTCCAAGGTTTCGGGAACCTCCCAGTCGTGAAACACGCGCTAAAGAGGTCCCGAAGCCTCTCCTCCATCTGTGAGGCGGCTATGGCCACCACCCGTGCGGGAATGCCGTCCGGCCCTGGGGCCGTATTCTTTGCGCGAAGGCGAAGAGTCCCTGCGTAAAGTTCCGACGCCGTCACCGGGGGGATCTCCTCATCCGGCGGAGCCGCCTCCCGCGGAGGGTCCATCACTGGTGGGGTGAAGTCGGTCCTGGACGGAAACAGGGACCGGACCACCCCATCCAGCAATGCCGGCTCGAGGGTCTCCGTCAGTGGAGGACCACAGGGGCGCAGTTTATTCCGCGCCGCCTTGTAAGGTCTTCCAAACGGGTCCCTATCGAGACCCTCCAGCATGTCGGCTCTTGCCAAGTCTTCGGCCGCGCACATCGCCAGCTTCAGGACCGTCTTTGCGTTGATGTACGACGCATAGAGGCCCTCCTCGCTGGCTGGGTCTCGGGGCCTGCGCCTTCGGCTCCGCGTGTAGGCCCTCCTGGCCGCTACGCAGGTGGTTCGGAGCTCCGCCAGTTCCTCCGACCACCAATAGACGGCGCGGCGGGGAGGTGGGCGGCGGGACCGGGGCATGCTGGAGTTGCACACCTCGGTCAAGGACCCCCTCAAGTGGAGCGCTGCGGCGTCCACGTCCAGGACGTCGACAGGAGGAGCGAGCCAGTCCTGGACGAACGCCGCCTCCTCCGCAGCCTCTCGGTCCAGGCGGGTGAGAGCCCACCGTGGGAACGCAGATTGGCCCGAGCGGACCCCCAGGGGGCTCTGGGTGGAGATGTCGAAGCGTACATATCGGTGGTCCGAAAAGGTCTCCGCCATCTCCACCCGCCAGTTCACGACGCGGGCGGCTAGCACGGGGGTGGCAAACGAGACGTCGACCACCGATCCTCCCCGTTGCCGCACACACGTGTGGACAGCCCCTCTGTTTAGGAGGGACACACCGCACGACGCCGCCCAAAATTCTGCGGCGCGTCCCCGGACGTTGCAAGAGCGGGCCGGGTTGCCCCAGGCCGTCGCCTTGGCGTTCAGGTCGCCCAATATGGCGACCTGCCGTGGCGCCGCCCTCCCGACCACTGCGGTAAGGATTTCGAGATAATTCTCGAAATCCGAGAGAGGGCGGTTTGGGGAGAAATATACGCCCACAAAGGCCAAGTCTCCCCACGCGGCGGCCACGTATCCCGGTCCCCTCTCTAAGAGCGAGAGGGGAGGGGAGTCCGTGGAAGACCGCGACACCAATGCCACCGAGCCGTCCCGATCACCCAGCCAACGGCCGGGCACCGAGTACGGCTCGGCAACCACCGCCACGTCCACCAACCACTCGGCCATTGTCTGCATCAGCAGATCCTGGGCCGCCCTGCAGTGGTTGGTGTTCGCCTGGAGGATACGATGCTTGACCTGACTATCCATTAATCAGACATCGCACCCCCCTCCACAGCCGCCAAAGTCCCAGCCTCAGGGACGGCGGTGGCAGCGACAGGCCGGATCGGCGCCTGCTCCTTGCCCTTCTTGGGGGGAGGATTGCACTTCCTCCCCAACATGACGTGGCCCGCCGGGCAGCCACTGGCGGCACACACCGCACAGTGCGGCGTGGCGGCCTCGCAGGAGGCGGACTTGTGCCCGTCCTTGCCGCAGCGGTAGCAGTTGCTCCCCCTGTCGACCTTGGACGGGCAAAGGGGCCGGGTGTGTCCGACTCCAAAACACTTGTAGCAGCGCAGAGGCTTGGCTGCAAGTGCCCGGACTACACCCGAGCTGAACCCGACTGCAAGTCGTCCTTTGGCAAGGACGGCTATGGCTGCGGCGACTGGGCAATCGAGGCGAATGGTGCCCATGCCGCTGCGACCGGGCCTGATGGCCCGACCTTGCACCTCTGTGACGCCACAGCCCCCCATCGCAGCGATCGCCGCCACCACCTCCTCCTTGGTGACCGAGTCGTCGAGGTCGGTCACCTCCAAGGCCACGGTCTTCACGGGCCTAGCGACATTACCCCAACCTAACCTAACCTAACCTAACCTAACCCCTCCCTGCCACCAAGGATCCGCCCGCCGAGGCCAAATTGGCCGCCTCCCTGAAATTCCCCCCCCGGGCGGTGAGGAGAGTGTCATCCGCGTAGCAGACGACACTCGTGCCTCGGAGGAGAGTTCCCCGCAGGAGCCAATCATAGCCGACGTTCCAGAGGAGAGGTCCTAAGACTGACCCCTGCGGAACGCCGGCCTCAACGGCGTACCGCCGGACTTGGCCAGTCCTATTTACCAGGAGGATCGCCCGTTCCTCCAGGTAGCTGGCCAGCAGCCTGTGCATATATAGAGGCACTCCGTGGAATCGGAGCGCCTCTAGGATGGTGGAGTGGGGAACGGAGTTGAAGGCATTGGCTATGTCGAATGACACAGCCAACAATCCGTCCCCCGCTTCCATCGCCTCCTTCACCTGGCCCTTAAGGCAGGCCAGCGCGTCCACCGTGGAACGCTCAGCCCGAAAACCAAACTGAGCGTCCGACAAGTCCGGCCCGATACTCCGCAGATGGCCCTTTAGGCGGGCAGCGATTATCCCCTCGAACATTTTGCCGACCTCATCGAGCAGAACGATGGGCCGGTATGCCGAGGGGGAGTCTGCGGGGCGGCCCTCCTTGCGAAGGAGGCACAACTGCCCCTCCTTCCATGGTTTCGGGAACCTTCCAGACGCAAGGCATGCGCTGAAGAGGTCCCGAAACCTTTCCTCCATTTGAGTGGCTGCGATCGCCACCACTCTTGCCGGAACACCGTCGGGGCCCGGAGCTGTCTTCTTGGCGCGGATATGGAGAATAGCCGCGTCAAGTTCCGACTCCGTGACAAGAGGGGCCTCCTCTTCTTCCTCAGCTGGCGGAGCTATCCCCCGCGGTGGGCCCATCACTGGTGGGGTGAAGTTGTCCCTGGACGGGAACAGGGACTGAACCACCCCATCCAGAAATGAGGGCTCCAGGGTCTCGGCCACCGGGGGACCAAAGGGGCGCAGTTTGTTGCGCGCCGCCTTGTATGGTCTCCCGTAGGGATCGTTGTCAAGACCTTCCAGCAGCTCTGCTCTCGACGAGTCTCTGGCGGTGGCGATGGCCCGATCGAGGACCATTTTTGCTTCCATGTACACCTCATAGAGGTGGTCTTCGTCGGCCAGGTCCCGTATACGCCGCCGCCGGCTCCGCGTGTAGGCCCTCCTTGCCTCCACACAGGCTGCTCGAAGCCCCGCCAGCTCCACCGACCACCAGTACACGGCGCGTTTGGGTAGTGGTCGGCGAGACCGGGGCATGCTGGAGTTGCATACCTCGGTCAGAGACTCCCTCAGGTGCCCCGCCACGGTGTCCACATCCAGGCCAGCGGAAGGCGGCGAAAGCCAGTCCTGGATGAACGCCGCCTCCGCCGCTGCCTCCCTGTCAAGGCGGGCGAGAGCCCACCGCGGGAACGGTGATCGCGCCGAGAGGGGCCGCGTCTCTCCGGGGCCACTGTTGGAGATGTCGAACCGCACGTAGCGGTGGTCCGACATAGTCTCCGCCAGGTCCACCCGCCAGTTCAACACGCGCGCAGCCAACGCAGGGGTGGCGAAAGTGACGTCCACTATTGAGCCACCCTGCCGCCGCACGCATGTCTGGACGCTTCCTCTGTTCAAGAGGGAGAGGCCAGAGGAAGCTGCCCACATCTCCACTGCCCGCCCGCGTGCGCTGGTGGCCCGGTTGCCCCAGGTCACTGACTTGGCATTCAGGTCTCCCAGTACGGAGACCTGACGCGGCGCCGCCCTGCCGACCACAGCGGCCAGCACTCCGAGATAGTTCTCGAAGTCCTGAAGAGAGCGGTTTGGGGAGAAATAGACGCCCACAAGGGCTATGTCTCCCCACGCGGCGGCCACGTATCCCGGTCCCCTCTCTAATAGCGAGAGGGGATGGGAGTCTGTGGAAGACCGCGCCGCTAGTGCCACCGAGTCGTCCTCGTCACCCAGCCAGCTGCCGGGGATCGAGTAAGGCTCGGCGACCACCGCTACGTTCACCAACCACTCGGCCATGACCTGCACCACCAAGTCCTGGGCCGCTCTGCAGTGGTTGGTGTTCGTCTGGAAGATGCGGTAGTTAGTAACCATTACTCCGACATCGAAGCGGTCCCCTCAACTATCGCCGCTGGAGCTACAGCGGCGACGACGGCGGCGGCGGCGGTAGCAACAGGACGAACCTGCGCCGGCGGCACTACGCCCTTCCTCACGGGGGGCTTGCAGCTCCTTCCCGTCATCCTGTGGTCCGCGGGGCGGCCACTAGCGGCACACGCTACGCAGTGTGGCTTGGTGGTGGCGGCGCGGCAAGCGGTACTCCTGTGTCCCTCCTGCCCGCACTGGAAGCACGTGTCTCCCCAGTCGAACTTGGAGGGACACGTGGCTCGGGTGTGGCCAAACGCGAAGCACTTGAAGCAGCGAACAGGCTGGTCTTCAAGTGGCCGGACCACAGCCGAGCTGAACCCCACGAGCAGCCGTCCCTTGGTCGCAGCAAGGACGGCCCCAGCCGCGTCGACTGGGCACTCAACGCGAATGATGCCCATGCCGCGGCGTCCGAGCCTGATGGCTCCACCCTTCACCGCGCCAGCGTCGCAGCTTCCAGCCGCTGCAACGGCCGCCACCACATCCTCTTTGGTGACCGAATCATCCAGATCGGCCACCTCCAAGGCTGCGGTCTTAACGGGCCTGACGACCGTGGCCGCATCCGCGATAACCTCTTGCAATTTTGTTGCGAAGAGGTCCGCATTTGTGCCGCGCTCTTCCCCCGAGAACTCGAAAATTCGAGCCCCGGTTAGGGTTCGGCGGCACGTGATATTTCTAATCCCCAGCCGGGAAGGATCAGCATTAGTACGAGCCCGTCTGAGGACGGACTCATACGTCTCGCCCCGCCCCACGGCCTCCGGTGTGACGGTCACCACGACGGCCGTGGTTTTGGGAGAAACAAACTTTCTCCTACCGGCTGGGGTCCTTTTGGCCGCAGGACCAGTCACAGCGGGCTTCTGGGCTGACCCTTTCCCCTTCTTCCCTTTTCCTCTCCTGACCACTTTCGTCCACGACTGGTTGGACGGGGTGGTGGAGGGAAGAAGGGCATCTTCCTCCTGCGAGTTCTGGGGGGCTGCTGCTGGAGTAGCAGACGGCCCAGACACTCCCTCCGCACTGGTGGTGGGGGTATGAGGAGCCGCCTTGGTCCTCTTGCCCTTGCCCTTGCCCTTGGATACCGGGCCTGTTAAAGGCACAGGTTCCGGCTCCCTTGGCGGTGGACTCTTGTCCGCCGCTAGCGGCGGGCGGAGCCGCCTTTCCGGCAAGAGCCGGTCCTCGATGCCGGCGAAGCAGGCTCTTATGAAGGCCCTCTCCTCCATTACAACCCCGCGGATTGTTTCCTCTAGGCTGGCAGGGGAGGAGGAGCAGGCTCCTACCACCGGACCTGGGGCAGATTGAGCAGGCTTGGCCGTGGCCTCAGCCAGCTTCTGGTGTAGCTGGCTAACCTCTGCCTGCAGGCGATCCACCTTGGCCTGCAGCTGCCGCGTCTCGTCCGTGGCTGTCCGCTTCACCAGCTCCACCACAATGCCGTGCATACTGGCGGCCCGGCATTTGAGGGCCTTCTGGAAGGTCCCCTTCAAATTGGACGACTTTGAGGCGACCTCCAGGACCTCCTCCTTGTCTTCATGCGCCATGCGCTCCAATTCTGCCAGGGAGTGGTCAGCATATAGTACACTGGATGCACCATAGCCAGCCCTCGCCCTGGCAACTTGCGCCTGCTGCTCCTTGGCGGCGACCCTCTCCTCCAGGTCTTGTTGGAGTTGCGCCCTTTTCGCCAGATTCAGCTGGCGCTCGGCGTCCACCAAGCCCACATCGTGGGTAGAAGCCGCAGTAGAAGTCGAAGCCTTTTTAGACTTTGACTTCTTCTTCGCCTTACCTCCGACTACCGTCGACTCCGAAGAGCCCTCTGACCTCTTCCGCTTGAAGCGGTCACTTTCGGCCGCTGACGTGTCCATATTGGAGTCGTCAGAGTCCGACAACTCGTCTGGCCTACAGAAAAAGCTGGCCACAGATGGTGCGCGGTCAGCTTCCGGCGCCAAAGCGTCGCCGTCGTGGCCCTGAGAAGGGCTGTTGGGTTGGCCCTGAGAAGGGCCGTTGGATTGGCCCTGAGAAGGGCCGTTGGGTTGGCCCTGAGAAGGGCCGTTGGATTGGCCCTGAGAAGGGCCGTTGGGTTGGCCCTGAGAAGGGCCGTTTGAATCGCCCTGGGAGGAGCGATTCGAGATAAAACGACCAGACGCATCTCGCGTTGGCTTAACCATCATATTCGCAGACGACCGCATGAATGTCTACGAATCACAGCACACTTTAGCCGCCGGTCTGCCACTCCGTTACGGTGGTCAGACACGGCGTTGCCCAGGGGATACTACGAGGAAGTATGCGCTGTGGGGGATCCCCCACCCCAACCTAACCTAACCTAACCTAACCTAACCTTTTTTTTTTTTTTTTTGTTCCGGGGTGGAAAATCCTCATGGATGTCCTCCGCCCTGGGGTAGGCGGAGGGGTCTGTCAGACTCTTACTGACTAAAAACCACCCCGGTGTTCCCGTCCCACACTTGCACCGGGGATCATGGGATCTAATGCGACTTCCACGATCCCCGGCTAGTGCCGGCCCGCCTCTGCGGGCCACCTCAAGTCTGGGGGGGGTGAGGTGTTTAAACCTCCCCGCGACGTCTGAAAGGGGCGCGCGTGGAACACTACGCGCCGCCACCTCGGGTCCAATGTGATGGGGGGCGGCGGACGTCCCCAAGTCCGCCATCCCTGGACCCATTTAGGGGGGCCGGAAGAGGGCGTTGTCTGCCCTCTGTCGACGCCCGGTGCGCCTGCTGCGGGCCGGGTGAGCGGAAGAGATCTCCCGCTCCCGTTCCGCAGCCTCCTTCTGCGACACGACTGTTTCGCAGAAGGATACCACCGCGTCCCAGGACTCCTCGCTACCGACCATCGCCTCGACCACGGCCGGCAGCGACAGGTCACTGCCCACTCCTGAGATAAGGGCACGGCGTGGCTCCTCCGGGTGAGCGGAAGAGATCTCCCGCTCCCGTTCCACAGCCTCCTTCTGCGACACGACTGTTTCGCAGAAGGATATCACCGCGTCCCAGGACTCCTCGCTGCCGACCATCGCCTCGACCACGGCCGGCAGCGGCCGGGTGAGCGGAAGAGATCTCCCGCTCCCGTTCCGCAGCCTCCTTCTGCGACACGACTGTTTCGCAGAAGGATACCACCGCGTCCCAGGACTCCTCGCTGCCGACCATCGCCTCGACCACGGCCGGCAGCGACAGGTCACTGCCCACTCCTGAGATAAGGGCACGGCGTGGCTCCTCCCAAGCGGCACACTCTGCCAGCGTATGCCGCGCCGTGTCCTCCCGACAGTCGATGCAGTGGTGACACCGGGCGTCCGGCTCCCTGTTTATGCGACACAGGTACTTCCCGAAGCAACCATGCCCCGAGAGCACCTGCGTCACCCGAAACGACAGGGAGCCGTGCCTCCTCCCGAGCCAGGGCTCGAACACTGGCCGGACCGCCTCGATGGCGGCGAGGCCGGCGGTAGGGCGTGAAAGCCTGTCCCGCCATTCCGCCACCAGGGCTGCGCGGAGCTGTGACCGACGCAAGTCCGTATGTCACTGCATCAGCCACTCGCCCCGCGCCCTCGCTTCCTCGCGCCACTGGTACAGTGACGCGAGTACTTTCGCCTCGAGGTCCCAGGGCGGGGATCCGGCCAGTACGCAAGCTACCTCAAAGGAGATCGTGCGATATCCCCTGATGACTCTGACGGCCATCGCTCTCTGCGGCTTTCGCAGGACAGCGATGCTGCCGGCCGTCAGGTCAGCCGCCCAGATCGGGGCCCCATACAGGGCCATCGATCGCACGATCCCCACGTAGAGCCGCCTACAGGCGGCGCTCGGGCCCCCCAGATTGGGAAGCAGCGTTGACAAAGCCCCAGCCGCGCCCAACAACTTGGGCGCCAGCCGCCGGAAGTGGGGGCCAAAATCCCAACGGCTGTCGAGCACCAATCCTAGGTACTTCATGGTGGACTCGACAGCGATTTGAGCACCCCCGACCACAATGTGTGATCCCGGCGGTGGCGCCCGCCGGGGGCCATGAAAGATCATGGCCTCCGACTTGTCGAGGGCAACCTCCAGACCCAGGCGCCGTATGCGGCTCACCACCTGTGAGACCGCAGCCGTCGCCAGAACCTAACCTAACCTAACCTTTTTTTTTTTTTTTTTGTTGCCGGGGTGGAAAATCCTCATGGATGTCCTCCGCCCTGGGGTAGGCGGAGGGGTCTGTCAGACTCTTACTGACTAAAAACCACCCCGGTGTTCCCGTCCCACACTTGCACCGAGGATCATGGGATCTAATGCGACTTCCACGATCCCCAGCTAGTGCCGGCCCGCCTCTGCGGGCCACCTCAAGTCTGGGGGGGGGGGTGAGGTGTTTAAACCCCCCCCGCGACGTCTGAAAGGGGCGCGCGTGGAACACTACGCGCCGCCACCTCGGGTCCAGTGTGATGGGGGGCGGCGGACGTCCCCAAGTCCGCCGTCCCTGGACCCATTTAGGGGGGCCGGAAGAGGGCGTTGTCTGCCCTCTGCCGACGCCCGGTGCGCCTGCTGCGGGCCGGGTGAGCGGAAGAGATCTCCCGCTCCCGTTCCGCAGCCTCCTTCTGCGACACGACTGTTTCGCAGAAGGATACCACCGCGTCCCAGGACTCCTCGCTGCCGACCATCGCCTCGACCACGGCCGGCAGCGACAGGTCACTGCCCACTCCTGAGATGAGGGCACGGCGTGGCTCCTCCCAAGCGGCACACTCTGCCAGCGTATGCCGCGCCGTGTCCTCCCGACAGTCGATGCAGTGGTGACACCGGGCGTCCGGCTCCCTGTTTATGCGACACAGGTACTTCCCGAAGCAACCATGCCCCGAGAGCACCTGCGTCACCCGAAACGACAGGGAGCCGTGCCTCCTCCCGAGCCAGGGCTCGAGCACTGGCCGGACCGCCTCGATGGTGGCGAGGCCGGCGGTAGGGCGTGAAAGCCTGAACCTAACCTAACCTAACCTAACCTAACCGGATAACGCTGGTCTCCTTTTATTTCGAGCCGGACCAGCCAGTGGGACCATATCTGGAGCACCTCAAACGCGTTGAGGAAGAAGTAGGTTCCAGAATGTGGATTGTTGGAGGAGATGCAAACGCCAAAAGTACCTGGTGGGGAAGTCTGTCCATTGACTGCAAGGGCGAAGAAGTGTCTGGGGTTCTCGATGAGCTGAACCTTAACATACTCAACACAGGGGAAATTCCGACCTTCGACACGATCAGAGGGGGAAAACGTTACTGCAGCCACGTCGATATCACAGCATGCTCGACGGACATCCTGGACCTGGTAGACGACTGGAGAGTAGACGAGGGCCTCACGAGCTCGGATCACAACGGCATTGTTTTTAACATCAAATTAAAAAGATCCAAAGGCATAAAAATCAACAGAACAACTAGAATTTTTAATACAAAAAAAGCTAATTGGCCTGAGTTTCGTGTGAAACTCAGACAATTAATGCAAGAAAACAACTTAAATAAATTAGCAATAGACAAATTAAACACAGTAGATCAACTTAATATAACCATTAATAAATACACACAAATAATAAGAGCACCTCATCAATGCCTATGAGGAATCAATCAATCAATCAATCAATCAATCAATCTTTATTTGTGAACATAAGTACAAAAAGGTGTCATTTATACATTTTAGCTGATCTGTATGTTCGGCCAATAATCGGCATACAAATCTCGTAATATTAGAAAGCAGGTTATTTTTACTATCACAATTAATAATGTCTAGGATAAAAGAAATGAAGCAATTGAAAAATGTCATGAGCCGCATAAAATAAAGTAATTGAATTATATTATTAATTATTTAGAATGTCAAAGAAAATTAAGTTTAGTCATAATTTGTCATTTAAAAAGTCTTCAATCGAGTAATACGTCTTTTCAACTAGAAACAGGAACAACTTTCTTTTAAAATGGCTGGCCTTTTTCTTCACTTCTGATACACTTTGGCAATTTATTGTATAATTTTGGAGCCATTACGAAAATACTGTTCTTGTATAAAGCAGTTTTAGATTCAACAGTTTGTAGCCGGTCAGCTCGACGCTGACTACCTACTCGGTCAAATTTATACATATTATTTTTGATGAACATCGATGTCTGGTATATGTACAATGAAGGCACTGTTAAAATTTTCATACTTTTAAAATATTGTTTACAGCTGTCAGTGGTTTGCAAGTTACAGATCGCTCTAATACACCTTTTCTGACACTTAAACACCATATCTTTACCCGAGGCGTTTCCCCAAAACATAATGCCATATCTTAATGTTGAGGCTACTAGACCATGATATGCAGTTAGTACGGTGTTTCGATTTGCCGTTTTACTTAGCATACGCAGCGCATGAGAAAATTGGTTTACTTTACTACATACTTTGTCAATCTGGGTATTCCATTTTAATGTGCTTTCAATATTTAATCCCAGAAATTTTGTCACATTCGTCTCATCAATCCTTTTATCATTATATCTTATATCTATTTTTAAATTCTGATTTACTGTTTGTTGAAATTTCATTATTACTGTCTTGTCTAAGTTTATTACCAAATTATTATTCTCTAGCCAATTTATAACTGATTTTATGTTAGTGTTAATGTCTGATTCTAATGTATCTAGTTGGTCACTGTTGAAAAGTAGTGTGCTGTCATCTGCAAACATTGTCATGGGAAAGGTCGATGCTTTTGGGAAGTCATTTATATATATAATAAATAGGAGAGGTCCAAGTATGCTACCTTGTGGAACTCCATACATCACTGTTCTCGGGCCAGATTGTTGTTTCATGTTTTCTACATATTCTATTAATAACTGTTATTTGCTGTCTATCTTGTAGGTACGATTTAATTAAATTTGATATGTTACCTCTAATCCCGTATGCGTCAAGTTTATTAATTAATATTCTATGGTCTACGCGGTCAAAGGCTTTCGACATGTCCATATATAGAGCCAGATCCGGTTTTCTTTTATCTACTCTGTTGCTAATTAGTTTTAAAAAATCATAGATTGCCATGTCAATGGACTTATTTTTCCGGAAGCCCTTTTGGTTATCGACAAATAATTTATTTTTCTCGAAATATGAATTGATTTGATTGTATATTACTCTTTCAAATATTTTTGACAAAATAGGTATCAGTGCTATAGGTCTATAGGAAGACAAGTTGTCTTTATTATCTTTTTTGAAAAGCGGTTTTATGATACTAATTTTTAATTCCTTTGGAAAAACACCATGCAAGATGCACATATTGATCAGGTGACTAAGGACGGGTGCAATTATTGTAGATACTGTTTTAATAATTTTTGTGCTAATGCCATCATATCCAGTGCTGGGAGTATTCTTTAAAGACATAATAATTTTATGAATATCTTGTAGTATTGTAGGTTTCATGAACATGGACGAATTTGGGGTATTTATTGGTAATTTATTATTATCATTTGAACTATTAATTGATTTGACTTGATCCGCAAAATAATTGTTAAAAGCCTCTGCTATATCAAGTGGGTTGGTAAGTATTTTATCATTTGATTTAATTCTCATTGTGGATTGATTTGGTAAATTATGTTTGTTTTTATTTATGACTTTCCACGTTGCCTTACATCGATTCTTAGCCAAGTGAATGTAACGGTTATTGTGGACTCTCTGCGTGAGATTGACAATTCTTTTAAGCCGGTTAGACAACGTTTTGAAGTTTGTTTTATTATGTTCAGTCGGTGATAACCTGTATTTCCATAACAAATCTCTTTTTTTCTTGCTACATAATCTAATACCGCGACTAATCCAGTTTGGTTTTACTTTCGTCGATATTTTTATTTTAATGTTAGGAAAACTTAAGTCATATAGCAATTTAAACCAGTCATAGAACAATTTGAATGCTTTTCCAGGGTTTGTTTCCCCATAAACATCAGAAAATGACAATTGTTTTAAATAGTTTGCGAATTTTTCTATATTTTCTTTTGAGTAGTCCCGTTTTGTACAGTGCCAGTAGTCTAAAAGGCACGTTTGTTTAACTGGACATCGTAAAAATTGTGCTGTGTGATCGGATACCGCTAGTTCCAAAACTTCTCCTTTAGCTCCTCGTACATTGTGGATTATATTATCAATGCAGGTCCGACTGCTTAATCTAGTTGGAACGTTTACGGCAAATTTAAGATTATAACCCATTATTAAGTGCTTGAATTGCTGCGAACTTGTGGTATCTTTTAGCAAATCAATATTGAAGTCACCGCACAGAAGCACTTTTTTATTTGAGTGAATGGATAAAGAATTTAACAGACTGTCTAATTTATTAAAAAATATTTCATGTTTGCTTTTTACTTCGGTACTATGTGGACTCCTATATAAACATATTATAATAATATTGTGGTCGGTGAGTTCCACTGCACAGCATTCAAAAATATTGGATACACCATATTTCGCAACAGACTCCAAAGTTCTATATTTAATACCGTTTCTTATCATTATACATGTGCCTCCATGTCTGGATTCTCTAGTGAAATGTGTGGCTAAAGTAAAATTAGGTATATGTAATAGGTTTACATCCGACAATATCATATTGTGCTCAGAAAAGCATAATACATCCACTATTTTTCCTGAATTATGCAGTTCCTCTAGCAGTACAGTAAATACATTGGATTTATTTAAGAGGCCATTTATATTTTGATGCATAATATTGAGATTTTTATACACGAACGGAAGAATAACGAAGTGCTCACTCTGCCGTGGTGGTCCGAGAAACTCGAGAGGATGAAGCAGGAAGTGGCTACCAGGAAACGTAGAATCAGATATGCCGCACCGGCCCGAAGATCGAAGGTCGTCGAAGAGTACCTGAAACAGAAAGTTGAGTATGAAACAGAAGCAGCCAAAGATATGATCGAAAGCTGGAAGAACTTTTGCGCAAAGCAGGACAAAGAAGGGGTTTGGGAAGGGATCTACCGGGTGATAGGAAGGACTAAGTGTAGGGGCGAGGACCAGCTGTTAGTGAAGGATGGGGAGGTGCTGGACTCGAAGGGTTCTGTCGAGCTACTGGCGAACACCTTCTACCCAGAAGACCATAAGGACAGTGACACCATATGCCACCGTCTTATCAGACAAAATGCCGACGTGGTGAATGCGGGAGGGCAAGATGACTCATGCGATCCAGCATTCACGATGGCTGAACTGATGGCGGCGTGCAGGTCCTTCAACGCCAAAAAATCTCCAGGAGCGGACGGTTTCACCGCCGATATTTGCTGCCAAGCTATCGGAGGTGTCCCTGAGGTGGCCATTGCTGTTGTGAACGCCTGCCTGAGGTGCCACCACTTCCCTGAAGTCTGGAAGGAGGCGATTGTCATTGTGTTGAGGAAACCCGGAAAGGACGATTACAGCACCCCAAAGGCGTACAGACCAATCGGCCTTTTGCCAATATTAGGCAAAATATATGAAAAGATGTTGGTGGCCCGCCTCATATTCCATTTGATTCCAAGGATGGGTACTCGCCAGCATGGATTCATGCCCCAGAAGAGTACAGAGGACTCTCTCTATGTACTAATGCAGCACATACGTGGCAAGCTTAAACTAAAGAAAATAATAGTATTAGTATCATTGGACATAGAGGGAGCTTTTGACAGCGCCTGGTGGCCAGCCATAAGAGTCCGTCTGGCTGAGGAACAGTGTCTTATCGGCTTGAGGAGGGTCATCGACAGCTACCTAGAAAATAGAAGGGTCAGGGTCAGGTACGCAGGCGAAGAGTTCGGCAAGGCCACAAATAAGGGCTGTGTCCAGGGTTCCATAGGGGGACCAATACTCTGGAACCTTTTGTTGGACCCGCTACTAAAGAGCCTGGAAGCTAGGGGCGACTATTGCCAGGCGTTCGCAGACGACGTCGTGTTGATATTCGATGGTGACACATCACTGGAGATCGAGGGACGTGCCAATGCCGCTCTCGGACATGTTCGGGCGTGGGGGGTACAAAACAAACTAAGATTTGCCCCACAGAAAACCAACGCGATGGTTTTAACCCGCAAACTAAAATATGACAACTAAAATATGACGCCTGAGCATGGGTGGGATCGACATTGCCATGTCTAACGAGATTAAAATTCTGGGTGTCACCATAGACGCCAAATTGACATTCAACACGCACGTCGCGAACGTGTGCAGGAAGGCAATAGGGATCCACAAACAGCTGACCAGGGCGGCAAAGACCAGCTGGGGACTTCACCCTGAAGTCATAAGAATAATATATGTGGCTACCGTGGAACCAGTCATCCTGTATGCCGCCAGCGTATGGGCGTCGGCCGTCGGAAAGCTGGGAGTCATGAAGCAGTTGGGAGCAGTTCAGCGCGGTATAGCGCAAAAGCTGTGCAAGGCATACCGGACGGTCTCCTTGAACTCTGCGCTAGTGCAGGCTGGGATACTACCCCTTGACCTCCGTGTCCGAGAGGCGGCATCGTTATACGAGGCCAGGAGGGGGGTACCTCAGCTAGCACTTGGCGACAGGAGGGTCGAGCAGACTGCCTCGGCAATGGAAGCCCCACACCCCGTGGAGCGCGCTGAGCTGGAGCTCGTAAGCCTGGTAAACCAAGAGCAACTTAATGCCCAGAACGAACTTGAGGTTCGTATCTTTACGGACGGGAGCAAGATTGGCGGCAAGGTTGGCGCGGCACTCTCCATGTGGAGTGGTGATGTCGAAACCAAAGCGCTCAAGCTTGCTCTCCCACACTATTCCACCGTTTACCAGGCTGAGCTCCTGGCGATATGCGTTGCAACCAGGGAGATTCTGAAGCACAGCGCGCAATCGTTTGGAATTTCCAGTGACTCCATGGCGGCATGACACCACCCACTGGCAGTGGAGACAAGGGCCAACATAAGATCCCTGTCCATCCAAAACAAGGCTGTTACCTTGTTTTGGATCAAAGCCCACGCGGGGTTGGAAGGGAATGAGAGGGCGGATGAGCTAGCCAAAGGGGCTGCTGAGAGTTCCAAACGTAAGCCTGACTATGACTTATGCCCGGTATCATACGTCAAGCGTTGCATTCGCACGGCAACGCTGGACGAGTGGAACCATAGATACAGTTCCGGAGAGACTGCTTCAGTGATCAAATTGTTTTTCCCAGATGCGGTGGCGGCTTACAGGATAATCAGGAAGTGCAAAACCACAAATGTAGTCACACAAATCATGACGGGTCACGGTGGGTTCTCGGAATACTTGCACCGTTTCAAGTGTAAAGGGAGCCCATCGTGCATCTGCGATCCTGAAATTGATGAAACGGTGCCACATATATTATTCAACTGTCCCGTCTTCGACAGAGAAAGACTGGAGGCCGAGCATGTGCTCAACAACAAAATCAATGCCGAAAACATGTGGCAAATAATAGCGTGCAAAAATAGAGATACGTTATTGGATTATTGCGTAAAAATCTGTGAAAAAGTCATAAAAAGGAATAAAAGTGCATAAGCAAAAATGTTTATATAATATTATGAATAATATTAATTATAAGCATTAAATAAGGAGAATTTAAAAATATTTATATGTAAGCGAAAACTAATAATTAAGGAAAACTAGCGTTGCCCAATATATTATAAAACATGTAACTAGCAATAAGAATAGATAAGAAGGCTGTATAAACTGAGTTGTATTAATATGTAAAATTATTTAAGGATAAATAAGAAATAAATACAACATCAAAATGTAAATAAGCTTAGATTAAGTAAGAAAGTAAGGGTCAACAATAAAAACTGCTCGCATAACTTTGTAAAACTATGTAGAAATAAATATAAATAGTATAAAATAGACATAAGCTAAGATTAAGTGCAAATGTACGTTTGTTAGACATATCACAAAATAAAAATGGTCTCCTTGTTTCTGTTATACCCGAACAATAAAGTAAAGAAAATATAGTTAGAGAGATGCGGATAGTTGGGAATCCCACCCATAAAGACACATAAGAGTATGAATGAAAGAAAGATACAGTATGTAGAATAAAAGTGCGAGAGGAAAAAATGCGAGAACTGGTATGAAAGAAGAATAGCTAGAAATAGGCTCCGATTATGTTGGAGGTATGAGAAAAAAAAAAAAAACCTAACCTAACCTTTTTTTTTTTTTTACGCTGAGAAGTGCGTTACGCATGCCCGCTCGTGGGGGACGAGACGGGGTATGTGGGACTCCTGTTAGACATACAGTATACCCACTAAAACTCAGCGGTGTTCCCGCAACGCCGTGATGGGAGGGCATGGGAAACCGGCGCAGCCTTCACATCCAAACCCTCCCGGCGCATGCCCGCCTTGTTGGCGGGCCCCGCATGCCCCCCCGTTTACTGGGGGGGCTATGGGAATGACCGGAAACACCTGGTCATTCCCATCCGACACTGGTGGAGGCCTGTGCAATACAGGCAAGGGTGCCCCCGCACCCGTTGCCTGCTGGCCTCCATCTGGGAGGAGTCGAAGATGACTTTCGTACTGACGTCTTCTTCGACCCCTCCTCCGCCTGCGGAGCGGCGCTGCGAGAGCGTCGTCCTCCCGCGCTCGCTCCGCGTCCTCCTTCTGTGACATGACTTCCTCACAGAAGGAGGCGACTGTTGCCCAGGCCTCCTCGCTTTCCAGCATCGAGTTGACGACACTGGGAAGCGAGAGGTCCGGCCCGACTGCTGCGACCAGACTACGGCGCAGCTCGGACCAGGCTGGGCACACCTCTAGGGTGTGCTGTGCCGTGTCCTCCGCCGCGCCACAGTCGTGGCACGACGGGGTCTCCTCCCTTTGGATCCGGTGCAGGTGCGATCCGAAGCACCCATGACCAGACAACACCTGCACCAGACGGAAAGAGAGAAAACCGTGGGACCGCTCGAGCCAATCCTTTAAGACTGGCCCGAGCGCGTCCAGCGTCCGGCGGCCAAAGGCGGCAGAGGCGAGGTCCTCCGTCCAGTGATGGACGATTGCTTCCTTCGCCTCCTGCCGCACGGCCTCCCGCTCTTCTGCGGTGGGGAGCTCCCCGAGCGCCTTTTGCCGCGCCGTCCACTCGTACACTCTGGTCAGCACCCATGCCTCGAGCTCCCAAGGCATCGCGCCTTCGGACCCCCCAGGTTCGGGAGGAGCCACGACAGGGCATTCGCGGCCTTCAGCAGGCGCGTCGACAGCTCGCTAAAGTGTGGGCCGAAGCGCCACCTGCTGTCGAGTACAAGGCCCAGGTACCTCATTTGGGCCTTGACTCCAATCCGGACGCCCTCCACGTCAATGTGGCCGTCTGGGAACCTAACACCTAACCTAACCTAACCTAACCCAGTCTGGCCTCACCCGCCGCCCGAAACGCCACGAAAAAACCGCGCTCCGTTGCGAAAAATCGTAAAAATAGTCAAAAGTGCTCGATATAACAAGTGTTATATATCAAAACACGCGCAATCACGAGACGAACACGGGAGTGTGAAAGAAATGTGAAAAGTGAAAAACCGTGGAAATTATCAACAAAAAAGTGTGTAGTTTAGTGACTTTTCAGACTTTTCAAGCCCGATAACTCCCGATTTGCATCGGCGACAGGAAAATCGGCAATTGCTATCAGGAGCGCTCTGCCAAGATCTTGAGCCCGACAAGGCGCGCGGAAATACGGCGAAAAAACCGTCTCCAAGGGGAAAACGTGGTCCCTTTTTTGGGGGCCGAAAATTATCCCTGACCATTCCCCGAGAAGGAGGACAGTGCAAGGACCTCGAAGGTACTTTTTAAAATTAAATACAGTGAAGTGGACACTTTTTATTCGCAAAACAAACTTAAAATATTTTGGTGCGGCTGTGAAACAGACCACAAAATTTTCCCGTCCAAATTAAACTATGCAAATGCAGTGACGGGCAAATTCCAACCCTTGTGTAACTTAGCTGGGACGTCACATAACCCGGATAAAGAAAGGAAAAAAAATTAAGACAGAGACTTTAGTAGATATATTAGTTTTAGTAAAAGAAGAAATTTTCCCCGACGGTAAAACAAATTGGTTTCCGGTCGGAAAGGAAATACTAAAATATAAGAAAGGGTAATAGATTTTAGAAATAAAAATTATAAATATAAGCCTTCAGCAAAAAGTGAATGTTTTTACCAAAAAACCGTTAAAATCCATTTAGTAGTTCTTGAGATATAGGCTCTCCCAGGTCACGGTTTTCTCCCCGATTTAATCTGGTAATCCGCTGCACGGGAGTGGCTATAGCTCCGGATCGGGGAGTCGCAGGGAAAAATTAATACAAGAAAACATAGTTTTGTTTAGACGGGCAACCAGCAAAATTTGCCCCATCCCTCTGTAACGCCTCTGTAAAAAGCTCGGGGTAAATTTACGTAATTCTCCCCACATTCAATTTTTCCCCACTTTTTACCCATAAAAATTCATTAGTCATAAATATAATTTAAATTTAGGATTTTAACTTTAATTCATTTTATTGTAAATCGACGGACAATAAGTCGCGCTAACTTAAAAAATCACAAAAATATTTTTTTTTTTTAATTTTCACCAACCGAGCACCAAACCCGGGACCTCACAATCTTTTAAAACGCTTTTATCTCGGGAACGGAGAGAGATAGCCTATTTTTAACCCCAGACTACATATCCTATACGTAGTATAGTATAATTATGTTGCGACACACCCCAGGCCACCCTCTCCCGAACCCCCTATTAATATTTAATCTTTCAAATATCCCCTCCCCACCGCTTGCGTCGTTGTAAACTATACGAATATTATCATGTATGTATGTATGTAATCTTTACTATAAAACTCAAACCTAATTCCCCCCCCCCCCCTTCCTATTATAACGGTCCACCTCCCCTCTCACTTAACCCTCCTACGTTTTATACACACAATTATTTTACTATTATCTAATTAATTTACTATTATATTATTTACCCACCTCATCCCGAACAACTCCCCCTTTTCCACAAAAACTCGAATATCTCGGAAACGGCTGGGAATATCAAAATTTTGATCAAAATTTCCCCCCCCCTACTACCGCCCTCCCGGCTCGCATTCATATTTATATAAGACCCCTAGACCCCCATTTTATTTTCAAAAATTTTTCATTCAGAAATCCATACAATAGAACAGATTGTGTCGGCCCCAGTCAGGAGAGCCCAAGCACGGTGGTTTTTGGACCAGCGGTCCCAGAGATAAGCTCGAATAACCGGATCCTGGCCGCCATCTTGGATGAGCAACCAGAATTTCGGATCGCTGTATCTCCGGAACCCCTTGGGGTAGACCTGCCGTGTTTGGGTTCATTTGAAAGGTCTCGGTGAGAACAATACATTGAGATACAGACAGTGACTCTACATAGAGTAAAAAAAAATTCCGCTTGTTAAAAACCAGCGCGACTTATTGTATTGAAATAAGTAACCTGATAACTACCCAGGAATTGAACCCTGGGTATACTTTAGTAGTTTTAGTTTAATTTAGTTTAGCAGACAGGTTCACAACTATTGTTGTAACTGGTATAGTTTTATAGGTTTTAACTTTTGTTTTGTTTGTTTATTGTAAATTGTTGACGCAGTAAACTATTGTTTATTTGACATCTACTGTTATTGCGGTGGTATTAGTATACCTTGTTATTATATTGACATATTTACTATTTTTATTGATTGGGGTATCCTATACAATACCCTACAGTTACTGACGACGATCTAGATCCCATAAAGTGTCTCTCGCCAAAATGATTGCCATACACACACCCATCAAGAAGGCGCCGGAAAATTCGCAGAATAAAAGTCCGCAGAGCGCAGTGGGAGAGGCAGGACCCTCACTCTCAGCGTCCTGCACTGGTAAGCGAACTAGCCCGACAAAACAGGTAGGTCCTTCATCGCCTTCCTTTATTCCAACACTTATGCGGAGTGCAGAGCCGAAGCCGAAGCCACAGGGAAGTAAAGCTTCGACTCCCGAACTCCGCTTAGTGTCGATGGAACGCCCGCCGTTGTCTAGGACCTACACGAGCAGGACAAAGGAGGCAGCAGCTTGCCTTATGAAGGTGAAGCGGCAGCTCGATGAGTCCAGGAATACAAAGAAGGAAATAAAAGAAGGGGTAATAGAGGCTTCAGAAAGACTCTATAAAATAGTTAAAGAAATTGAGATTGAATTAAAAAGCGGGAATAGGATGGAAAAAGAAAAGTATGGGAAGGAAGTAGTGACAGTGCAGAAGGAAAGTGGAGCTTCGGACCTGCACCTAAAAAGCCAGGAGACGAGCCAGCTGATGGCTAAAATTGATGAGCACTCTAAGCTGCTGCTCGAAAGCAAAAAGCAGAAGGAGGAGCTCAAGGGTGCCATCTAAGCCCAAAAAGAGAGAATGGAGAATGTTGAGACTCCTACTTACGCGGGAGTGACGGCGGCTGGGCGTAGCAGTGCGCAGGAAAAGCGAACGCTGCACTCAGTCGTGGTTACCTCCAGTAATGAGGAGGATACAGGAGATGAAGTATTTGATAGAGTAAGAAAAGCGATAGATGCGAAAGAAGGATGGATAAAGGTGGAAAAAGTAAGAAAGGCGAAGAATAGAAAGGTGATAATGGGTTTTGAGACGAAGGAAGAAAGGGATAAGGTGAAGGAAAGATTGAGGAAGGATGGTCCGGGCCTTAAAGTGGAAGAAATCAAAAACAAGGACCCGATGTTGATCCGCAGGGACGTCCTGTCGGTGCATACCGATGGGGATATCCTCACGGCTCTGAGAAATCAGAACCGGGTCGTCTTCCAAGGCCTGGACGGTGAGACGAACAAGGTGGAAATCAAGTTCAGGAGAAGGACAAAAAATCCGCACACTGGCCACATAGTGGTCAGTACCTCACCGATAATCTGGCGCAGGATAACCGAAAAGGGATACGTCCACATAGACCTCCAGCGCATCAGGGCCGAAGACCAGACCCCATTAATGCAGTGCACGCGCTACCTGGGGTTCGGACACGGCAAAAAATTTTGCATGGAGTCGGTGGACCTGTGCAGCCACTGCGGCGGACCCCACCTGAGGGCTGAATGCTCAGACTGGATGACTGGAGTGCCAGCCACTTGCAGAAATTGCAAAAAGGCAAACTGCAGCCAGTCGGAGCACAACGCCTTCAGCACCGAATGCCCGCAACGACGAAAATGGGATCAATTGGCGAGGGCAACGGTAGCCTACTGCTAAGGGCACCCACGGAGACTCATCGTATAAATTCGCTCAGGCTAACCTCCAACGCAAAAGGCTCGCAACTAATGAGTTGCTCATTGAGGCGGAGAAGCGTGGAATAACGGTTGCGCTCATTCAGGAGCCATACGTCGGCGGTCCAAAAAGGGTGAAGAGCCAGAGGGGAGTGAGGATCTTCCAGAGCGCGGATGTGGGAGAGGGTACTGTCAAGGCGGCAGTCGCCGTCTTTGATAGCGACCTAAACGTCATACAGTACCCGAAGCTCACCACAAACAACATCACTGTACCAACATTACTGGAGCCCTATCTTGAACACCTTAAGAAGATAGAGACGGCAAATGGAACCAAACCGCTGATCGTTGGAGGTGATGTCAATGCGAAGAGTCCATGGTGGGGTAGCCCAGTTATTGACAGCAGAGGCGAGGACGTGTGCGGAACTCTGGGAGAGTTGGGGCTCCACATACTCAACGTAGGGGAAACCGACCTTCGACACAATCAGAGGAGGACAGCGCTACAGCAGCTTCGTCGACATTACGGCCTGCTCGACGAATATACTTGGAATGGTGGATGACTGGAGAGTTGACGATAGTCTAACGGGCTCCGATCACAACGGCATAACCTATAGTATCAGGCTACAGAAATCAAAAGGCTTCAGGGTAGAAAGGACAACCCGAATGTACAACACCAAAAAAGCCAATTGGGTTGAGTTTCGTGAGAAGCTCAACCAATTGACAATAGAACACCACCTTACAAAATCTAAAATAGACAAAATCAATAACACAGATCAAATAGATGAAATAACAAATAAATTCACAAAAATAATTAAAGAAGCGTGCAATTTGGCAATGCCAACAAAAACCCTAAAAGAAAAACTTACCTTGCCGTGGTGGTCGGAGAAACTCGCGAGGATGAAGAGACAGGTCACCATCAAGAAACGTAGGATCCGGTGCGCTGCGCCTGTCCGAAGGTCGAAGGTCATTGGAGAGTACCTGAAACAGAAAGAAGAGTATGAGTTGGAGGAAGCGAGAGCCCAGAGCCCAAACAGAGAGCTGGAAGGAGTTCTGCCAAAAGCAAGATAGGGAGGGGGTCTGGGAGGGGATCTATAGGGTTATAGGAAGAACTTCGCGTAGGGAAGAGGATGTCCCCATGGTTAAGGGTGGAGAGGAACTGGACGCAAAAAGTTCCGTAAAATACATCACGGAAACTTTTTATCCGGAGGACCTACATAGTGTTGACGATGATTACCATCGTCACATTAGAGTAGAGGCCGATAAAGTTAACGAGATAGAGCAAAGCGAAGGCAACGATCCACCCTTTACCATGTTAGAACTAAGAACAGCCAGCGAATCCTTTAACCCTAAGAAGGCCCCGGGAGTGGATGGCCTAACCGCTGACATATGTAACCGTGCTATAAGCAGTTTGCCGGAGGCTTCCCTGGCCCTTCTAAACCAAGGCCTGAAACATGGCCATTTCCCACAGCTCTGGAAGGAGGCCACGGTGGTGGTGTTAAGAAAACCAGGGAAAACGGACTACACCACCCCAAAATCTTACAGGCCAATTGGACTATTGCCTGTCATGGGAAAGATATTTGAAAAGATGCTGGTGGCCCGTCTCAGGTTCTATATTTTGCCTAGGATGAGTACTCGCCAGTACGGATTCATGCCACAGAGGAGCACTGAAGACTCCCTCTATGACTTAATGCAGCACATCCGCACAAAGCTGGAACAAAAGAAAATAGTGGTTCTGGTATCATTGGACATAGAGGGAGCCTTCGACAGTGCCTGGTGGCCAGCCATCAGGGTCCGACTGGCTGAGGAAAAGTGTCCGGTAAACCTGAGAAGGGTCATCGATAGCTACCTAAAAGACAGAAGGGTCAGGGTCCGATACGCCGGTGAAGAATATGTCCAAGGAACAAGCAAAGGATGCGTACAGGGTTCCATAGGGGGCCCCATCCTTTGGAATCTGCTCTTGGACCCCCTCTTGAAAAGCTTGGAAGAGAGAGGGGACTACTCGCAAGCTTTTGCGGACGACGTCGTCCTTGTCTTCGATGGTGACACAGCAATGGAGATCGAGGGTAGGTCGAACGCAGCCCTTGAACATGTTCGGACGTGGGGTGTGAAAAATAAGTTGAAATTTGCACCTCACAAAACCAAGGCAATGGTTATTACGAGGAAACTTAAATTTGACACCCCACGGCTGAGCATGGGCGGGGTTGACGTGCCCCTGTCGAGGGAAATTAAAATTTTGGGTGTTACCATCGATGACAAGTTAACTTTCAACGCGCATGTCTCCGACGTATGTAGAAGAGCCATAGCTGTTCACAAACAGCTATGTAGGGCGACTCGAGTAAACTGGGGACTAAATCCAGAGGTCATAAGGACAATATACGTCGCAGCGATTGAACCGATTGTCCTGTACGCTGCTGGTGCATGGGCTCCAGCCGCGAATAGGCTGGGAATTATCAAGCGGCTGGGAGTCGTGCAGCGCGGCATTGCGCAAAAAATTTGCAAAGCCTACCGTACCGTCTCCCTGAACTCGGCACTTTTGCTGGCCGGGATGCTCCCTCTAGACCTGCGAGTTCGCGAGGCGGCTTCAATATATGAAGCCAAGAGAGGAGTACCCCAGTCAGTACTAGGAGATCGGGAGATGGAACGGGTGGCACCTGCGATGCAAGCTCCGCACCCCGCTAGACGGATCGACCTGGAATTCGTGAACCTGGTGGACCGTGAGCAAGTTAACGCTAGCGCTAATTTGGAAGTTAAAATATATACGGATGGAAGTAAGATAGAGGGGCGCGTCGGTGCCGCACTATCCGTGTGGAGGGGAGACACCGAAGCGCGTGCTTTCAAATTGGCGCTGCCGGATTACTGCACGTTCTACCAGGCCGAACTGCTGGCGCTGTGCCGAGCAACCAGGGAGATCCGGAAACATCCGGCATCTAGTTTCGGAGTTTATAGCGACTCTATGGCGGCCCTCCAGACAGTGAAAAACCACAGTTGTCTTCATCCCCTAGCAGTTGAAGCCAGGGATAACTTAACAGCCATATCCCACCACAACAAGGTGGTTAACTTGTTCTGGATAAAGGCCCATGCAGGATTTGAGGGCAACGAAAGAGCGGATCAGCTGGCAAAGGAGGCCGCCATAAGTAGCAAGAGGAAGCCTGACTACGACTACTGTCCGGTTTCGTTCCTTAGGCGGCACATCCGTAGGGTGACGCTTGACGAGTGGAATCGGAGGTATGCTTCGGGTCAGACGGCCGCTGTAACAAAAATGTTTTTCCAGATGCAGTGGCGGCGTACGGGATAATAAGAAAAATTAGAGTTGACCAAATTACAACACAAGTGCTGACGGGGCATGGTGGGTTCTCCGAATACTTGAACCGATTCAAGTGTAAGGAGAATCCATCATGCATCTGTGACCCGGAGGTCAACGAATCTGTCCCCCACCTACTACTGGACTGCCCGGTGCACGCGGCCGAGAGATACGATTTGGAGAACGCAATAGACGTCAAACTGAAAAAAGACACCATTAGCAATATAATGTCAAGTAAAGCAAGACAGAAATTCTTAGATTATTGCGTCAACATTTCTAAAAAAGTAATTAAGAGAAATAAGATTAAGTAAATTATGTTTTCAAATATATTGTTAAATATATTAAAGATAAACATAGAAAATAAGGATGTAAAAAATGTAATAGAATTAAGCATTAATATAAGAATAGAATAAGATAAATATTTATGTAACTAGATTAAGAATAAAACACTGTCTATGCAGTTATTTCCCCCTCCGGTGTAATTAGACTAAGAAAAAATAAAGTACCGACTAAACTGTTATTTTCCCTGTAATGTAAATAGTAAATAAAGACATACAAAATAGAGCAGAATCGAATAGGGTAATAGTAATGGGTGTCCGCCCACAGAGCAAATGATGATGGATGTAAGAAAGAAATAGTATGAGGCATAAAAGTGCGAGAGGAATAAAAGCGAGAACTGGTATGAAAGGAATAGCTAGCTAAGGTCTCTGACGACTGTTAGAGGAACAAGATCAGAAAAAAAAAAAAAAAACCTAACCTAACCTAACCTTTTTTTTTTTTTTTGTTCCCGGGGTGGAAAATCCTCATGGATGTACTCCGCCCTGGGGTAGGCGGAGGGGTCTGTCTGACTAAAAACCACCCCGGTGTTCCCGTCCCACACTTGCACCGGGGATCATGGGATCTAATGCGACTTCCACGATCCCCGGCTAGTGCCGGCCCGCCTCTGCGGGCCACCTCAAGTCTGGGGGGGTGAGGTGTTTAAACCCCCCCCCGCGCCGTCTGAAAGGGGCGCGCGTGGAACACTACGCGCCGCCACCTCGGGTCCAGTATGATGGGGGGCGGCGGACGTCCCCAAGTCCGCCGTCCCTGGACCCATTTATGGGGGCCAGAAGAGGGCGTTGTCTGCCCTCTGCCGACGCCCGGTGCGCCTGCTGCGGGCCGGGTGAGCGGGAGAGATCTCCCGCTCCCGTTCCGCAGCCTCCTTCTGCGACACGTCTGTTTCGCAGAAGGATACCACCGCGTCCCAGGACTCCTCGCTGCCGACCATCGCCTCGACCACGGCCGGCAGCGACAGGTCACTGCCCACTCCTGAGATGAGGGCAGGGCGTGGCTCCTCCCAAGCGGCACACTCTGCCAGCGTATGCCGCGCCGTGTCCTCCCGACAGTCGACGCAGTGGTGACACCGGGCGTCCAGCTCCCTATTTATGCGACACAGGTACTTCCCGAAGCAACCATGCCCCGAGAGCACCTGCGTCACCCGAAATGACAGGGAGCCGTGCCTCCTCCCGAGCCAGGGTTCGAGCACTGGCCGGACCGCCTCGATGGTGGCGAGGCCGGCGGTAGGGCGTGAAAGCCTGTCCCGCCATTCCGCCACCAGGGCTGCGCGGAGCTGTGACCAACGCAACTCCATATGTCGCTGCATCAGGCACTCGCCCCGCGCCCTCGCTTCCTCGCGCCACCGGTACAGCGACGCGAGTACTTTTGCCTCGAGGTCCCAGGGCGGGGATCCGGCCAGTACGCAAGCCGCCTCGTAGGAGATCGTGCGATATCCCCTGATGACTCTGACGGCCATCGCTCTTTGCGGCTTTCGCAGGACAGCGATGCTGCCGGCCGTCAGGTCAGCCGCCCAGATCGGGGCCCCATACAGGGCCATCGATCGCACGATCCCCACGTAGAGCCGCCTACAGGCGGCGCTCGGGCCCCCCAGATTGGGAAGCAGTGTTGACAACACCCCAGCCGCGCCCAACAACTTGGGCGCCAGCCGCCGGAAGTGGGGGCCAAAATCCCACCGGCTGTCGAGCACCAATCCTAGGTACTTCATGGTGGACTCGACAGCGATTTGAGCCCCCCCGACCACGATGTGTGATCCCGGCGGTGGTGCCCGCCGGGGGCCATGAAAGATCATGGCCTCCGACTTGTTGAGGGCACCTGCCACCCCACATAGACCCGCCCTTTTTCTAGTAGCGACGCCCGCAGCGCCGCCGAACACGAGATCACGGCTGCCGTCGCCTTGGCCGCTCCCTGCGACCGGTTCCTCTTAAACGCGCCGGTCGCTTCCTTTCGCAGGCGTTCTATTGGCCATTGCGGATCATCCCTGTAGTTTTGCTCGTGCAGGGCGTCGAAAATTTCTTCAAAGGACGGGTCTCCATCAAGCCTGTTTAGGCACACCAAGGGTTGCCGCATTTTTGGCTCAGCCACCCTGAGCGTCGCCGGGATTGCCGCCCGAAGTCTGGTCGCAGCCGCATCCGTCGTGGTCTGGACTATTACTCCCGCGTTGCCCACTTTCCGCACTTTGGATACCTGCACCCAAAGTTTGGCCGGGTCAACGGCCTTTTTTAGTTCAGACTTGGTATCCTCCGCTGTTTTTATGGCGCCATTTTCCTCCGCTGGGTAGAAAGTGAGAGTTGGGCCAGCTGTGTTCTTAATTGGCACCGGCTCTGCGCGCTGTGGCAAGCGTAGCGCCGAGGCATAAGACACCATTGGTGTAGCTGGTGCTGCTACCGCTGCTGGTCGCTCAGCTGCCCTGCGTTCGGCAGCTCCTACTCGGCTCTCTGCGGCTGCCAGGCGGAGGGTGAGATGCATGATGACCGCCGATATACGCTCTGTGTGGAGCCCAATGGTCGCCACCTCGTCCTTGTTGAGCTTCGAGGTCTTTGCTCTTACTGCCTCCATAATACCTTTTGTCGAGGCCGTCGCCAGTCCCACGAGTGACTCAATCGCCGCCGTCGTAAGTGGGTCGACGTCGTTCGCCAGTTCCTTGGTTTCCTCCTTCTCCTTAGGAGGGGGTGGGGGCGAATTTGGCGCACGCGTCAACAGGCCACCAATTGGTGGCACGTCGGGTCGCAGCACCCTCTTAGCCCCGATTCTACGCCGAACTGCCTCCTGAACTTCTTCTGGTGAACTCAAGGTGCGCTTTTCGCACCTTGTTGCGGTAGACACCGTGGCCGCAACGGCCGGGGGTGCGGGGGGGGTCGCTAAGTCCACCAGCAGCTCCGTTTCCATGGGTGGTGTGAATACTTTCGGTGGGGTGCGCGTTAGGGCCGCGCGTGGCGTGAAACCACCCTCGGCTCGCATCTCTGCCAGCACCTTCAACTCCTCAGCCTTCCGCTCCATCTCCTGCTCGAGGAGCTCCGCTTCGAGGCGCCGAGCCGCCTCCTCCTCGTCCGCCATCCCGCACTTGTTACCGTACTTATCCGCTCCCTTAAAGTTTATTACACGAACTGTTTCCAAATTAATACACGAACTGTTCCCTAATTAATACACGAACAGTTCGCGTGCTGTTCGTCACTCCCGATGTCACCAACTGCCACCTTTGCGCAGTCAGGTAGTTACCTGCGCGTCGCTACACGCGCGAACGCGGTGAAAAGTTCAGAGTCCGTGGAACACAAAAGTACAGTCTTACGCACAGTGGGACTTACCGGAATAGCTCTGGAAGCCGGAAAATCGGTGTTTCCCCGAAAATAGGAATTTCCCAGGAAAATCGGGAAATTCCTAAAAACACAGAAACGTTACTCTACAAAGTGTCACTGTCACTAAACAAACGTCACTATCGCGGGGGGGTGGTATGTGTCACTGTCACTATCGATCAAACGTCACTGTCGCACAAACGTCACTCACACAAGCGTCACTTTCGCGGGGGGGTGGTGTCACTGTCACAAACGTCACTATCGCACTGTCACTTTCGCGGGCAGGGGGGGACAGCTGTCACTGTCACTTGACGTAAGACGTCAGGTGAAGGCAGGCTCCGCCCAGCACTCACTCGCGCTCTCTCCGAATCCAAGATGGCCGCGGGCCTATATGGCAACTTCCGCAAGATAGTAAGAGAGGGACCGATTATTGGCGTCAGCCAATAGCAAAAAAGGATGAAAATTAACCGTCCGCACGTCCGCTCTCTACGATAGCCAACGACGAAGTCAACCATGTCCGGACAGCACTTGCACCAGACGGAAGGATAGAATCCCATGCGACCGCTCGAGCCAGTCTCGCAGGACTGGCCCAATGGCATCGAGGGTTCGACGGCCGAAAACTGCTGTGGCGAGGTCCCCCGTCCAATGGATGACGATGGCGTCCCTCGCCTCCCGCCGGACGGCTGCCCGCTCTTCCGGGCTAGGCGCTCTCCTCTCGCCCTCCGTCTTGCCGTCCATTCATACACTCTGGCGAGCACCCACGCTTCGAGTTCCCAAGGAGGGGTGCCGGCCAGAGCACATGCTGCCGAAAAGTCCACCGTGCGGTGGGCCCGTACCACCCGCTGGGCTATGGCCCTTTGGGGTGCCCGCAAGGCGGCGGTGTTCTCCCTCCTGTGGAGTGAGTCCTCCCAGATAGGAGCCCCGTAGAGGGCCACATCAAACGTGTCCTTATCAAAAACGCATATTACAAGATTAAAGACTACGTTGAAGACAAGGAAGTTTGGCAATAATTCCTTCTGCACATGTGGCTTCCCTGGTACACCAGAAACGGCATAACTATGGAAATATCTATTAACTGCTCCCAAATTACGATGTTTATTATTATTATTTTTTAGACATACATTTTTGACATTATATTTTCACTATTTGACATTATATACCTACAATTTATATTTCAGACTTAATATTATTAATATTATTTTACATGGATTCTTGTGTACGTTGTGAATGTGAGAACGTTGTAGGCTTAATAGACTAGATCTTTTTTTCTTTAGACCGTTTCCTTTTCTCTTTTTTTTTTGTTAAGTACTTTTCGACAGGCCTACACTGTTCTCCCATACTTAATTTGTGTAATTTGAAAACATTGTAAAAGCCAATTATTTTTAAAAGAGTAACCGTGGAGTTTCTTGCCGGCTCTTCTCCATAGGAAACAACCAATTGGAACCGTGCACCTAGCTTCTGACGTTTCATAAGTGCCCATGTAGGTTTATGTGAAATAAAAATATTTTGATTTTGATTTTGATACTCCTCAAGATGCCGTGTAAAGTTGCCGGCATCGCGCGCTGGGCCCCCCCAAGTTGGGGAGCAGCCACGAGAGCGCACCAGCGGCCTTCAGCAGGCGCGAAGACAGCTCGCTAAAATGCGGACCGAAGCGCCACCTGCCGTCGAGTACAAGGCCCAGATATTTCATCTGAGCCTTGACCTCAATTCTGACGCCCTCCACGAAGATGTGGGCGTCAGGTGGGGGGCGTTGCCGAGGGCCGTGGAAGAACACGGCCTCGGTCTTGTGCAGCGCCACCGATAACCCTAGGCGGCGGATCCTCCCTGCCACCCTGCCACCAAGGATCCGCCCGCCGAGGCCAAATTGGCCGCCTCCCTGAAATTCCCCCCCCGGGCGGTGAGGAGAGTGTCATCCGCGTAGCAGACGACAGTCGTGCCTCGGAGGAGAGTTCCTCGCAGGAGCCAATCATAGCCGACGTTCCAGAGGAGAGGTCCTAACCCCTGCGGAACGCCGGCCTCAACGGCGTACTGCCGGACTTGGCCAGTCCTATTTACCAGGAGGATCGCCCGTTTCTCCAGATAGCTGGTCAGCAGCCTGTGCATGTATAGAGGCACTCCGTGGAATCGGAGCGCCTCTAGGATGGTGGAGTGGGGAACGGAGTTGAAGGCATTGGCTATGTCGAATGACACAGCCAACAATCCGTCCCCCGCTTCCATCGCCTCCGTCACCTGGCCCTTAAGGCAGGCCAGCGCGTCCACCGTGGAACGCTCAGCCCGAAAACCAAACTGAGCGTCCGACAAGTCCGGCCCGATACTCCGCAGATGGCCCTTTAGGCGGGCAGCATTACGTCCACTATTGAGCCACCCTGCCGCCGCACGCATGTCTGGACGCTTCCTCTGTTCAAGAGGGAGAGTCCAGAGGAGACTGCCCACATCTCCACTGCTCGCCCGCGTGCGTTGGTGGCCGGGTTGCCCCAGGTCACCGACTTGGCATTCAGGTCTCCCAGTACGGAAACCTGGCGCGGCGCCACCCTGCCGACCACGGCAGCCAGGACTCCGAGATAGTTCTCGAAGTCCTGAAGAGGGCGGTTTGGGGAGAAATAGACGCCCACAAGGGCTAAGTCTCCCCATGCGGCGGCCACGTATCCCGGTCCCCTCTCTAACAGCGAGAGGGGAGGGGAGTCTGTGGAAGACAGCGCCGCTAGTGCCACCGAGTCGTCCTCGTCACCCAGCCAGCTGCCGGGGATCGAGTAGGGCTCGGCGACCACCGCTACGTTCACCAACCACTCGGCCATGACCTGCACCACCAGGTCCTGGGCCGCTCTGCAGTGGTTGGTGTTCGTCTGGAGGATGCGGTAGTTAGTAACCATTACTCCGACATCGAACCGGTCCCTTCAACTATCGCCGCTGGAGCTACAGCGGCAACGACGGCGGCGGCGGCGGTAGGAACAAGGCGAACCTGCGCCGGCACTACGCCCTTCCTCACAGGGGGCTTGCAGCTCCTTCCCATCATCCTGTGGTCCGCGGGGCGGCCACTAGCGGCACACGCCACGCAATGTGGCTTGGTGGTGGCAGCGTGGCAAGCGGTACTCTTGTGTCCCTCCTGCCCGCACTGGAAGCACGTGTCTCCCCAGTCGAACTTGGAGGGACACGTGGCTCGGGTGGGGCCAAACGCGAAGCACTTGAAGCAGCGAACAGGCTGGTCTTCAAGTGGCCGGACAACAGCCGAGCTGAACCCCACGAGCAGCCGTCCCTTGGTCGCAGCAAGGACGGCCCCAGCCGCGGCGACTGGGCACTCAACGCGAATGATGCTCATGCCGCGGCGTCCTACCCGACGACGTCTTCTCCGGTATCGGGTGTACTGGCGTCTGACCGCTACGCAGTCGACACGTAATTGTGCGATCTCGGCAGACCACCAGTACACCTGGCGCCTTGCTGGGTGGTTGCTGACGCGGGGCATGGACGCGTCGCAGATTTGCGTCATCGCCCCGCGGAACCACAGCGCCTTCTCTTCGACGTCGACGGGTCCGTTCGTCGCCGACTCCCGAATCCAGGCCTGGATGATAGCGGCCTCCTCCAGAAGTTCCCTGTCGATGCGCTTACGCGCTCAGCGCGGACCATCCCTTCGCGGGGCCGATAGACTACGGCCGCCGGTGGTCTGGGCGGAGACGTCGAATCGGATGTATCGGTGATCCGACAAAGTCTCCACCTCCACGGTGACATGCCAGTCGTGGACACGGCTCGCGACAGCAGGGCTAGCGAACGAGACGTCCACTACAGACCCACCCCGCTGCCGCACGCACGTGTAGACCGAGCCCCGATTGAGGATGGTCAAGCCTGTCGTGACTGCCCATTCCTCCAGCGCCTCACCCTTAGCATCGGTCACCGGAGGAAATGGTAGAGCGCCATTATGCGCAATCCATTCCCTCCAGACCATCAGACCATTCCTAGGCCGGGAGTCGGCCGTAGGGCAGCCAGGCTGCTGGGGGGGGGTTAAGGGTAAAGAGCCCCCGGCAGCCTTGGCACCCCTTCGCTTCTTTTGGGCGGTTGCGCCACAGGCCCTTCCGCCCGCTCTGCGCTCAGCGGACCTCCCTGCAGCTGTACAGAGGCTGCAGTTTGGCGCCGCGGAGCACTGGGCCGCTTTGTGGCCGGGCTGACCGCAGCAATAGCACTGCTCGCTGCGGTCTATTTCGGCAGTGCACCGTGCCCTGACATGCCCAATGTCCAGGCACCGGTAACACCGCAAGTCCCTGGGTTGCAGCAACTTGACCCTCGCTGCAACCCAGTCCACCAACAGACGCCCACCGCGGGCGATCTTGTTCGCCGCCGCCACCGGGCACCCACCCAAATCACGCCGAGCCCGGAAGCGTCGGCGCGGATTTCGCCCGTCCGCACGTCCTCAGGTGGACATCCACCGGCTCCGGCGACGGCCGCCACAACCTCAGCCGGGGTTGCTGAGTCGTCCAGTCCGTCGACGCGCAGCTCAGCGGTCTTCATCGGCCTGGACACTCGAACGTCTTCCGGGTTGAAGACTTCCCTCAGCTTGGCGGCCAGAATGTCCGCCTTCTCGCTACTAGAGGGACCCGACATCGACTCGAGCAGCCGCGCCCCTGTAATCGCCGGCCTCACTTTGAAGCCGGACGGTGTGCCAAGGTCGCGGAACGGAATTTTGGCTTTTGCCTCCGTCAGGACCGCCTGGTAGGAGACGCCCCTTGCGACGGCTCCAGGCTGCAGTGTGATTACCACAGCCGCAGAGCGTGGGGCTCTCGTCCTAGGCGACTCCTGCTTCCTCCTCGTTGCCGGTGCCGGTGCTCTTACAGGTGCCGGCGGCGCCACCTTCTTTTTTTTTTTACCCCTCTTGACGACCGTCGTCCAGGTCTCCGAGGTGGGCCCGGGTGCGGTCGCCAGGGGAGGAGCAGCCGCCGTCCGGGAAGTGGGCGCGGACTTAGCTTCCACAGGCTTTCTGGCCCCCACCGCAGGCTTTTGCGCCCCTTTCCCGGACTGGCTCGACTCAGCCGTCGCGGTCATTGGCCCCGGTTTTGCGGGTCCCTCCTTCCTTCGCTTGTCCGCAGCGAGCGGTGGGCGGACGATTTCGGCTGGGGGGAGCCTTAGCTCCATGGCCTCTAACCGAGCCCCCACCATCTGCCCGCACTGGATCATGCAGATGCGGACGATCTTCTCAACCTCCGCATCCGCAAGTGCAGGAGCCGAGGATGGGGCCGGCAATGGAGCCGACGATGGGACCAGCGTTGAGTCGGTGGCCGCTGGAGCTGCTCTCTGTGCGGCAAACTCCCGCTTGAGGTCCTCCAGCTCGGACTGGAGACGGCTATTCTCCTCCCATAACTTCGCCGTCTCCTCCGTGCTCGTGCGACTAAGGAGGACCTGCACTGCCTCCCTAATGTCGTCAGCCACCTCCTTCAGGGCACGCGTGAATGTGCCCTTCAGGTTGCCCGATTTGGTGGCAACCTTCAGGACGACATCCACGCCGTCCAAAACTTGGCGACCGAGCGCCACCGCCGATGGCCTCTCCCCGGCAGTCATCCGGGCTGAGCGCCGCTTCCACGCCTGACGAGCCAGCTCGCTGATTTCGTCAGCCGCTACCGCCTTGCGTTGCGCACGCTTAGCGGCATTCGCCTCCGCCTTATTAGACCCCAGCAAGATGCCCTCGCTGGGGTCCACGATCGCGGGTCTGGGGTCGCTCCCCACGCTCTCGACGCCCTCCACTGGAGTCGGCGTATCGGGTCGCGAAACCGACGAGAATCGACCCCGCACGTCGCGCTCCGGCAAGCGAGCAGGAACTCCACTCGCCACCGCACGACCTCGCCCGCGTCTCCCTGTTGGCACTTTAGCGGCCGGCAGGCTCTCCTCACTAGAAGAGCCGGACAGCCCCGCGCGCTTCTTCTTCCGTGAGCTTTTCTTCCAAAATCGCCCACCCACCTCCTCCTTCAGTTTGCGAGCGCCTTGAGCCTAAGCTCGCCACGCTCGCCAAACTCATCCTTCCGGACGCGGTGTCAGAATCTGACACCGCACCCATGTGCTCGATCAAAATGACCGGCACCTTCTCCGCCTGTTTTTCATTGTTTGTTTTTTTTTTAGTTTCCATATAGTACCCACGAGTAGATATAGGATTTGAAGTCCACCGGACAGAGCCTAGATGCCCGGTAAGCCTGTATACTGCAGAGGGCGGCAGGTATCTGCAGGTGAAACGCTAACGACTGGACTCCCTCCAGCCATTCATCCTCTCGCCGCGCTTCAGAACTTAGGATGGGTCCCTACTTAAACCTAACCTAATTATATACACATTTTTTTTTTTTTTTTTTCCTAACCTATTCTTACCTAACCTACCCTGTTAGCCCCTCTACCGTGGACCATTCGTCCGCCTCCCTACACTGCGCCCACTCGGCCTCCCTCTGTAAGCAGAGGGGGGAGTGGACGATCGTACAATAGGCCTCGAAAGACCCAAGAGCCATAGGCTCTCCCCCCCCGCAGAAATCCGCCGCAGTCAATACCCTCTCCAACATGGAGAGGATATTGACCGCGCCCAGGGTGCACCGGCCCGACGACTGCTCTTTCCCCCGAACGTGATTGAAAGGAACGAGCAGCTGTCAGGCACACGAGGAGGTTTTCCTAACCTAACCTAACCTAACCTTTTTTTTTTTTTTGTTCCCGGGTTGGAAAATCCTCATGGATGTCCTCCGCCCTGGGGTAGGCGGAGGGGTCTGTCAGACTCTTACTGACTAAAAACCACCCCGGTGTTCCCGTCCCACACTTGCACCGGGGATCATGGGATCTAATGCGACTTCCACGATCCCCGGCTAGTGCCGGCCCACCTCTGCGGGCCACCTCAAGTCTGGGGGGGGGGGGTGAGGTGTTTAAACCCCCCCGCCCGCGACGTCTGAAGGGGGCGCGCGTGGAACACTACGCGCCGCCACCTCGGGTCCAGTGTGATGGGGGGCGGCGTCCCCAAGTCCGCCGTCCCTGGACCCATTTAGGGGGGCCGAAAGCCCTCTGCCGACGCCCGGTGCGCCTGCTGCGGGCCGGGTGAGCGGAAGAGATCTCCCGCTCCCGTTCCGCAGCCTCCTTCTGCGACACGACTGTTTCGCAGAAGGATACCACCGCGTCCCAGGACTCCTCGCTGCCGACCATCGCCTCGACCACGGCCGGCAGCGACAGGTCACTGCCCACTCCTGAGATGAGGGCACGGCGTGGCTCCTCCCAAGCGGCACACTCTGCCAGCGTATGCCGCGCCGTGTCCTCCCGACAGTCGATGCAGTGGTGACACCGGGCGTCCGGCTCCCTGTTTATGCGACACAGGTACTTCCCGAAGCAACCATGCCCCGAGAGCACCTGCGTCACCCGAAACGACAGGGAGCCGTGCCTCCTCCCGAGCCAGGGCTCGAACCTAACCTTTTTTTTTTTTTTTTTTTTGCCGGGGTGGAAAATCCTCATGGATGTCCTCCGCCCTGGGGTAGGCAGAGGGGTCTGTCAGACTCTTACTGACTAAAAACCACCCCGGTGTTCCCGTCCCACACTTGCACCGGGGATCATGGGATCTAATGCGACTTCCACGATCCCCAGCTAGTGCCGGCCCGCCTCTGCGGGCCACCTCAAGTCTGGGGGGGGTGAGGTGTTTAAACCCCCCCCACAACGTCTGAAAGGGGCGCGCGTGGAACACTACGCGCCGCCACCTCGGGTCCAGTGTGATGGGGGGCGGCGGACGTCCCCAAGTCCGCCGTCCCTGGACCCATTTAGGGGGGCCGGAAGAGGGCGTTGTCTGCCCTCTGCCGACGCCCGGTGCGCCTGCTGCGGGCCGGGTGAGCGGAAGAGATCTCCCGCTCCCGTTCCGCAGCCTCCTTCTGCGACACGACTGTTTCGCAGAAGGATACCACCGCGTCCCAGGACTCCTCGCTGCCGACCATCGCCTCGACCACGGCCGGCAGCGACAGGTCACTGCCCACTCCTGAGATGAGGGCACGGCGCGGCTCCTCCCAAGCGGCACACTCTGCCAGCGTATGCCGCGCCGTATCCTCCCGACAGTCGATGCAGTGGTGACACCGGGCGTCCGGCTCCCTGTTTATGCGGCACAGGTACTTCCCGAAGCAACCATGCCCCGAGAGCACCTGCGTCACCCGAAACGACAGGGAGCCGTGCCTCCTCCCGAGCCAGGGCTCGAGCACTGGCCGGACCGCCTCGATGGTGGCGAGGCCGGCGGTAGGGCGTGTAAGCCTGTCCCGCCATTCCGCCACCAGGGCTGCGCGGAGCTGTGACCGACGCAGCTCCATATGTCGCTGCATAAGCCACTCGCCCCGCGCCCTCGCTTCCTCGCGCCACTGGTACAGCGACGCGAGTACTTTCGCCTCGAGGTCCCAGGGCGGGGATCCGGCCAGTACGCAAGCCGCCTCGAAGGAGATCGTGCGATATCCCCTGATGACTCTGACGGCCATCGCTCTCTGCGGCTTCCGCAGGACTGCGATGCTTCCGGCCGTCAGGTCAGCCGCCCAGGCTCGAACCTAACCTTACCTAACCGGCATCGTTATACGAGGCCAGAAGGGGGGTACCTCAGCTAGCACTTAGCGACAGGAGGGTCGAGCAGACTGCCTCGGCAATGGAAGCCCCACACCCCGTGGAGCGCGCTGAGCTGGAGCTCGTAAGCCTGGTAAACCAAGAGCAACTTGATGCCCAGAACGAACTTGAGGTTCGTATCTTCACCGACGGGAGCAAGATTGGCGGCAAGGTTGGTGCGGCACTCTCCATGTGGAGTGGTGATGCCGAAATCAAAGCGCTCAAGCTTGCTCTCCCACACTACTCCACCGTTTACCAGGCTGAGCTCCTGGCGATATGCGTTGCAACCAGGGAGATTCTGAAACACAGCGCGCAATCGTTTGGAATTTTCAGTGACTCCATGGCGGCTCTCCAAACCATCCAAAATCACAACCGATACCATCCACTGGCAGTGGAGACGAGGGCCAACATAAGATCCCTGTCCATCCAAAACAAGGCTGTTACCTTGTTTTGAATCAAAGCTCACGTGGGGTTGGAAGGGAATGAGAGGGCGGATGAGTTAGCCAAAGGGGCTGCTGAGGGTTCCAAGCGTAAGCCTGACTACGACTTCTGCCCGGTATTGTATGTCAAACGTTGCATTCGCACGGCAACACTAGACGAGTGGAACCGTAGATACAGTTCCGGAGAAACTGCTTCAGTGCCCAAATTGTTTTTCCCGGATGCGGTGGCGGCTTACAGGATAATCAGGAATTGTAAAACCACTAATGTAATCACACAAATTATGACGGGGCACGGTGGGTTCTCGGAATACTTGCACCGTTTCAAGTGCAAAGGGAGCCCATCGTGCATCTGCGATCCTGATGTTGAGGAAACGGTGCCACATATATTATTCAGCTGTCCCGTCTTCGACAGAGAAAGACTGGAGGTCGAGCATGTGCTCAACACCAAGATCGATGCCGAAAACATGTGGCATATTATAGCGGGCAAAAATAGAGAGACATTATTGGAGTATTGCGTGAAAATATGTGAAAAGGTTATAAAAAGAAATAAAAGTGCATAAGCAAAAATGTTTACATAATATTATGTACAATATTAATGTTAAGCATTAAATAAGGACAACTTAAAATATTTATATGTAAGAAAATATTAATAAGTAAATAACACTTGCGTTGCCCAAAATAAAATACAAACCATGTAACTAGTAATAAGAATAGATAAGAAGGCTGTATAAACTGAGTAGTTATAAAATAGTTTAAGGTAAAATAGGAAATAACTACAATATGTATACATAGAAATATGCCTAGATTAAGTAAGAAAGCTTGTGTAAGGGCAACAATAAAAACTGCTCGCGTGACTGTAAGACTAGATCTAGAGATGAATTAAATACAAAAATGTAAAATAGACATAAGCTTAGATTAAGTGCAAATGTACGTTTGTTATACGTGTTACAAAATGAAAATGGTCTCCCTGTTTTTCTGTAATACCCGAAAAATAAAGAAATTAAAGCTAAGATAGTTATAAAGATGATGATAGTTGGGAATCCCACCCATAAAAACACACAAGAGGATGAATGAAAGAAAGATCAAGCATGAGGAATGGAATTACGGGAGGCAAAAATGCGAGAACTGGTATGGAAGAAGAATAGCTAGAAATAGGCTCCGATTATGTTGGAGGCATAAGAGTAAAAAAAAAAAAAAATAGGAAGCGAGGAAGCGAGAGCACAAACCTCTGTTTGTGCTCTCGCTTCCTCGCTTCCTATTTTTCCTTCCAGCTCCTTCCAGCTCTCTAGCTGGAAGGAGTTCTGCCACAAGCACGATAGGGAGGGGGTCTGGGAGGGAATCTATAGGGTTATAGGAAGAACTTCGCGTAGGGAAGAGGATGTCCCCATGGTTAAGGGTGGAGAGGAACTGGACGCAAAAAGCTCCGTAAAATATATCACGGAAACTTTTTATCCGGAGGACCTACATAGTGTTGACGATGATTACCATCGTCACATTAGAGTAGAGGCCGACAGAGTTAACAAGATAGAGCAAAGCGAAGGCAACGATCCACCCTTTACCATGTTGGAACTAAGAACAGCCAGCGAATCTTTTAACCCTAAGAAGGCCCCGGGAGTGAATGGCCTAACCGCTGACATATGTAACCGTGCTATAAGCAGTTTGCCGGAGGCTTCCCTGGCCCTTCTGAACCAATGCCTGAAACATGGCCATTTCCCACAGTCCTGGAAAGAGGCCACGGTGGTGGTGTTAAGAAAACCAGGGAAAACGGACTACACCACACCAAAATCTTACAGGCCAATTGGACTATTGCCTGTCATGGGAAAGATATTTGAAAAGATGCTGGTGGCCCGACTCAGATTCTATACTTTGCCTGGGATGAGTACTCGCCAGTACGGATTCATGCCACAGAGGAGCACGGAGGACTCCCTCTATGACCTAATGCAGCACATCCGCAACAAACTAGAAACTAGAACAAAAGAAAATAGTATTACTGGTATCACTGGACATAGAGGGAGCCTTCGACAGTGCCTGGTGGCCTGCCATCAGGGTCCGACTGGCTGAGGAAAAGTGTCCGGTAAACCTGAGAAGGGTCTTCGATAGCTATTTAAAAGACAGAAGGGTCAGGGTCCGATACGCCGGTGAAGAATATGTCAAAGCGACAAGCAAAAAAAAAAACCTAACCAGTCGCACGGCACCCCCCGCCGCGAGCAGATCAGTTTTAAGTCGCTCCGCGGTCAAAAATTCCGGAAAAAAGGTTTTTTCGCGTAAAATAACAAGTGTTATATATCATTGGAAGCGCGCTGCTGAGACGCATGCGAAAGTGAAGTTAAAATTAGTTTAAATTGTGAAAAGTGGAAAAGTGTGCGAGTTATCGGTGAAAAACCACTTCGAAAAAGCTTTGCGGCTCAACGCTGCTCGATTTGGCTCGAGAACTTGAAAATCGGCTACTGCAGCAATGTGCGGCCTGTGAAGACCTATCTCTGGACACCAAATTTGGATTTTTCCGATTTAAGGTTCCGGAGATACAAACGAAAAACCACAAACCACGTGCAACGTGGACGGAGATCCCGAGGGTTTCGACGGGATATTACAACTAATCCCGAAGACTGCACAGACGAGGAGCCGGGTGACTATGGAACATCAAAGAAATTCGTCACAGAACACCCGGAATTAAAGGTTACAACTTTAAAAAAATTTCAATATTTAATTTCCGGGAAACAGGGAACAGGACAAATACCCATACGGACTCAAAAAATTAGCCTTGCTTCGTTTTATATACTTGTGAATTTTGGAGTAGATGTGAGTGGTAGTTTTTAAGAAATCTAGTTTTTAATGTTTTAAAAATTCGGGGGTTCCTTGTTTCAACCCTATTTAAGCTGGAAAAAATTTTCATTTAATGTAGTTTGTGCGAAATTCTGGAATAGTACAGTTTTGTATTTTTATAACTATAATTTTAGCCGAATAACGGCTTTTGAAATATTTAAATTAGCATACACCTCTAAAAATAGCAAAATACACCCCTTCAGGGTGTAGTCAAAATTCCAAATTTGGTATCACTGGATGGAGAAAATTGTACTCGCGCGAAATACATTCTCATGAAAATAGAGGACAATTAAAGCAAATTGACCGCGGTTGACAAAACTATAAACCTCCCCAGGGACATAACAGGCAAATAAATATCTGATTAAAAATCAAAGTTTACTGGGGCAGGTTATGGTTATAAAAGTTCCACGAATAAATTAATTATAGATTGAATACTTGGTGTACAGAATAGGAATAATTGTCAAAACAAATTTTTGCGGGACCATATTTTGTATGATTCAGGGTTGAAAGGGGGTAGTGTACGCCCAAACATTCGGGAGGACATAGCAGCCCACCAGACGCACACCATAGCTGGATTTTGGATTTTTCGGGTAAGGGGAACATAAAAAACCACTCGTTTTGCGCCTGTGAAACTGCAACAAGCACCCTTGCAGCCACCCCATAGGCAAGACCCCTGATCCGAGGAGTCTGGAATTTAACTTTAGGGAAAAAACAACTCTCCCTCTCTCATCCGAGTCCCTCAAAACCCACGCGCCATAAATAGAAGACAAGCTACATCCCCTGGAGGGAAATATGCACCTGGCTTGAACGGTAAAGACAAGTTTGTAATCATACTGTACACCAACCGAGAACTGAACTCGGGACTTTAAAAACCACAAAAACGGCCGTAGCTCGGGAACGGGGTGAGTTACCCCTTTTTTGACACCACCCTGCATATACTATACTACGTATAGTATATGCTGCAGCGCCCCTCAGACCACCCCCCTTAATTTGCCACCCTTTTTTGTTTAAATTATTTATTTATTTATTTAATCGACCTCCTCTCTACTTACAAATATTCACAGCCGTAACTTAACTACATTTTAGTGAATACAAGTTATCATTATCACACAACACATTATTTATGTTACCACTTATTATATAATTATTTAAAATCCATTATCAATTTAAATTTTTACATAGCATTTAACAACATTTATTTTTATTAAAGTTCAAATATCTCGGGAACGGGTGGAGATATCAAAATTCTGACTAAATCCCCCCCCCCCCCCCCCGTTACCCCTTCCCGGCTAAAACGCATATACATATGAGCCCCTCAGACCCCCCTTTTTGACCCCAAATATTAAGTAGGTAGTAGTATATTTAAGTATCGTATCGTTTTATGTATATATATAATCCCTCTCCTTAATAAATACACCGCCCCGCCGCCGCTTGAGGGCTACCTAACCCCCCCCGGGCTAACTTTGGAGCCAGAGGTCATAGACCAACCGAGTTTGGGGTCTCTGGAATCGGGAGGAAAAGACCTCTCCTTTGGCTCCAACAGAATTAGGGAATAACGCTTCACTTTGTAGATTCGGGTTGAGTGAAGTAGTTAATTAGGTTATTTAGACTAAGGGTGGGGCCCAGATTTTAGAAATTTTAAATTTGATCGTAGCTTTATTGAGCAACTAAACCATAGAATAGTGACTATAGTGTGTACTTTTATATAACTAGATCTCTATTGAGACTGTACATACTAGCAATAATCGTGCATCCAAGTGACGTATTCCTAAGCTGTATTCAGCAAAGCGAATAGGTAAAAGTAGGTTCCGTCCTGCCATTTGACTAAAAAACTGGACTTATGGTTAAAATATTTTAATTGATAAATTTATAATCACTTGCCTTACCTGTATTCTGGTTCATATACCGCGAGCTCGAGTCTGTTTGGTGGCCGCGAATTCGGGTCACTACACAGTTTCGATCAAAACACCTATCTTAACCAAAACAAAACTTTTCATACTTATATATTTATATTTATATAACAGTCCTGTAGCCGTAGGATAGGGGTGCTTAACTTTGCAATTTTATTTTGTTGTTTGGTTGTTTCTGGGATACTTTCCGTGCCTATTCCCCCCTTTACAGGGACACTTAAGTATCACCAGTATACTCTGACTGGTCTCTAATGAATCTTACGTTCACACAAGTTACCAGCATGTACCGCACACCGGCAAAGAAGGACGCTAGCTCGCCGGGCCACAAGTGCTCGCCGCGTTCGGCAGAGAAGGCTGGGTCATCGCTCCCTAGCGTAAGGCGTAGCATTGGAGAATGGGAGGCCGGGAAAACTGAGTCCAAAGCTAAGTCCCCGACCAACCCAAAAAAAGACGCCACGCCAACTACCGCTCAGAGACCTACCAGCATTCTGGAGACGCGTCGAGTATCGGCTGATACCGCGAGACCGCCAATGAAATCTGAACCCAGCGCTTACCCCAACATTACAGCGGAGGCGAGAGCATGCCTGAACAAGGCGAAGCTCCATCTCAATAACTCGCGTAACCTGAAGGCAGAGATAAAGAAGGAGGTTACGACGGCAATAGACAGACTGTATCAGTTGGTAAAAGAGGCGGATAAAGGAAGGGATGGCCATTATCAACAGAGGGGAACAGAGGGCCAGAAGGACAAAGAAAAACCGCATGACCCTGAGAGCATCACTTGGCTGCGTTCCGCACTAGAGGAGCAAACTCTAATAGTGAGGGAGGGCAACCAAATGATCAGGCAGCTGCAGGTGGCAATGCAGTAACAAAGAGAGGCACAAGAGGCACGTGACAGAGGACACAATGACGGAGACATCTTGAAGGAAATTCGAGCACTCGAAGAGACCACAAAGGAAATGGGAAAAATGGTCTCCGAAATGAAAGAGAGAGCTCCTACGTATGCGGAGGCCCTGACCGCACCCCAAAATACTTGGGGTCAAAAAACCAAGCACTCCGTCATTGTGTCGTCTGATGTCACTATGGACACCAGCACGGAAGTGGTAGGGAGAGTGAAAGAGGCTCTGGGCGCAAAAAAGAGTGTCCTGCAGATAGAGAGGGTCCGAAAAGTCAAGGACAAGAGGGTTATCTTGAGCTTCAGCAACAGGGAGGAAATGGCGAGAACAACAGCCCATCTTAAAAAAGACAAACACCTGAAAGTGGAAGAGGCAAAAAATCGGAACCCACTTGTGATAATCAAGGACCTCTTGTCCTACAATAGCGACGAGGACATCCTGACTACCTTAAAGGCCCAGAACGCCCGCCTGCTGGAGAACCTGACGGCCGAGGAGGCCACTGCCACTGTGAAGTACCGGAGGAGGGCGCGGAACTCACTGGAGAGTCACGTCGTCCTACCGGTGACACCAAAGTCGTGGCAGAGACTCACCGCGGCTGGCAGAGTCTTCATCGACCTGCAGTGTGTCAGGGTCCAAGACCAAACGCCCTTGATTCAGTGTACAAAGTGCCTGGCATATGGGCATGGCCGTAAGTTGTGCACGGAGCCTGTGGACCTGTGCAACTACTGCGGGGGGCCACATCTTAAAGCCGAATGTACCGGGCTGGCAACGGGCGAGAGGCCGACGTGCAAAAATTGTGTCAAAGAGAAGCACGACGACACAGACCATACGGTCTATAGCATGGACTGCCCGGTGCGTAGAAAATGGGATGCATTGGCGCGGGCTGAAATAGCTTATTGCTAAGGTGGTGCCGGGGGTTACACGGACGGAAGCTGCTAACACACTCGCTGTAGCGCAAGCTAACCTCTAACGCAAGCAGCTGGCGACAAACGAGCTCATGATCGAGGCCAAAAAACGGAAAATAGCCATCGCACTGGTCCAGGAGCCGTATGTGGGAAGCATAAAGGCAATGAAGTCGTACGGGGGGGCTAGAGTCTACCAGTACTTGGACTGCGGTGGGGGCACTGTAAAGGCGGCGATAGTCGTGTTCGACATCGATGTCATACAGTGCCCCAAACTCACCACCAACAACATCGTGGTGGTGAAGCTGCGAAAAAGCGCGTGGTAGATGCTAGCCGTCTCGTACTACTTTGAGCCGGACCAACCCATTGGGCCATACCTGGACCACTTAACTGCTGCGATGAACGAGATAAAGCCCAGAAAAGCTATCATTGGAGGGGACGCTAATGCCAAGAGTGTCTGGTGGGGAAGCAGTGTCGTCGATAATAGAGGAGACGAATTGGCGGGAATGATCGGGGAGCTTGATCTGCAGGTACTTAACTGCGGGAGTAAACCCACCTTCGATACTATCAGAGGAGGACGAAGGATAATGAGCCACGTAGACGTGACCTTATGCACAGAGGACTTACTCGACCTGGTAGAAGAGTGGACGGTGGCTGAAGACCTGACGAGCTCGGACCACAACGGCATAATAATTAAAATCAAAGTACAAAAAGGGAAAGGATTTAATATAAAAAGAACGACTAGGATATACAATACAAAAAAAGCTAATTGGGAACTTTTTTGTGAAAAAATGGACCAATTAAAAATAGAAAATAGAATAGATAAAGAACATATCGAACAAATAAATAGTAAGGAGAATTTAGATAACACAATTAGAAAATATACAAAAATAATAACAGAAGCATGTAAAATATCAATACCAGAAAAAAAGGAAAACCAAACACTCACCATGCCGTGGTGGTCCGAAGAACTCGAAGCCATGAAGCACGACGTCGCCACCAGGAAGAGAAGAATCCGGTGCGCTGCGCCCTCGCGTAGAGAAGGTGTGGTCGCGTTGTACCTGCAGGAGAAAGAAAAGTACGAGCTGGAAGTTAGGAAACGTTCCACAGAAAGTTGGAAGGAATTTTGTCGTAAACAAACAAGGGAGGGGGTTTGGGAGGGGATTTATAGGGTGATAAAGAACACAACGAAAAGGCAAGAAGATCTGCCACTAGCATGGAATGGAAAGGAAGCAGGGCAGGAAGGATCCGCGAGACTACTGGCAGAAGTTTTCTACCCGGAAGACGCAGAGGAGGAGGATAGCCCAGACCATCGTCAAATCAGAGCTCTTACTGACCGGGTAAATGACCGGAATCATGATGAGAGTCATGACCCAGAGTTTACAGCGGAGGAGCTCAGGTTTGCGACGGAGAGCTTCAATCCTAAGAAGGCCCCCGGAGTGGACGGCTTCACGGCTGACATCTGCCAGCGGGTAATACTGCGAGACATGGAGCTGCACCTGGCATTATTCAACAAGTGCTAGCATCTGACGCACTTTCCCACAGAGTGGAAGGAGGCCACTGTGGTGGTGCTGAGGAAACCAGGGAAGGACAATTATACCAGTCCCAAGTCCTACAGGCCGATTGGACTGCTACCAGTGATGGGTAAAATGCTAGAGAAAATGATGGTCAGAAGGCTGGTTTGGTACTTGGCGCCCCGAATAAGCCCCTGCCAGTATGGCTTCATGCCACAACGAAGCACGGAAGACTCCCTCTATGACCTGATAGCCCACGTGAGAGGCAAACTCCAAGAGAGGAAGCTCATCACGATGGTCTTGCTGGATATAGAGGGAGCCTTCGACAACGCGTGGTGGCCGGCCATAAAGGTCAGACTGGCTGAAGAGAAGTGCCCAGCGAATCTCAGGAGGATGATAGCCAGCTACCTAAGCGACCGCAAGGTCCGGGTAAGGAATGCTGGCCATGAGTACGTGAAAAGCACGAACAAAGAAAAAGAAAGAAAGAAAAATATTTTATTTGGGACACGCACAAGAAATACAAAAGTAAAAAATATCGAGCATTTAAAACTAAACTTCGAATAAACAAAAAACAACAAAGAATATCCAATAAGAATTTCTTGTGCGATGCCAAAAAGGCTCCTATCTCAGCATAATGCTGCGATATTTAAAAAATAAATACCGCAGCGCTGGTATTCTGATAGGGCCCGCTGTGATGCCACGGACACATCTACGGACACAATATATAATATATCCCACCAGGGGAATAAAAATTAAATAAAAAGACAATTTATAATTAATAAAATACAGAAGTAAATAAATATATATATATATATAATAGATGTACAGTAAATATTAAGATTGACTCCGACGCTCGTACTTCACTTGTCCATGCCATAAACTATTGTCTATGGTGTACGACAAGCGAGGGGACGTAGGCGCATCTGGCCCGTATATAAAAAAGTGCTCTGTGTCATTGCGTTGCATACGTTCGGCTGTCAATGTTTTTGTTAAACGTTTTACGAAAATAAATTATAAAAGTGATTGATACTTAAATTGATGCAAATAGAACAATGAGTGATAAATAGAAGATCATGCAAGGAAGTAGTGCAAATAAATACTATAAAGTATTGTAGTGTGTTGTGTTGTGTTATGTTATGTAAATCGGAAGAAAATGTTTTATTTACCGAGCAAAACAAAGGGATTGAAGAAAAATCACACTGCATGGAAGTTAGAACCTGGCTAAGGGTCACAAATATCAACTGCGTGCAGTCCCCGGGTGAGTTTGAAACTGGTTTCCTTTTGTACTCGTATCAAGTGATGCTTATATTTAGTACTAAAAGTTTCAACTGTTTTTAAAGCACGAAAAGGAGGTGGCAAGTCGTTCCAGCAGCGAGAGGCAGTGAATTTAAAGCTTCCACGGAATGCAGCAGTTTTGTGCGTTGAGGCTAACAGAAGGTAAGAAGATGCTCTTGTTTTAACTTTATTTATATCACGTGACCAAGTCAATTTCCTATATAGATATTCTGGTTTTTTTGTGAGAATGGTGCCAAAGAGTAGGATAGCCAGATGAAGCTTTCTCCGATCTGACATTCTCATCAAATTACCCTTATTTAAAAATGGAGTTATGTGAGATCGGGGAGGGACATTGAAACAAAATCTCGCACAAGCATTCTGCACCCGCTGGATCAACTTGTCGCTTCTACCGAGAATACACGCCCCATACACAGTGTCAGCGTAGTTCAGCTTGGATAAAACAAGTGACTCACACAGCATGACACGCATATCCACACTTATGTAGGGCCGTACACGGTACAAAAGCTTTAGAGGGTAAAAACAGTTGCGCACAGCTTCCATGATGTGTGTCTCAAAATGCAGATGCTCGTCAAACACCACCCCAAGATTACGGGCTTCTTGCACCCTATCAATAGAACACCCGTCAATCTTTAAATCCAGATTGTACCCTAACATTTTATTTAAAAAGTCTCTTGATCCCATGAGAATGTACTTGGATTTAATAGGATTTAGAACCAGAGAGTTCCTTATTGACCATGCTGAAATCATTTCCAAATCCTCATTCATTTTTTCTACAGCTTCAGCAGAGTGCTGAGGACGGAAGGAGACATACATCTGCAGATCGTCAGCATATAGGTGGAACTTGGTGTTGGTCAGACAGTTGATGATGTCAGCACTGTACATAATGAAGAGAAGATCCTAAGATCGATCCTTGTGGTACGCCGCGGTACACTTGCATGGGACTAGAGGACATAACATCTCCATCACAGTCATTTGTCACCTGGACAAACTGAGAACGGTGACTCAGGTAATTCCGAAACCATTGGTCTGTTTCGGGCTGACATCCGTAGTAAGACAGCTTGGAGAGGAGGAGGGAGGTATTTATTGAGTCGAAGGCGCGTGAAAAATCCAGCAGCACAAGCATGGTACCCATACCTCGCTCTCTGGCTTCCAGGATATTGCCAACCACATCAAGAAGAGCTGTGGCTGTGCTGTGCCCCTTACGAAATCCTGATTGAGCCAGTGGCAAAATACCGTGCTGCTCAAGATATGTACGAAGCTGGTTAGACACCACTTTCTCCAGAACCTTGGAGAGACACGGTAACAGGCTAATTGGGCGAAGATTTTTCATACTGGTAGGGTTAGATACTTTGGGAATGGGCCTAACTAAAGCCAATTTCCATAGATCCGGAAAAGAGGAGGTGGCTATGGATCTGTTTATTATGACCGTTATAGCTGCTAGTGCACGAGGAAGAGTCATAATCAGCATCTCCAGGGATATATGGTCAGATCCCTGAGCATTGGACTTAAAACCATGTAAAAGCCTCAACACTGTGTCCTCCCGGACTGGCTCAAGCTCTAAATGGCTATTACTGAATCTGTGGTGCTCAAAGTAAGTTAAATCAGCATCACTGATTCATCAACGATGATTTTATATGTTTCCATAACCTTTTTGGCTGTTTAATGTTTTTATTTATATACATTTTAAAATATGCACACTTTTCACTATCAAAGGCAGCCCTAACCAAGTATTTAAGCTCCTTGTATGAGTTAATATGATGTATAGATTTAGTAGCTTTAGCCTTAATATGGCATTTGTCACGCAACTTCATCATTTCCTAGGAAAAATTCAGGGACAGTCAAATGCCACTCTCGAACATGTTCGGAGGTGGGGTGTCATGAATAAGCTCAGGTTTGCGCCGCACAAAACTTGCGCCATGGTAGTCACCAGAAAACTTAGGTATGACACGCCACATCTGACCATGGGAGGGATCGACATTGGAATGCCCTCGGAAATTAAAATCTTGGGGCTCACAGTGGACTCCAAGTTGACTTTCAATAGCCATACGGCTAACGTCTGTAAGAAGGCACTTGGAGTCTACAAACAGCTGTCGAGAGCCGCCAGAGTCAGTTGGGGTCTCCACCCGGGTATATAACACGGAAATAGGCCGTGTTATATACACCGCTACGGTAGAGCCCATCATCACGTACCCGGCTGGTGCCTGGTCCTCAGCATCAAAAAAGTTGGGAGTACAACGCCACCTAAATGCCGTCCAGAGGGGCTTCGCCCAAAAACTGTGCGGAGCGTACCGCACGGCCTCTCTGCATTCAACTCTGGTACTGGCAGGAATATTGCCACTTGACCTCCGCATACAAGAGGCAGCCGCTCTGTATGAGGCAAGGAGAGGGGCATCCCGGCCAGGACTGGTAGACAGAGAGGTCAAGCGGAGAGCTCCATACTCCTGTACACCTCACCCGGGGAAACATAAAGCGATAGAGTTCGTGAACCTGGTAGACCAAGAGTCGGTAGATAGCCACAACAACCAGGTTATCCGCATATTTACCGACGGCAGCCGGATTGAGGATAAGGTTGGAGCGGCGCTAACCCTATGGGATAGCGTTGCGGAGGTGAAGACCATCAAACTCAAGTTGGCCCCATACTGCACGGTATACCAGTCGGAACTTCTCGCGATATGCAAAGCCACCGAGGAAATAAAACGGAGAAGCGAGGAGAGCTATGGAATCTATAGCGATAGTAGATCAGCTCTAGAGACCATAGCACACCTCAGTACAACACACCCTCTGGCGGTAAACACTCGCGAGAATATTAAAGCCATTGAAAACCAGAACAAAACTGTGTCTTTGTCCTGGATCAAGGCACATGCAGGTCTTGCGGGTAACGAGAGGGCGGACGAACTGGCGAAGGATGCAGCGCTGAATAAAAATACCAAACCCGACTACGACCTATGCCCGGTTTCATTCATCAAACGACAGATCCGAATGGGGTCGATTGATGAATGGAACAAAAGGTATAAACAGGGTACCACAGCAAAGGTTACCAAATCGTTCTTTCCTGAAGTCAGAGCCTCCTATAAGATAGTACGACAAATGTGCCCAACTAACGTAATCACCCAAGTACTAACAGGGCAAGGTGGGTTCTCTGAGCACCTGAATCGATTCAGGTGCAAGGAGAATTCATCGTGCATCTGCCAACCCGGTATTCCCGAAACGGTCGAACATATCTTGACGGAATGCCCAGTTTACGCCCTAAAGAGACTCGAGGTTGAGAACAAACTGGAATACAGAGCGACAGTTAGAAACTTCCCAGAGATTATGTCAGACAGAAAAAGTAGGGAAATATTCACGAAATACATTATTGATATCACCAATTAAGTTATAAATAGGAACAAGTAGTACAATAAATTTATGCTATATATATATTAGTATGTAATATATTGAATAGCATATAGTAATAAAAAAGTGTATTAAAATAAGTGTTAAAATTAAGTTATACAATAAGCTAGCTAGATAAGAATGAATGTTAAATAATAAGTATAATTAAGAAAGCAAGTAATCCCAACTGAAAATGTAACAAGTTTAGTAGAATAAGAAATAAGTATAAATAAACCGTGTAAATCCCATCAGGATCTATAGAATTACTGGCCTAGACTAGGATAATGTGTAGAAAATATCGATAACAGATATATATGTATGATGGTTAAGCATAGAATTAAGTTTCAATAAAGATAGGAGAAAAATTAATAAAGAAAACCTGTGGATACATCCCAACAGATAGATAATTAAGGACTCTAATTATGTTAGAGGTAGCTCGCGGGCCGGGCCTTGCGCCCGGACAGGATTAAAAAAAAAAAATAACGTAACCTAACCTAACCGTTATAACTTTGCATCCAGGTGACGCATTTTGAAGCTGTTTTCAGCAATTTTGATCTTTTTTAGGCCCCGTCCTACGTTCTGACTAATAAAAATTGACATAAACGCGAAAAAATTTTTTCGTTCATACATTGCTTCACGAACACTATATATTTTTTATCTCTAAATTTTTATTGCAAATTTGGTTTTTCTTAGTTTCAATAGTCACTTACCTGCCTTACCCGTATTCTGGTGCGCGTACCACGTACTTGAGTCCTGTTCGGTAGTCGTAATTTCAGTTTTTTATATATTTTTCAGTCAGAAAACACGTTTTTTGACCAAAAGTCAAAATTTTTGTTGCGCTCATAATTCATTCGCTCTGTACGTCGCTGGCCCGCACGGAGACGCGTCTTTTGACACCTCGCACGTGCGTCTAGCGAATATAGAACTTCAAAAAATTTCATATCAATTAAATTCACAAACCTTCGAAATCTACCTTATTGAGACAGTCGTTGCAGCAAATCGTTATAACTTTGCATCCAGGTGACGCATTTTGAAGCTGTTTTCAGCAATTTTGATCTTTTTTAGGCTCCGTCCTACGTTCTGACTAATAAAAATTGACATAGACGCGAAAAAATTTTTTCGTTCATACATTGCTTCACAAACACTATATACAGGGTGGAATTTTGTAATGCCACCTGGAGGGAAAGTACTCTTAATACTGCAGATAGAAAATTTTACTCAAAGGAAACATTCCTTTATTTTTGAATAGAAAGCAAACTGCATTCAAAGATTTTCGAAAATTCTCTTCTCCCACACCCGGGAATCGAACCGGCTAAAATCTGAAAAAATTATACCCTGTACTTTTATTGCATTGATTGTTAGAGTCAATTATAAGGATGAAATCTCTCTAACAAACATGATAAATTAAATGAAAGGAAAACCAGGAAATCTGAAGTTACAAATTCAATGAGTCAAGTTAAAGCTCTTTAACTAACATCCATTTTGTAATGCAGACTCCTTTGCGACATACTCGTAGCTGCGTGTATGAGTATGTCGCAAAGGAGAGGGCGGACGAACTGGCGAAGGATGCAGCGCTGAATAAAAATACCAAACCCGACTACGACCTATGCCCGGTTTCATTCATCAAACGACAGATCCGAATGGGGTCGATTGATGAATGGAACAAAAGGTATAAACAGGGTACCACAGCAAAGGTTACCAAATCGTTCTTTCCTGAAGTCAGAGCCTCCTATAAGATAGTACGACAAATGTGCCCAACTAACGTATTCACCCAAGTACTAACAGGGCAAGGTGGGTTCTCTGAGTACCTGAATCGATTCAGGTGCAAGGAGAATTCATCGTGCATCTGCCAACCCGGTATTCCCGAAACGGTCGAACATATCTTGACGGAATGCCCAGTTTACGCCCTAAAGAGACTCGAGGTTGAGAACAAACTGGAATACAGAGCGACAGTTAGAAACTTCCCAGAGATTATGTCAGACAGAAAAAGTAGGGAAATATTCACGAAATACATTATTGATATCACCAATTAAGTTATAAATAGGAACAAGTAGTACAATAAATTTATGCTATATATATATTAGTATGTAATATATTGAATAGCATATAGTAATAAAAAAGTGTATTAAAATAAGTGTTAAAATTAAGTTATACAATAAGCTAGCTAGATAAGAATGAATGTTAAATAATAAGTATAATTAAGAAAGCAAGTAATCCCAACTGAAAATGTAACAAGTTTAGTAGAATAAGAAATAAGTATAAATAAACCGTGTAAATCCCATCAGGATCTATAGAATTACTGGCCTAGACTAGGATAATGTGTAGAAAATATCGATAACAGATATATATGTATGATGGTTAAGCATAGAATTAAGTTTCAATAAAGATAGGAGAAAAATTAATAAAGAAAACCTGTGGATACATCCCAACAGATAGATAATTAAGGACTCTAATTATGTTAGAGGTAGCTCGCGGGCCGGGCCTTGCGCCCGGACAGGATTAAAAAAAAAAAAATAACGTAACCTAACCTAACCGTTATAACTTTGCATCCAGGTGACGCATTTTGAAGCTGTTTTCAGCAATTTTGATCTTTTTTAGGCCCCGTCCTACGTTCTGACTAATAAAAATTGACATAAACGCGAAAAAATTTTTTCGTTCATACATTGCTTCACGAACACTATATATTTTTTATCTCTAAATTTTTATTGCAAATTTGGTTTTTCTTAGTTTCAATAGTCACTTACCTGCCTTACCCGTATTCTGGTGCGCGTACCACGTACTTGAGTCCTGTTCGGTAGTCGTAATTTCAGTTTTTTATATATTTTTCAGTCAGAAAACACGTTTTTTGACCAAAAGTCAAAATTTTTGTTGCGCTCATAATTCATTCGCTCTGTACGTCGCTGGCCCGCACGGAGACGCGTCTTTTGACACCTCGCACGTGCGTCTAGCGAATATAGAACTTCAAAAAATTTCATATCAATTAAATTCACAAACCTTCGAAATCTACCTTATTGAGACAGTCGTTGCAGCAAATCGTTATAACTTTGCATCCAGGTGACGCATTTTGAAGCTGTTTTCAGCAATTTTGATCTTTTTTAGGCTCCGTCCTACGTTCTGACTAATAAAAATTGACATAGACGCGAAAAAATTTTTTCGTTCATACATTGCTTCACAAACACTATATACAGGGTGGAATTTTGTAATGCCACCTGGAGGGAAAGTACTCTTAATACTGCAGATAGAAAATTTTACTCAAAGGAAACATTCCTTTATTTTTGAATAGAAAGCAAACTGCATTCAAAGATTTTCGAAAATTCTCTTCTCCCACACCCGGGAATCGAACCGGCTAAAATCTGAAAAAATTATACCCTGTACTTTTATTGCATTGATTGTTAGAGTCAATTATAAGGATGAAATCTCTCTAACAAACATGATAAATTAAATGAAAGGAAAACCAGGAAATCTGAAGTTACAAATTCAATGAGTCAAGTTAAAGCTCTTTAACTAACATCCATTTTGTAATGCAGACTCCTTTGCGACATACTCGTAGCTGCGTGTATGAGGTAATTTAAATATAGAATGTTAGATTAAAATTTGAAAATTAGATTGTCATAGTTGTTATTCACATTTGATTGTTTTTACAACTCATTTCACATTTTGTCTCACGGTGAAAATGGCTTATCAAGAACAGTTTGATTTAATGGAAGATTATTTTTTAAATAACAAAAACGTGAATCTAGCTCTGCGGTGGTATGGAGAGAGATATCAAGACCGACAGGCACCAACTCGGTTCGTATTGAAAAGAATGGTAGAAAATTTAAAGAATACGGGTGGTTTCAAGAAGAGACGGCAAACTATTCAGCAAAACTATTTCGATTTTGAACTAGATGTGTTAATATACTTTGAATCATTTCCAAAGGCTTCAAGTAGAGATGCTGCCGATGAATTAGGAACCCACACTCGCGTACTTAAAGTGCTGAAAAAGTATAAGTATAAATGCTATCGTGAAGGTCGGTTGGTGCAAAAATTGCATATTGGGGATCGTGACAGACGATTACAATTTTGTGAAAACATGCTTGGAGAAATTGACCGAAACCCTAATTTTTTGAGTAACATTGTATGGTCTGACGAAACCAACTTCAGCAATAATGGCATGTACAATCGCCGCAATAACCATTATTGGTCTCGAGTGAATCCTGTTCGTGTTCATGAAACTAACAATCAAGTAAGATTTTCTTTCAACGTTTGGTGCGGAATTATGAGAAATAATGTAGTGTTAGTCCACGTGTACGAAGGTCATTTAAACACTGTCAAGTATATTGAAATACTGGATCTCTTAAGAAACGAGTTAAATGGTTTCCCCGAGGAAGAGCGAAACCAAATAATTCTACAGCAAGATGGTGCTCCAGCACATAACAGCAGAATCACAACTGCCTACATTAATAACCATTTTAATACCTGGATTGGTACAAACGGCACAATCAGATGGCCTGCGAGATCGCCAGATCTCACCCATTAGATTTTTTTTTGTGGGGATATGTAAAAAATCAAATTCACATGAAATCTTATGCGAATGACAACGAGTTGAGAGTTGAAGTTCAGAATACGATTTATAATATTCACTACAACACTTTATTAAAGGTTACTAGAAATGAATTCGTTAAAAGAATAAATTTGTGTATCCAAGAGAATGGAGCCCATTTCGAGCAACTAATTAGTTAGTTTACCATTTTTTGTAAATAATTAAATTAATTTAAGATTTCCTGGTTTTCCTTTCATTTAATTTATGTTTGTTAGAGAGATTTCATCCTTATAATTGACCCTAACGATCGATGCAATAAAAGTACAGGGTATATTTTTTTCAGATTTTAGCCGGTTCGATTCCCGGGTGTGGGAGAAGAGAATTTTCGAAAATCTTTGAATGCAGTTTGCTTTCTATTAAAAAATAAAGGAATGTTTCCTTTGAGTAAAACTTTCTATCTGCAGTATTAAGAGTACTTTCCCTCTAGGTGGCATTACAAAATTCCACCCTGTATATTACATACAAAATTTTTTATCTCTAAATTTTTATTGCAAATTTGGTTTTTCTTAGTTTCAATAGTCACTTACCTGCCTTACCCGTATTCTGGTGCGCGTTCCGCGTACTTGAGTCCTGTTCGGTAGCCGTAACTTCAGTTTTTTATATATTTTTCAGTCAGAAAACACGTTTTTTGACCAAAAGTCAAAATTTTTGTTGCGCTCATAATTCATTCGCTCCGTAAACGTAAGTATAAGTAAACCGTGTAAATCCCATCAGAATCTATAGAATTACTGGCCTAGACTAAGATAATGTGTAGAAAATATCGATAACAGATATATATGTATGATGGTTAAGCATAGAATTAAGTTTCAATAAAGATAGGAGAAAAATTAATAAAGAAAACCTGTGGATACACCCCAACAGATAGATAATTAAGGACTCTAATTATGTTAGAGGTAGCTCGCGGGCCGGGCCTTGCGCCCGGACAGGATTAAAAAAAAAAAAAATAACCTAACCTAACCTAACCGTTATAACTTTGCATCCAGGTGACGCATTTTGAAGCTGTTTTCAGCAATTTTGATCTTTTTTAGGCCCCGTCCTACGTTCTGACTAATAAAAATTGACATAGACGCGAAAAAATTTTTTCGTTCATACATTGCTTCACGAACACTATATATTTTTTATCTCTAAATTTTTATTGCAAATTTGGTTTTTCTTAGTTTCAATAGTCACTTACCTGCCTTACCCGTATTCTGGTGCGCGTTCCGCGTACTTGAGTCCTGTTCGGTAGCCGTAACTTCAGTTTTTTATATATTTTTCAGTCAGAAAACACGTTTTTTGACCAAAAGTCAAAAATTTTTGTTGCGCTCATAATTCATTCGCTCTGTACGTCGCTGGCCCGCGCGGTGACGCGTCTTTTAACACCTCGCACGTGCGTCTAGCGAATATAGAACTTCAAAAAATTTCATATCAATTAAGTTCAAGTTCAAGTTTTGGTATACGCATCAGGTCAACCGTGTCAGATGGGCGGGGGCAATGTCGGAACCGTATCAACTTGAGTGTGGAGTGAGGCAGGGTGGATTGACCTCGCCAACCCTCTTCAACCTCTACGTGGACGCACTGATCGTCGCGCTCAGCAGTCGGCATGTCGGCTGCCACGTTGATGGTGTTTGCGTCAACAATCTTAGTTATGCTGACGACATGGTGCTGCTGAGCGCGTCGATATGTGGCCTGAGGAAGCTGATACAGGTCTGTGAGGAGTACGCGGGTAGACATGGGCTTAAATATAATGTTGGCAAGAGTCAATGCATGGTCTTTGGAGCCAGCGGTGCAAAATGCCTGGAAAGTGTACCACCGGTCTTTCTTAATGGTGTTCCCCTAGACAGAGTGGACCAATTTAAATACTTAGGGCATTTAGTCACGGCTGACCTCAGGGATCATGCTGACATTGAACGGGAGCGGAGGGCCTTGTCGAAAAGAGCGAATATGCTGGCTCGCAGGTTTGCACGTTGCTCCGATCAAGTTAAGATCACCCTTTTTAAGGCATATTGCACATCACTGTACACGTGCAGCCTGTGGGCTCGCTACACACAAGCGTGCTACAGCGCCCTCCGCGTCCAGTATAACAACGCGTTCAGAGCAGTGTTGGGGCTGCCCCGCTTCTGCAGCGCCTCGGGCATGTTTGCGGAAGCGCGCACCGACTGTTTTCACGCCACCATGCGCAAGCGGTGCGCGTCCTTAGTGCGCAGGGTGCGGGCCAGCTCCAATGCTGTCCTGGTTATGATCGCTGAGCGTTTTGACTGCCCCTACATACGACAATGCTGTAACAGACATGTATAGCCACTTAAGCTGATTATTTTTATATGAAATTTTTATTACTAGATATTTTCTAAATTTAATTTTTGACCCAAATTTGACATTTTATTTTTATTCTGTGACCTTTATAATTTGTACTTATTAATTCGTAGATGTATTGAATTGTATTGACATTTTATTATATTCTGTGACCTTTATTATTTGTACCTATTAATTTGTATATTTAATTGTATTGACATTTTATTCTATTCTGTTGCAGTTTTGTGAAATTTTGTTTTATTTTGTGTAATATGGGTTTTGCCTGAATTAAACGAATTTTATTTATTTATTTTATTTTTAATTAAATTCACAAACCTTCGAAATCCACCTTATTGAGATAGTCGTTGCAGCAAATCGTTATAACTTTGCATCTAGGTGACGCATTTTGAAGCTGTTTTCAGCAATTTTGATCTTTTTTAGGCTCCCTCCTACGTTCTGACTAATAAAAATTGACATAGACGCGAAAAAATTTTTTCGTTCATACATTGCTTCACGAACACTATATATATTACATACAAAATTTTTTATCTCTAAATTTTTATTGCAAATTTGGTTTTTCTTAGTTTCAATAGTCACTTACTTGCCTTACCCGTATTCTGGTGCGCGTTCCGCGTACTTGAGTCCTGTTCGGTAGCCGTAACTTCAGTTTTTTATATATTTTTCAGTCAGAAAACACGTTTTTTGACCAAAAGTCAAAATTTTTGTTGCGCTCATAATTCATTCGCTCCGTACGTCGCTGGCCCGCGCGGAGACGCGTCTTTTGACACCTCGCACGTGCGTCTAGCGAATATATGTATATGTATTCAAAGGTCTCTGACTATGTCAGGGGAACACCAGCAGAGCAGGAGTGGTTTTTCGGTTCGAGTCCGACACTACCTGAACTGCCTCACGGCTCAATACACCGTGAGACAGTTCAGGTGTCCGTGGGGGTTTTGGGATGGGGACCGGTACAGCGACGCGAGTACTTTCGCCTCGAGGTTCCAGGGCGGGGATCCGGCCAGTACGCAAGCCGCCTTGAAGGAGATCGTGCGATATCCCCTGATGACTCTGACGGCCATCGCTCTCTGCGGCTTTCGCAGGACAGCGATGCTGCCGGCCGTCAGGTCAGCCGCCCAGATCGGGGCCCCATACAGGGCCATCGATCGCACGATCCCCACGTAGAGCTGCCTACAGGCGGCGCTCGGGCCCCCCAGATTGGGAAGCAGCGTTGACAACGCCCCAGCCGCGCCGTTCCCGGGGTGGAAAATCCTCATGGATGTCCTCCGCCCTGGGGTAGGCGGAGGGGTCTGTCAGACTCTTACTGACTAAAAACCACCCCGGTGTTCCCGTCCCACACTTGCACCGGGGATCATGGGATCTAATGCGACTTCCACGATCCCCGGCTAGTGCCGGCCCGCCTCTGCGGGCCACCTCAAGTCTGGGGGGGGGGTGAGGTGTTTAAACCCCCCCCCCCGCGACGTCTGAAAGGGGCATGCGTGGAACTCTACGCGCCGCCACCTCGGGTCCAGTGTGATGGGGGGCGGCGGACGTCCCCAAAACCGCCGTTCCCTGGACCCATTTAGGGGAGCTGGAAGAGGGCGTTGTCTGCCCTCAGCCGACGCCCGGTGCGCCTGCTGCGGGCCGGGTGAGCGGAAGAGATCTCCCGCTCCCGTTCCGCAGCCTCCTTCTGCGACAGGACTGTTTCGCAGAAGGATACCACCGCGTCCCAGGACTCCCCGCTGCCGACCATCGCCTCGACCATGGCCGGCAGCGACAGGTCACTGCCCACTCCTGAGATGAGGGCACGGCGTGGCTCCTCCCAGGCGGCACACTCTGCCAGCGTATGCCGCGCCGTGTCCTCCCGACAGTCGATGCAGTGGTGACACCGGGCGTCCCGCTATCTGTTTATGCGACACAGGTACTTCCCGAAGCAACCATGCCCCGAGAGCACCTGCGTCACCCGAAACGACAAGGAGCCGTGCCTCCTCCCGAGCCAGGGCTCGAGCACTGGCCGGACCGCCTCGATGGTGGCGAAGCCGGCGGTAGGGCGTGAAAGCCTGTCCCGCCATTCCGCCACCAGGGCTGCGCGGAGCTGTGACCGACGCAACTCCGTATGTCGCTGCATCAGCCACTCGCCCCGCGCCCTCGCTTCCTCGCGCCACTGGTACAGTGACGCGAGTACTTTCGCCTCGAGGTCCCAGGGTGGGGATCCGGCCAGTACGCAAGCCACCTCGAAGGAGATCGTGCGATATCCCCTGATGACTCTGACGGCCATCGCTCTCTGCGGCTTTCGCAGGACAGCGATGCTGCCGGCCGTCAGGTCAGCCGCCCAGATTGGGGCCCCATACAGGGCCATCGATCGTACGATCCCCACGTAGAGCCGCCTACAGGCGGCGCTCGGGCCCCCCAGATTGGGAAGCAGCGTTGACAACGCCCCAGCCGCGCCAAACAACTTGGGCGCCAGCCGCCGGAAGTGGGGGCCAAAATCCCACCGGCTGTCGAGCACCAATCCTAGGTACTTCATGGTGGACTCGACAGCGATTTGAGCACCCCCGACCACGATGTGTGATCCCGGCGGCGGCGCCCGCCGGGGGCCATGAAAGATCATGGCCTCCGACTTGTTGAGGGCAACCTCCAGGCCCAGGCGCCGTATGCGGCTCACCACCTGTGAGACCGCAGGCGTCGCCAGCAACGCTGCCTCCCTGTACGAGCTCCCCCGGGCCGTGACCAGGGTGTCGTCTGCATAACACGTCAGGTCCACGCCCGGCTGGAGCTCACCCCGCAGCGCCCAGTCGTACCGAACACTGCACGACATGCGGCGCTGACTTCCGCCATCACGTCTCGTGTAGGTGACACACCTCTCCGCTAAATAAGCCCCAACTATGCGGCGGAGGTAGGAAGGCACCCGATGATAACGCAGTGCCTCCCTAATACAGCTCCAGGGCAGGGTGTTGAAGGCGTTGGAGATGTCCAATGACACCGCCAACATCACCCCGCCCCGGGACACTGCTTCCTCCGCCAGGACTCTCACCCGCGATATAGCGTGGATGGTGGAGCGCCCGTGCCGAAAGCCGAACTGGCTCTCGGCCAGATCAGGCCCCTCTCCGCACAAGTGGCTGACGAGGCGGGCAGCGATTATACGCTCAAACATCTTACCCACCTCGTCTAGCAGCACTATTGGCCTGTACGCGGACGGTGAGTCCGCAGGGCGCCCCGCCTTCCTGAGCAGGACCAGACGACCAGATTTCCACAAAGTGGGAAACCGGCCCTGGCTCAAGGCACGCTGTGTCCTGTCAAGTGGGGCTCTAGCTCCTTCAGAGTGAGGGCTAACGCTTGGCCGTGGATCCCGTCGGGCCCCGGAGCCACGTTCCTGGCCCGGAGCCGCACCACGGCTGCCCTCATCTCTGCTTGTGTCACATCTGGGACACTGATGGCGTTCTCGTCTTCCTCTGCAAGCTCTGCGGCTGTGGGCAAAGCCATCGGCGGTGGAGTACGCTCCGCTCTTGCCGGGAAGAGGGCTGCGACTACCTCCTCCAGCAGCTCAGGCTGGAGACTCTCCGTGAGTGGAGGCGCTGCGGCTCGAAGTTTCCCTCGAACCGCACGATAAGGGCGCCCCCACGGATCTGCGTCGAGAGTCTCCAACATCTCCTCCCTGGCTCGCGTTCTCGATTCGCCAATGGCCAGCCACAGGGCCTGCTTCGCCGCGCGGTACACCTCATACAGCGCGGCTTCTCCGTCAGGGACCCGACGACGTCTCCTCCGGTATCGGGTGTGCTAGTACACCTCTGACCGCTACGCAGTCGACACGTAATTGTGCGATCTCGGCATACCACCAGTACACCTGGCGCCTTGCTGGGTCGTTGCTGACGCGGGGCATGGACGCATCGCAGATTTGCGTCATCGCCCCGCGGAACCACAGTGCCTCCTCTTCGACGTCGACGGGCCCGTTCGTCGCCGACTCCCGAATCCAGGCCTGGATAATAGCGGCCTCCTCGAGAAGTTCCCTGTCGATGCGCTTACGCGCCCAGCGCGGACCATCCCTTCGCGGGGCCGATAGACTACGGCCGCCGGTGGTCTGGGTGGAGACGTCGAATCGGATGTATCGGTGATCCGACAAAGACTCCACCTCCACGGCGACATGCCAGTCGTGGACACGGCTCGCGACAGCAGGGCTAGCGAACGAGACGTCCACTACAGATCCACCCCGCTGCCGCACGCACGTGTAGACCGAGCCCCGATTGAGGATGGTCAAGCCTGTCGTGACTGCCCATTCCTCCAGCGCCTCACCCTTAGCATCGGTCACCATAGATTCCCACGCCGCAGACTTGGCGTTGAGATCCCCGAGCAACAGCACCGGGCGAGGGTGGAACTGGCCCACGACGGCACCCAACTCGACAAGGAACCCCTCGAAGTTGGCGAGACTCTTGTTGGGCGAGAAGTACGCCCCGATCGTGACAATTCCGTCCACGAGGGCGGCCACCCAGCCGTGTCCTCGGGAGGGATTGCCAAGAGTTCCGCCAATGATGGCCACCAAACCGTCTAGGTCCCCTGCCCCCGGACCTAGACGGCTCAGCGACCACAGCCACATGGATCGACCACTCCGCCATGCTCTGGAGCAATAGATCCTGAGCTCTGGCAGAGTGGTTGATATTTGCCTGGAGGAAATGCGATTGTGCCATCACTGGCATTGCATTTCCTCGGCATCTCCTCCTTCCCTGGTTCGGGAGTCAGCTGCTGGGCTGCCAGGCAGTGGGAGAGGCCCAGGTCCTCCGAAATCCCTGGTTCTCTTGCCAACTTTCTTGGGTGTCTTGCAGGCTTTCCCGCCAAGTCTGTGCTCCGCAGGCCTTCCTGCAGCTGCGCAAAGACTGCAGTTTGGTGCCGCGGAGCACTGGGCCGACTTGTGGCCAGGCTGACCGCAGCGATAACATAAATCACTGCGATCTATTTGTGAAGTGCACTGTGCCCGGATATGCCCCTTTTCCAGGCACCTGAAGCACTGCACAGCCCTTGGTGCCAGGAGTTTGACCTTTGCAGACACCCATCCCACCAGCAACCGACTGCCGTCTGCAACCTTGTTTGCAGCTGCTACCGGGCACTGCACCCAAATCGTGCCAAGCCCGGCTGCGCTGCAGCGGATTTCTCCCGCCTTCACGGCTTCGGGCAGACACCCGCCGTATTTGGCGATGGCCGCCACTACTTCCTTCGGGGTCGCGGAGTCGTCCAGCTCTTCTATGCGCAGTTCAGCTGTTTTAGTGGGCCTGGACACCCGGGCATCCTCCGGGTTGATGACTTCTCGGAGTTTGGCGGCCAGACTGTTTGCCCTCTCCTTCCTCAAAGCACCCGACAACTCAAACACCTTGGCACCCGTAGCTGACGTTCTAAAGTCGAAGCCAGCGGGGGTGCCAAGTTCGCTGAGCTTGAGCTTATCCTTCATTCCGTCCAGGACCGACTTCTATGTGACTCCCCTTTTTGAGGCTTCGGGCTGCAGCGTAATCACTACAGCCTCGGAGCGTGGAGTCATGGCCCTGGGCGGCTTTGTGCTCTTTTTCGTTGCCGAGCCTTTGGGAAGCGCTGGCAGCGTCTTCTTCTTGTGGCCCTTTTTCACCACTGTCGTCCAGGCCTCCTGGGTGGGAGGCACGGTCGCTGGCACGGTTGAGTGGGAAGAGGGTGCGGCCGCACTCACCGCGGGCTTCTCGGACCTCTCCGTGGGCTTTTTGGCCCCCTCCGCAGGTTTCTTGGCCACCTGCACGGGCTTCGGCCTGGCGGCATCTTCCCTCCTCCGCTTATCTGCCGCAAGTGGCGGCCGGAGGATTTCGGCCGGGGGAAGTCGCGACTCTACGGCCTTCAATCGGGCATCCAATCGGGCATCCACCATTCCCCCACATTGCACCATGCATATTCTGGTCACCTTCTCTATTTCATGGTCCGCAAAAGGTGCAGGGGTCGACGAAGGCGCGACCGGATTGGGGCCAGTGGCAGCGGGAGCTGCTCTCTGAGCGGCAAACTCCCGCTTGAGGTCCTCCAGCTCGGACCGGAGACGGCTGTTCTCCTCCCATAACTTCGCCGTCTCCTCCGTGCTCGTGCGACTAAGGAGGACCTGCACTGCCTCCCTAATGTCGTCAACCGCCTCTTTCAGGGCACGCGTGAATGTGCCCTTCAGGTTGCCCGATTTGGTGGCAACCTTCAGGACGACATCCACGCCGTCCAAAACTTGGCGACCGAGCGCCACCCCCGATGGCCTCTCCTCGGCAGTCATCCGGGCTGAGCGCCGCTCCCGCGCCTGGCGAGCCAGCTCACTGATCTCGTCAGCCGCTACCGCCTTGCGTTGCGCAGGCTTAGCGGCATTCGCCTCCGCCTTATTAGATCCCAGCAAGATGCCCTCACTGGGGTCCACGATCGCGGGACTGGGATCGCTCCCCACGCTCTTGACGCCCTCCTCTGGAGCCGGCGTATCGGGTCGGGAAACCGACGAGAATCGACCCAGCACGTCGCGCTCCGGCAAGCGAGCAGGAGCTCCACTCACCACCGCACGACCTCACCCGCATCTCCCTGTTCGCACTTTAGCAGCCGGCAGGCTCTCCTCACTAGAAGAGCCTGACAGCCCCGCGCGCTTCTTCTTCCGTGAGCTTTTTTTCCAGAATCGCCCACCCACCTCCTCTTTAGTTTGCAGGCGCTTTGAGCCTAAGCTCGCCACGCTCGCCAAACTCGTCCTTCCGGACGCGGTGTCAGAATCTGACACCGCACCTATGTGCTCGATCAAAACGATCGGCACCTTCTCCGCCTGTTTTTTTTCAGTATTTGTTTTTTTATTTTCCATATAGTACCCACGAGTAGATATAGGATTTGAAGTCCACCGGACAGAGCCTAGATGCCCGGTAAGCCTATATACTGCAGACTACTTAAACCTAACCTAATTAGATATACATGTTTTTTTTTTTTTAATTATACCTAGCCTAACCTATTCTTACCTAACCTACCCCCGCAGAAATCCGCCGCAGTCAATACCCTCTCCGACATGGAGAGGATATTGGCCGCGCCCAGGGTGCACCGGCCCGACGACTGCTCTTTCCCCCGAACGTTTTCAAAAGGAACGAGCAGCTGTCAGGCACACGAGGAGGTTTTCTGCACGCACCCCAACCTAACCTTTTTTTTTTTTTTTTTGCCGGGGTGGAAAATCCTCATGGATGTCCTCCGCCCTGGGGTAGGCGGAGGGGTCTGTCAGACTCTTACTGACTAAACACACCCCGGTGTTCCCGTCCCACACTTGCACCGGGGATCATGGGATCTAATGCGACTTCCACGATCCCCAGCTAGTGCCGGCCCGCCTCTGCGGGCCACCTCAAGTCTGGGGGGGGGGGGTGAGGTGTTTAAACCCCCTCCGCGACGTCTGAAAGGGGCGCGCGTGGAACACTACGCGCCGCCACCTCGGGTCCAGTGTGATGGGGGGCGGCGGACGTCCCCAAGTCCGCCGTCCCTGGACCCATTTAGGGGGGCCGGAAGAGGGCGTTGTCTGCCCTCTGCCGACGCCCGGTGCGCCTGCTGCGGGCCGGGTGAGCGGAAGAGATCTCCCGCTCCCGTCCCGCAGCCTCCTTCTGCGACACGACTGTTTCGCAGAAGGATACCACCGCGTCCCAGGACTCCTCGCTGCCGACCATCGCCTCGACCACGGCCGGCAGCGACAGGTCACTGCCCACTCCTGAGATGAGGGCACGGCGTGGCTCCTCCCAAGCGGCACACTCTGCCAGCGTATGCCGCGCCGTGTCCTCCCGGCAGTCGACGCAGTGGTGACACCGGGCGTCCGGCTCCCTGTTTATGCGACACAAGTACTTCCCGAAGCAACCATGCCCCGAGAGCACCTGCGTCACCCGAAACGACAGGGAGCCGTGCCTCCTCCCGAGCCAGGGCTCGAGTACCGGCCGGACCGCCTCGATGGTGGCGAGGCCGGCGGTAGGGCGTGAAAGCCTGTCCCGCCATTACGCCACCAGGGCTGCGCGAAGCTGTGACCGACGCAACTCCACATGTCGCTGCATCAGCCACTCGCCCCGTGCCCTCACTTCCTCGCGCCACCGATACAGTGACGCGAGTACTTTCGCCTCGAGGTCCCAGGGCGGGGATCCGGCCAGTACGCAAGCCGCCTCGTAGGAGATCGTGCGATATCCCCTGATGACTCTGACGGCCATCGCTCTCTGCGGCTTCCGCAGGACTGCGATGCTTCCGGCCGTCAGGTCAGCCGCCCAGATCGGGGCCCCGTAAAGGGCCATCGATCGCACGATCCCCACGTAGAGCCGCCTACAGGCGGCGCTCGGGCCCCCCAGATTGGGAAGCAGCGTTGACAACGCCCCAGCCGCGCCCAACAGCTTGGGCGCCAGCCGCCGGAAATGGGGGCCAAAATCCCACCGGCTGTCGAGCACCAATCCTAGGTACTTCATGGTGGACTCGACAGCGATTTGAGCCCCCCCGACCACGATGTGTGATCCCGGCGGCGGCGCCCGCCGGGGGCCATGAAAGATCAAGGCCTCCGACTTGTTGAGGGCAACCTCCAGCCCTAGGCGACGTATGCGACTCACCACCTGTGAGACCGCAGCCGTCGCTAGCAACGCTGCCTCCCGGTACGAGCTCCCCCGGGCCGTGACCAGTGTGTCGTCCGCATAACACGTCAGGTCCACGCCCGGCTGGAGCTCGCCCCGCAGCACCCAGTCGTACCCGATGTTCCACAGGAGCGGTCCTACGACCGAGCCCTGTGGAACACCGCACGACATGCGGCGCTGGTTTCCACCATCACGTCCCGTGTAGGTGACACACCTCTCCGCCAAATAAGCCCCGACGATGCGGCGGAGGTAGGAAGGCACCCGATGGTAACGCAGTGCCTCCCGAATACAGCTCCAGGGCAGGGTGTTGAAGGCGTTGGAGATGTCCAAGGACACCGCCAACATCACCCCGCCCCGGGACACCGCTTCCTCCGCCAGGACTCTCACCCGCGAAATCGCGTGGATGGTGGAGCGCCCGTGCCGAAAGCCGAACTGGCTCTCGGCCAGGTCAGGCCCCTCTCCGCACAAGTGGCCGACGAGGCGGGCAGCGATTATCCGCTCAAACATCTTACCCACCTCGTCTAGCAACGCTATGGGCCTGTACCCGGACGGTGAGTCCGCAGGGCGCCCCGCCTTCCTGAGCAGGACCAGACGACCAGATTTCCACAAAGTAGGAAACTGGCCCTGCTCAAGGCACGCTGTGTAGAGTCCTCTCAAGTGGGGCTCTAGCTCCTTCAGAGCGAGGGCAAGCGCTTGGCCGTGGATCCCGTCGGGCCCCGGAGCCACGTTCTTGGCCCGGAGCCGCGTCAGGGCTGCCCCCATCTCTGTTTGTGTCACCTCTGGGACGCTGATGGCGTTCTCTTCTTCTGCAGACTCTGCGGCTGTGGGCAAAGCCATCGGCGGCGGAGTATGCTCCGCTCTTGCCGGGAAGAGGGCTGCGACGACCTCCTCCAGCAGCTCAGGTTGGAGACTCTCCGTGAGTGGAGGCGCCGCGGCTCGAAGTTTCCCTCGAACCACACGATAAGGGCGCCCCCACGGATCTCCGTCTAGAGTCTCCAACATCTCCTCCCTGGCTCGCGTCCTCGCTTCGCCGATGGCCAGCCACAAGGCCTGCTTCGCCGCGCGGTACACCTCATACAGCGCGGCTTCTTCGTCAGGGACCCGACGACGTCTCCTCCGGTATCGGGTGTACCGGCGTCTATCCGCTACGCACTCGACACGTAATTGTGCGATCTCGGTAGACCACCAGTACACCTGGCGCTTTGCTGGATGTGAGTGGACGCGGGGCATGGACGCGTCGCAGATTTGTGTCATCGCCCCGCGGAACCACAGCGCCTCCTCTTCGACGTCGATGGGTCCGTTTGTTGCCGACTCCCGGATCCAGGCCTGAACAATAGCGGCCTCCTCGAGAACCTCCCTGTCGATGCGCTTACGCGTCCAGCGCGGACCGTCCCTTCGCGGGGCCGATGGACTACGGCCGCCGGTGGTCTGGGTGGAGACGTCGAATCGGATGTATCGGTGATCCGACAACGTCTCCACCTCCACGGCGACACGCCAGTCACGGACACGGCTCGCGACAGCAGGGCTAGCGAACGAGACGTCCACTACAGATCCGCCCCGCTGCCGCACGCACGTGTGGACCGAGCCCCGATTCAGGACGACCAGGCCAGTCGTGACCGCCCACTCCTCTAGCGCCTCACCCCTAGCATCGGTCACCGGAGACTTGGCGCGATCCCCACGCCGCAGACTTGGCGTTGAGATCCCCGAGCAACAGCACCGGGTGAGGGTGGAGTCGGCCCACGACGGCACCCAACTCGACAAGGAAGTTCTCGAAGTCGGCGAGACTCTTGTTGGGCGAGAAATACGCCCCAACCGTGCCAATGCCGTCCGCGAGGGCGGCCACCCAGCCGTGTCCTCGGGACGGGTTGACGAGAGCCCCGCCAATGATGGCCACCAAACCGTCCAGGTCTCCCACCCAGTTATCCCTGGGGGGGACAAAGTACGGCTCGGCGACCACAGCCACGTCGATCGACCACTCTGCCATGCTCTGGAGCAAGAGATCCTGAGCTCTGGCAGCGTGGTTGATATTGCTCTGGAGGAAATGGTACAGCGCCATTAGACGCAGTCCATCCCCTCCGCACCATTCACAGGCCGGGAGTCGGCCGTAGGGCAGCCAGGCTGAGGGGGGGGTAAAGAGCCCCCGGCAGCCATGGCTCCCCTCTTCTTTTTTTGTGCTGGCGCACGACAGGCCTTGCCGCCAGCCCTGTGCCCCGCGGGCCTCCCTGCAGCTGTACAGAGGCTGCAGTTTGGTGCCGCGGAGCACTGGGCCGCCTTGTGGCCGGGCTGACCGCAGCGATAGCACTGCTCGCTGCGGTCTATTTCAGCGGTGCACCGTGCCCGGACATGCCCCATGTCCAGGCACCGGTAACACCGCAATGCCCTGGGTTGCAGCAGCTTGACTCTTGCTGCAACCCATCCCACCAACAGACGCCCACCGTTGGCGACCTTGTTTGCCGCCGCCACCGGGCACCGCACCCAAATCGTGCCAGGCCCGGAGGCGTCGGCGCGGATCTCACCCGTCCGCACGTCTTCCGGTGGACATCCACCGGCCTTGGCAACGGCCGCCACGACGTCAGCTGGGGTCGCCGAGTCATCCAGTCCGTCGACGCGCAGCTCAGCAGTCTTCATAGGCCTGGACACCCGGACGTCCTCCGGGTTGAGGACCCCTCTCAGTTTGGCGGCCAATGTGTCCGCCTTCTCAGCGCTGGAGGCACCCGACACCTCGAACAGCCGCGCTCCCGTAATGGCTTGCTTATAAATAAAGCCAGCTGGTGTGCCAAGGTCGGGGAACGCGATCTTGCTCCTCACATCAACCATTACCGCCTGATAGGAGAGGCCCCTCGCGATGGCTGCGGGCTGCAGTGTTACCACCACAGCCGCGGAGCGTGGGGCTCTCGTCCTAGGCGGCTTTTGGGTCCTCCTCGGTGCTGGTGCCGGTGCTTTAGCAGGTGCTGGCGGCGGCGCCGTCTTCTTCTTTTTTTTCGTCTTCTTGACGACCGTCGTCCAGGCCTCTGTGGTGGTTCCGGGCGCGGTTGCCGGGGGAGCAGCCATTCGGGAAGTGGGCACGGACTTTGCCTCCGCGGGCTTCTGGGTCCCCTTCGCGGGCTTTTTGGCCCCCTTCCCGGGCTGGTTCGGCTCAGCCACCGCCGCCGCTCTCGCCTCCGCCTCCTTCCTCCGCTTATCTGCCGCAAGCGGCGGTCGGATGATTTCAGCCGGGGGGAGTCGCGACTCTATGGCCTCCAAGCGGGCATCCAGTCGCGCATCCACCATGCCCCCACACTGCACCATGCAAATTCTGGCCACCCTCTCCATGTCGTGGTCGGACCAGGCAGGTGGTGGAACAGGTGCAGGGGCCGACGAAGGCGCGGCAGGAGTGGGGCCGGTGGCTGCGGGAGGTGCTTGCCGCTGCCAGTCTTTCCTCTGAGCAGCAAACTCCCGTTTGAGGTCCTCCAGCTCGGACCGGAGACGGCTATTCTCCTCCCACAACTTTGCCGTCTCCTCCGTGCTCGTGCGACTGAGGAGGACCTCAACTGCCTCCCTGATGTCATCAGCCGCCTCCTTCAGAGCACGGGTGAATGTGCCCTTCAGGTTGCCCGATTTGGTGGCAACCTTCAGGACGACATCCACGCCGTCCAGAGCTTGGCGACTGAGAGCCACCGCCAATGGGCTCTCCCCAGCAGTCATCCGGGCTGAGCGCCGCTCTCGCGCCTGACGGGCCAACTCGCTGATTTCATCAGCCGCCACCGCCTTGCGCTGCGCCCGCTTAGCGGCATTCGCCTCCGCCTTGTTAGACCCCAGCAAGATGCCCTCGCTAGGGTCCACGGTCGTGGGCCCGGGGTCACTCCCCACGCCCTCGGCCTCCACCGGGGCCGGCGTATCGGGTCGGGAAACCGACCTGAACCGACCCCGCACGCCGCGCTCCGGTAAGCGAGCGGGGGCTCCACTCGCCACTGCACGACCTCGCCCACTAGTGAGTGTTGGGACTTTAGCAACCGGCAGGCTCTCCTCACTAGAAGAGCCTGACCCCGCGCGCTTCTTCTTTCGCGTGGTTTTTTGCCAAAATCGGCCACCCACCTCTTCTTTAGTTTGCGAGCGCTTTGAGCTCACGCTCGCCACGCTCACCAAACTCATCTCGGATGCGGTGTCAGAATCTGACACCAACAGTCGGTCCTTTTCAAGACATGAGCCTCCTCGGCTGTTGTTGCCATCAACGACGGCAAGCGGCTTTGTTGCGTCGCACAGTCGCTTCAGGCTAACCCGGAGCTCCTTTTCTTGCGACGCAAGAGGTTGTTGACGAAGACCGGTGGTCTGCCGGCCTACGAGGCTATGGGTGCCCCCCCCAGATATGGTGGGGCTGCCTTCCATGGAAGGGCGGGATTGTGCCTCCTTATGGAGGTTGCCCGCCTGGGGAATATTTCCATTAGCCTGCATTTTTCATTGTTTTCCTTTTAAGGGTTCGGTCCCTGTTCGCGCTAGCGACCGGATAACCCTCCGGCCATTCATCCCCTCGGCACGCTAGACCTTGGGATTGGGACTCCCCAGTGTACGCCAACTCAACTCCCCTCTGTAAGCAGAGGGGGAGTAGGCGTACGACGAACTCTAGCCCGGTTCCCTTCACCGACCATTGTGGATGATCGGTGATTGGAACCGTGACCCTTCCCCGTTTGTTGAGAATTCGCCGCCAGCACCAAGTGTCCACCAAAACCTGGTGGGCAGTTGGAGCCGACGTTGCCCAGGGTGCGCCACGAGGAGGCTTCTCAACATGCACCCCACCCAACCTAACCTAACCTAACCTTTTTTTTTTTTTTGTTCCCGGTGTGGAAAATCCTTATGGATGTCCTCCGCCCTGGGGTAGGCGGAGGGGTCTGTCAGACTCTTACTGACTAAAAACCACCCCGGTGTTCCCGTCCCACACTTGCACCGGGGATCATGGGATCTAATACGACTTCCACGATCCCCGGCTAGTACCGGCCCGCCTCTGCGGGCCACCTCAAGTCTGGGGGGGGGGGGGGGGGGGGAGGTGTTTTTTTCGTTCATACATTGCTTCACGAATACTATAATATTACAAACAAAATTTTTTATCTCTAAATTTTGACTGCAAATTTTCTTTATATTAGTTTCAATAGTTACTTACCTGCCTTACCCGTATTCTTGGGCGCGTTCCGCGTACTTGAGTCCTGTTCGGTAGCCGTAACACGTTTTTTGACCAAAAGTCAAAATTTTTGTTCAGCATAAATTTTATTCGCTCCGTACGTCGCTGGCCCGCGCGGAGACGCACCTTTTGACACCTCGCACGTGCGCCTAGCGAATATAGAACTGCAAAAAAAAATAATTTAATTAAATTCACAAACCTTCGAAATCCACCTTCTTAGAGAGACAGTCGTTTTAGCAAATCGTTATAACTTTGCATCCAGGTGACGCATTTTGAAGCTGTTTTCAGCAATTTTGATTGTTTTTAGTCTCCGTCCTACGTTTTGACTAATAAAAATTGACAAAGACGCGAAAAAATTTTTTCGTTCATACATTGCTTCACGAATACTATAATATTACAAACAAATTTTTTTATCTCTAAATTTTGACTGCAATTTTTCTTTATATTAGTTTCAATAATTACTTACCTGCCTTACCCATATTCTGGTGCGCGTTCCGCGTACTTGAGTCCTGTTCGGTAGCGGTAATTTCAGGTTTTTACATACTTTTCAGTCAAAAAACACGTTTTTGACCAAAAGTCAAAATTTTTGTTCGGCATAAATTTTATTCGCTCCGTACGTCGCTGGCCCGCACGGAGACGCGTCTTTTGACACCTCGCACGTGCGCTTAGCGAATATAGAACTGCAAAAAATTTTAATTTAATTAAATTCACAAACCTTCGAAATCCACCTTAGAGAGACAGTCGTTTTAGCAAATTGTTATAACTTTGCATCCAGGTGACGCATTTTGAAGCTGTTTTTAGCAATTTTGATTGTTTTTAGGCTCCGTCCTACGTTTTGACTAATAAAAATTGACATAGACGCGAAAATTTTTTTTCGTTCATACATTGCTTCACGAATACTATAATATTACAAACAAAATTTTTTATCTCTTAATTTTGACTGCAGATTTTCTTTATATTAGTTTCAATAGTTACTTACCTGCCTTACCCGTATTCTGGTGCGCGTTCCGCGTACTTGAGTCCTGTTCGGTAGCGGTAATTTCAGTTTTTTACATACTTTTCAGTCAAAAAACACGTTTTTTGACCAAAAGTCAAAATTTTTGTTCGGCATAAATTTTATTCGCTTCGTACGTCGCTGGCCCGCGCGGAGACACGTCTTTTGACACCTCGCACGTGCGCCTAGCGAATATAGAACTGCAAAAAAAATTAATTTAATTAAATTCACATACCTTCGAAATCCACCTTAGAGAGACAGTCGTGGGGTGCGTGCAGAAAACCTCCTAGTGTGTCTGATTGCTGCTGGTTCCCTGCGAATACGTTCGGGGGAAAGAGCAGTCGTCGGGCCGGTGCATCCTGGGCACGGCCAATAGTCTCTTCATGATTCGGAGAGGGTATTGACCGTGGCGAATTTCTGCGTGGCGGGGAGCTTCATGCTCCATCGTCAGTCACCCACTCCCCTCTCTGCTTACAGAGGGCAGGTCGAGTGGGCGAAGAGTGGCGGTGCTTGCTGTGCACTTACCCTGCCAGCGAGCAAGCAGCGGGAGAATGATTCTTCTGCCTGCAACCGTCGAAATCGTAATCCGTAAAGAGACCACAGTCATGTTTTGTGGCTTGGAACGGGACGAGGATCTTGGCTTGATCGCCCGGATCGCGAGGAAGATAACCTCTATAAAAAATTCTCTAATATCAAGTTTTGGTGCGCGGCGAGGATATGAATGGCTGAGGAGTAGTGTCATCTGCAACTTCGTAGTTGTAGGTGGCGCATCAGTCGTTAGCGCACCCCCAGCCAGGGTACCAGTGGACCCCCTGGTTTGGTTATAAATGTACACTTGCCTAGGGACAGGGGGTGAACCTAGGTGTACTTTTTATATCCCCCATACTCGTGGGATTAAGTATGGTTTTAAAACAAAACAAAAACAACAACAAAAAGTCAAGTGGAGAGTGATGCAGGGTCGGAGTCCGACGCTGCATCTAGCGCAAAGGGCTCAGGTCGGAGCTCGGTGCAAAAGGAGGTGGTCGGTAGGAACCGTGAGTCCATTAGGACTCGCAAGCGCCCCAACTCGGGGTCGTCCTCCGACGAGTGGGTCTTGAGCCAGAAAGAGCGGCAAAAGATCCACTCCAGCCGGCGGGGGGGGGCCCGAGGAGGGAAAGTCGTGGATAGAGGGTCTACCACCAGGGAGGTTGGCGAGCCTAGCAGAGCCAGCCCAGCCAAGCCAGCCCAGCGAGCCGAGAGGCGCCACCTGTCAGAGGTTTCAGGTGGTGAACCGGATGCCGCTGGCGGCTCCAATTTAGAGCGTGCGGACAGGTTTGCGGAGGTCGTGGCCGGCGCGATCGAAGCGGTATCCGTGAAAAGGCTCAAGTCCTCTAAGGATCAGGCCTATGCCGCAGCCACGGCCTCTATTGTGGTGGCAGCGGAGGCCCTTCACGTCGGGCCTCCTCAGGACAGTTTGTCCGAGATGCGGGCGGAGATCGCCTGCTTGACAGCCGCCATGGAGCTTCTCCGAAAGGAGAACGAGAAGCTCCGGGCGGACCTGGCTGGGCTCCGAGGAGCCGGACCCCGGATGGAGCCGCATGGGGGGCAGCAGCAGGGACAGGGACGACCCGTGCCTGTAGAGGACCGGGTTCTGACCCTGGTGCGGCAGGAAATGGCTTCCCTGCTGAGTCGATTCTCCGCCCTGGAGGCCATCGTCCTGCGCCCCCCGTTGGCGGCGAGCCAGCCGCCCTCTGGCCAGCGGAAACCGGCCTCGTTTGCAGCCGCCGCAGGTGCCACGGCCAAACGGGGCTCGTCGGAGCAGCCAAAGGGTACGGCGACTGCGCAGGCGGCGAAGGCCCCAGCACCAGCAGCGAGATCTCCAGCCCCGACGGCGAGGGTTCCGACCCTGGCGGCGAGGGCATCGGCCCAGGTGACGAGACGGCCGCCCCCGCCTCCTAAATCTCTTCCGGCCGATGCCAAATGGCAAGTAGCCGGAGAGAAGAGGAAGGCGGCTAAGGTAAAGAGGGCGGCCAAAAAGAGAGAAAGGTGGCAGCGGCGGAAGGAGCGCTCCGCCACGGCTAGGCTCCGCGCCCCGAATTCGGCAGCTGTAGTGATCACACTACAGCCGGATGCGGAAAAGAAGGGCGTGTCCTATAGGACGGTGATGGCGAAGGTGGGTGAGGCGGTGCGCCTGGAGGAGCTCGGCGCAGCAAAAGGCCTCAAAATGAAGGTCGGCGACTGGGGCCCGAATGGTGGAGGTCCCCGGTAAGGCCAGTGGCCCGGCCGCTGACGCCCTCGCCGAAAGGATTAGGGCGTCACTAAATGCGGATGAGGTCCGAGTGTCCAGGCCCACCAAATGCGCTAGCATGCGCATCACGGGCCTGGACGACTCCGCGACTGAAGAGAAGGTGGTCGCCGCAGTGGTTAGGACCGGGGGGTGCTCTGCCGAGCAGGTGAAGGCAGGCACCATCCGTCCTGACTCCACGGGGCTGCAAACCGTTATGGTAAGCTGCCCCGTGTCGGCGGCCAGAAAAATTACCGAGAAGGGCCAACGGCTATTGGTGGGCTGGGTTTCCGCGCAGGTGAAACTGCTGGAACCCAGACCTCTGAGGTGCTTCCGCTGCCAGGTGGGCAACCACGTGCAAGCGAATTGCACCTCGGAGGTGGACCGCAGCGGTCTTTGCTACCGCTGTGGTCTGCCCGGGCACAAGGCTGGCTCGTGTAATGCCACGCCGCACTGTGCCATATGTGCGGCGGCTGGCAAGCCAGCCGAGCACCGGATGGGGGGCAAGGCCTGCGCCCCACCCGCCAAAGCCAGGGCCAGAGGCAAGCCCTCCGCCACCGCCGTCATCGCCGCAGCCGCCACCACTGCCACCGCCGCTGCCGCCTCCAACACCGCCGTCGTCACCGTCGCCACCGTGGCCGCTGCGGCAGGCCCCTCTCAGGGGGCTGGGAAGGAGGCCCAAGAGGGGGCTGACATGGAGTGCCATTAATGGCCCCATTACGCCTCCTCCAAGCGAACATCAACCACTGCGCCGCCGCTCAGGATTTGTTGCTCCAGAGCATGGCGCAGTGGTCGATTAACATCGCCGTGGTCGCTGAGCCGTACTTTGTCCCGCCCAGGGATGACTGGGTGGAGGACCTGAGCGGCTCAGTGACCCTAATTTCGTCGGCCACCGCCGGTACCCCGTCCCTCGAGGCCGTCAAGAGAGGACGGGGCTGCGTGGCAGCACGGTTCGGGGAGATTGTCGTGGTAGGGGTCTACCTCTCTCCGAACCGAACTCTTGCCGAGTTCCACAACACCCTTGCGGAGTTGAGAGACGTCGTCGTCGGGTTTGGTTCCCTCCCCGTGTTCGTCCTCGGGGACTTCAATGCCAAGAATTTGGCTTGGGGTTCCCGGTTAACGGACACACGGGGCAGGATGGTAGAGGACTGGGCTCTGGAGACAGGCCTGGTCGTCCTAAACCGGGGTTCTGTCCCCACGTGTGTGCGGATGCGGGGTGAATCAGTGGTGGACATCTCGTTCGCCAGCCCCGCTCTGTCGCCGCGTGTAGTTGACTGGCGTGTCATGGAGGGGGTGGAGACCTATTCCGATCACCGGTATATCCGGTTCGACGTCTCCACCCAGACCTCGGACCCGCCGGTCCGACGGGGCCCGAGTGGTCCGCGGTGGGCGCTGAAGCAGCTGGACTGGGAGCTCCTCCTGGAAGCCTCGATCGTGCAGGCCTGGGTGTCACCACCGGACAGGCCTGCCGACATCAACGACGAGGCGGAGTGGTTCCGGGAGACCATGTCCGACATATGTGACGTGGCAATGCCCCGGGTCCAGCCTGGACGTGCCTCGCGCCAGGTGTACTGGTGGTCGCAGGATCTGACGGCTCTGCGCACTGCGTGTGTGGCTGCGCGACGCCGGTACACCAGGCACCGCAGGCTCCGTATCAAACCTCCGGATACGGAAGCCATTCAGGCGGAGCTGTACGAGGGGTACAGAGCGGCGAAGACCGCCCTCCAAACGGAGATCCTGCGGGCCAGGGAGTTGGCCCGCGAGGAGTCGCTGGGGACTCTGGACAGGGCCCCGTGGGGACGCCCGTACAAAGTGGTGCGGGATCAACTCCGCCCATGGGCTCCCCCGCTGACGCAGAGTCTCCGGCCCTAGCTTGTGGAGGACGTGGTGAGCGCTCTGTTCCATTCCCGAGGGGAACACACCTCCCCGCCTATGGCTCCGCCTACTGCGGTGCCCGATGCGGACCACACCGCCAACGACGACGACGACGACGATGCTCCGGAGGTGACCGAGGTAGAAATGAGAGCGGCGGTACGCAGGCTTAATGCCAAAAATACCGCCCCAGGACCCGACGGCTTACCTGGGAAGGCCTGGGTCCTGGCCTTGGAGGCTCTCGGACCTCGACTTAGGGGGCTCCTAAGCGCATGTTTGGAGAGGGGCCAGTTCCCGCTTCGTTGGAAGACGGGAAAACTCATAAAGAAAGCAGGGCGCCCTGCGGACTCTCCGTCCGCTTATCGGCCCATCGTGCTGCTTGACAAGGTGGGCAAGCTCTTTGAAAGAGTCATTGCAGACCGCCTCGTCGGCCAGCTGGTGTGGGTGGGGCCGGATTTGGCGGAGAGCCAGTTTGGTTTCCGCAGAGGGCGCTCTACGGTGGACGCCATCATGCGTGTGCGAGCCCTGACGACGGGGAATGCTGTTGCCCAGGGTGGGGTCGTCTTGGCGGTGTCTCTAGACATCGCCAATGTCTTCAATACCCCACCCTGGAGTTGCATCAGGGAGGCACCTCCGGTATCACCGGATGCCGACCTACCTCTGTCGTGTGGTCGAGGCCTATTTGACGGACAGGGTCGTCATCTATCCCGGTCACCAGGGAGTGTGGAACCGGCAAGAGATGTCGTGCGGTGTCCCACAGGGATCGGTCCCGGGGCCGCATCTGTGGGACATCGGATACGACTGGGTGCTGCGCGCCGACCTCCCTAGCGGCGTCTGCGTAGTGTGCTACGCTGACGACACGTTGGTCCTGGCGCAGGGGAGGTCGCACCAGGCGGCGGCCGAATTAGCGGCACGCGGGGTTGCGACAATCGTCTAAAGGATCCGGCAATTGGGACTCGAGGTGGCCCTGCACAAGTCCGAGGCCATGCGTTTTCATGGTCCTCGGAACGCGCCACCGTTGGGGTCCCAAATAACGGTAGGAGGGGTTTCTATCGGCGTCGAGTTGACGATGAAGTACCTGGGACTCGTCCTCGACAGCCGGTGGAACTTCGTGGAGCATTTCCGACGTTTGGCTCTCAAACTGGAGCGGGCGGGCGCTGCATTGAAGCGGCTCCTGCCCAATCTAGGGGGTTCAAATGCCTCCTGCCAGAGGCTCTACGTGGGGGTCGTGCGGTCCATGGCCCTCTACGGGGCTCTTGTATGGGCGCGCTCTCTGGCGCTGCGGCCAGCCCGCCGGTAGAGCGCGGCCCAAAGGGTCATGGCCATCCGGATGTTCCGAGGATACCGCACGGTCTCCTGTGAGGCAGCGAGCCTCCTTGCCGGATTGCCGCCATGGGATCTGGAGGCAAAAGTCCTCGCGCACGTATGGCAGTGGCGCGAGGAGGCAAAACGCCGGGGCGTAAGTCCGCTGCCGCGAGAAATCGCGGCACAGCGGACGGAGCTCCGGCGGGATCTCATGGCGTCATGGAAAGTACGGTAAGTCACCTCCTTCTGCGAAGCAGTAATGCTCGCGAAGGAGGAGGCGGGACGGTTGAGGGAAAGGCACGTTTCGCGCCCTCTCACCCCTAGCCGCCGCAGGAGACGCCCTGGGCGTCGGGAATCTCGGGCGGATTTCCAGCCACCGTAGGCGCGGGCTTGCGGACGGTGAGCAATGGGTAGCTCACCGTCCGGTAAGGACCAGGCCCGGGTCGACGGCGCGTCGTATTCCACGCGCGTCTCAAAGAGATGTCGTCAGCACAAAAGTAGGTGCCCACTAGGGCCGATGCCTGCCGGGGTCGCGGGAAGGAACTTATGGGTCACCGAGGCCCCTGGCAACACAGGCAACAGGAAGGAATACGGGTGGGTTTTAGTCAGTAAGAGTCTGACACACCCTCCCGCTCCGTCCAGAGCGGGAGAAGTTATTTGATGATTTACCACCCAAAAAAAAAAAAGCTATGGATGAGGACAAGATATCGATAATTTAATGTCGATGTTTGTACAATGTAATATTCAAATCCTTTATCTTATGTAATGGACCAAATTTTATGAATAGGAATTGCGTTATCATTTGAAAACCTGTAGCCTTTTTTTGAAGTTTGTAAATTGTTTTTATCAAAATGCTCTGAATAGATTGTACTTCTCTTTGGCAAAAGGATCTTCAGGAAAACTAAAATATTTACATACTTTATTAGTATTAGGTACTTATTTTTGAGGCCTACGTCCAGCCGCGAATAAATGAATGATTGGTTTATTTGTCAGAATATAAGTGACTACTCAAACTCAAACCGAAATGGTTTGAGTTTCAATTAATCGAGAAGAACGACTACGAGTTCATAATGTCATGGTAAGGTATAAGGTTTCACTATATTCGAATTTGGACTTTGGACATTTACGCATAATTTGATACTAATTTCTCGTAATATTATTTATTTCAGTTCAGTAAAGTTAGTTTAAAAATACATATTTTATTATTTTATCGATACCGAACTATTTGAATGTGTCCTATCCGTAATCGAGTAGTGTCGAAGTTTCTAGAATGTATACGATGATATTTAAGACAGCAAGCAAGTTGATTTAGACTTTGAACAATGGACATAAGGTAGTTTTTAGTTCGCAACATAGTAATAAATATGGTTTTACCAATAAAAACAATTTTATTGAAATATATCATAGTTTTATACAAACCGGTGATACGATACATCTCTGCAAGATACATTTTTTGTCCTGCTATCATTTTTGCATGTAAAAATTGCACAATAAGGCATGTTTGTAATATTTTTCATTACGTTCGAGATATCGTATCAGAGCAAGTAGCTAACCGCGACTGAGCCGGTGTTGCGGAGCTCCGCATAATTGTGACACACGCGCGATAGCTGCGTGGCACTTCCACTGTTTTTTCTATTCTGTGGTTGATCTTGATAACGTTTCGCCACTCGTCGCTAGATGGCGATTGTGGGCTTGATTTGCAATTTAACGGTTTCAATTTAGGTTATTTTTAGGTTTATATGTTGTTGCAGATTGAATGGTAATAAAAAACAAGCATTGATGGGTGTGACACGATTTTGTTAGCTTTGTTTGCGTTCACTTTACTTTCCTTCAAATGTTTTGGTGTCTTAAAATGGGATAAGCGTTCAAAAGTCAGTTGCTGTTTTTCCGATTGGCACTTATTGTTCAACACTTTCTAATTTTTCTACACTTTGTCCGGGTTAATCACACTTTATACTGCACTGAATAATTCGTTTCAACTATAGAGTAGCACTATTTATAATTTTAATAACACTTTGATTGCGGTATCGCTGTGAACCGTATCACTGTGGCGCCCTCTCTCCTCTCTCCCGACAAAATTATAGCAATATAAAACATAACACAATAATCCTTGTAGTTATCTATCTAGTTGTTCTCACAAGCCTCTAGGTAAGTTTTTAAAAAAAGTGAGCGTTTAGCAATGTGTTTAATAAAATTACAAGAAATTCAGTTTTAAACCTTTACCTCACCTTTACCTTTTTGGTTTATCCCACCTCTGAAGTGAAATGAAAACGCCTTGTCACTACGAATATTTCTGTATTTATATTCTTTCACACATACAAACTTGGTATAGGTATAGCAATATATAACAAACTATTGAATTAGGTATTTAATATAAAATCAGTAAACACTTCTTGAAGATAACCTTAAGATTCCGAGGCTCGAAGAGAACTAACTTAGCAACTACGCGGCACACCAAATATATCAGGTTTTCCATTCGGTTTTCTTAAAAAACCAGTACTTTTACGGTAACTGTCAAATTAGATACGTTTAAACTTCATGACTACCCGATACAAAAATCGTTTGAAGCAAATCACACACATGCAATTTTATATTTAGCATTTAAAATCGGGTGCTAATTAAGGCAGCTTCTTCTCGTCTTCAAATATACTTGATTGTCTAATTAATTAATAGGTCAGCGGCGAACTTTTAGCGTCTAATTCTATTTCTTCAACGCGACCATATAATATTGTAAAACAAGCTACTGTTAATATGACGCAGCATGGTGATAATTCTTAAACAACTAATTTTGTGTTATGTCTACGCTTTGTCAGCTTCTAATAAGTGTATCAACTGCATCTAAAAAATAATTTCAACGTACTCTAATTTCATACAGTCACCTATATTTTTATACGTTAGCAAAAGTAATTGATGAGTCAATCTACTATAATTGAAGATAAAATTACCTTATTATTGTCATCAAACAAATAATGGTCAGTAAAAGCTTTTTTTTTTTTGGATGGGAAATCATCTTAATAACTTTTCCCGCTCTAGGCGGAGCGGGAGGGTGTGTCAGACTCTTACTGACTAAAACCCACCCGTATTCCTTCCTGTTGCCTGTGTTGCCAGGGGCCTCGGTGACCCTTTAGTAGGAACTAAAGGGTTAACATAATTATAAGGGTAACATTATTCGCGGGAACCTTCCCGCGAATAATGTTACCACTTACGCTTAATATTACGCAAACGAATCCTTGAATCGAAAAATAGTGTGCACAGACCCACAACATTTTTGAACGGCCTATCCAACGATACCCCACGCAATGGGATAGACGAGAGACAAAAAAAATATCATCCCCGCATTACGTCCAAAGGAGGTAGGGGAGCCGGGGGGAATGGGAGTCAGTGGGCAATGAGGGTCAAATCAAAATGAATTGAACCTAAAGCTTTACAGAATACGGCTATGTCGAACGGGGTTTAGCTCTGCACCCCTCCCGCACTGGCCAATACCGCCAGTCACACTCGCATCACCGGGAGCGACACGGATGTCACAGGGGAGGAGCCGTTCTAAAATTTCCGAAATTTCGATCGAAAACGTGAGTATCTATATTTGTTAATTTTGCCTATAAAATAATCTTAAAGAACTACGTACTACTTAGTACTGGAACTTATCTTATGTTTATTAATGCAAATTATTAGATTTTGTGATGTTTATTGTGTAATAATTCAAATCTAGCAAACAAACCGTCATTGGGGTAATGAGAGTCAATTGACTCCCATTCCCCGCATCGTCTTTTATTATGATAAACCTTTTTTTTTTTCAGATGCCAATGAACTGGACAAGAAAGACTTCTAAAGCGAGTTGGACTGCAGGTGGCCTGCAGGCAGCTGCTATACGCATTAGATCACAAATTCTTACTGCCACACCTCTGAAAACGGTTTTTGAAGAAAAAGCTAAGAAAAGAGAGGAAAAGAAAAGCATACAAGAGGCAAAGTTACTAAGAAGATAAAAGAAGTAAAAAAGAACATATTTAAGTCAAGTTCATCTGAAGAATCGGCTGATCAGAAACAGACAGAACAGGTTCCTTATGATGAGAGTGGTGATAGTGACTTAGAAAATATTGAAATCCCGCTAAACATCCAGCAAAACTCCCAGAAAGAGCGTGGTCAGTCTGTGTGCACGATATGCCTTGAAGAGGGAAAACCGAGAGAAATCTGGCACCGTTGCCGTCTCTGTGCTGGATGGGCCCATGAGGCATGTACAGGATGTGATGATCCAAGTCGCTATCGCTGTGATTTTTGCAATTAATTCGTCATTTCTAACTTTACGTTTAGTTAATTCTTATTTGTTTGTTAAAAAAGATAATAATTTTGTTACTTTCTTAGTTTTATAATTTTAACTCTTATTCCCCCATGGACTGACTTTTATTTCCCTTACATGTGGGTAATTGGAGTCAAAACTACTTTTTTGTTTGTTAATTATTATTATGTTTATGGTAATGATAGTCAAAAAAGACATATATCTCGATACTTACCTGATTAGTTTGACTAATCAGGTAAGTACTTTTTCACATTTACTTACTTAAAGATAAGTAAATGTGAAAAAAATATAAGAGTGATCATTAGTGATTATAACAACGAGTTTTCCTTAAGTGACTCTCAATTCCCCCATCTCCCCTTCCCTAAAAAAAATATTTTTCAAGATTTTATTTTTCCACTTTGTTGGCGTGATTAATATTTACTCGTATACCTATGCCAATTTACAGCTTTCTAGTACCTACTAAGCGTCTCTGAGCTGTAGTGGGGACAGACAGACAGACAGATGGACATGGCGAAACTATAAGGGTTCCTTGTTTACTACGGAACCCTAAAAAATATTGTCATCAAAAACAAACATCTGCAACTCTGTGTTTGTTTGTATTTGGATACTTAGGGAAAATGAAAACCAAACAACAAATTTATTTATAAATCAGATAACGTTAATGGCAGTAGCATAGGAATAGAATATAATAGAATAGAATACTCTTTATTATGTACACCATAAAAATTACAGATACAAATGGTAATGGATAGGTTTTTATGTTATACAGGGTGTTTGGTGCATCGTGTGCCAAATTGAAATGGTCGACTGAAGGAGTCATCCGCTAGCCTTTCAGACCCTTTAACACCCCTCATGCTCTGTGGATTTTTTTTTATCGACTTTTTATTGTTTTCCAAAAAAAAGACCCAAATTTTACATTCAAATACAGATTAAAAAAAAATATAAGGTGTAGACTCTGAATTTTAATTTTATTTCGATGTGTATTGTTTAAGAATACTTTTAAATACAAAATTAGTGATATTAGTCACCTAGTTCTTTTTTAATTCACTCACAAAGGTAAAACTTAAATTAAAGCTGTACATGTTACAGCTGTTTATAAGGCTACAAAAAAAAAATCAAAAGCGACCGGGATCTTCCAACTCCCTCATTAATTCTCCAGTCTATCCTCTTTCTAATGATGTGCCACATGCCATAAAAGTATTTTAACAACTTTGTGAATTCGCTAGAATTGTGAATCGGGTCACCTAAGGCTAATATTCAAAATTATGATTTAAAAAAAATCTCTTTAATGATACCTGTCAAACCTATAAATCTGCTATCTCATTCTTATGGTTAGGTAAATTCGTGTCTCATATCTGTATCTTTCGTGGGATTTACTTGAAATAAAAAAACGAAATTGCATTTTTAACATTTATTTAATCATTGTTACAAATCTTGCTCAAATTGTTGGCCTCTGTTGCGAATGCAGGCCCGACACCTGTTTCGTATTTCAACAGTTGTTGTACGAAGTCGTATTTTCTCCTTAATAGTATTGAATGCCGCTTCTATGCGTTGGACTAATACCTCCCTAGTTGGAACCTCCGTGGCATATACCAACTCTTTGGCACGTCCCCAGACATAAAAGTCTGGCGGTACGCAGGCTTAATGCCAAAAATACCGCCCCAGGACCCGACGGCTTACCTGGGAAGGCCTGGGTCCTGGCCTTGGAGGCTCTCGGGCCTCGACTTAGGGGGCTCCTAAGCGCATGCATGGAGAGGGGCCAGTTCCCGCTTCGCTGGAAGACGGGGAAACTGGTCCTCATAATGAAGGCAGGGCGCCCTGCGGACTCTCCGTCCGCTTATCGGCCCATCGTGCTGCTCGACGAGGTGGGCAAGCTCTTTGAAAGAGTCATTGCAGACCGCCTCGTCGGCCAGCTGGTGCGGGTGGGGCCGGATTTGGCGGAGAGCCAGTTTGGTTTCCGCAGAGGGCGCTCTACGGTGGACGCCATCATGCGTGTGCGAGCCCTGACGACGGGGAATGCTGTTGCCCAGGGTGGGGTCGTCTTGGCGGTGTCTCTAGACATCGCCAATGCCTTCAATACCCTGCCCTGGAGTTGCATCAGGGAGGCACTCCGGTATCACCGGATGCCGACCTACCTCTGTCGTGTGGTCGAGGCCTATTTGACGGACAGGGCCGTCATCTACCCCGGTCACCAGGGAGTGTGGAACCGGCAAGAGATGTCGTGCGGTGTCCCACAGGGATCGGTCCTGGGGCCGCATCTGTGGGACATCGGATACGACTGGGTGCTGCGCGCCGACCTCCCTAGCGGCGTCAGCGTAGTGTGCTACGCTGACGACACGTTGGTCCTGGCGCAGGGGAGGTCGCACCAGGCGGCGGCCGAATTAGCGGCACGCGGGGTTGCGACAATCGTCGAAAGGATCCGGCAATTGGGACTCGAGGTGGCCCTGCACAAGTCCGAGGCCATGTGTTTTCATGGTCCTCGGAACGCGCCACCGTTGGGGTCCCAAATAACGGTAGGAGGGGTTTCTATCGGCGTCGAGTTGACGATGAAGTACCTGGGACTCGTCCTTGACAGCCGGTGGAACTTCGTGGAGCATTTCCGACGTTTGGCTCCCAAACTGGAGCGGGTGGGCGCTGCATTGAAGCGGCTCCTGCCCAATCTAGGGGGTCCAAACGCCTCCTGCCGGAGGCTCTCCGCGGGGGTCGTGCGGTCCATGGCCCTCTACGGGGCTCCTGTATGGGCGCGCTCTCTGGCGCTGCGGCCAGCCCGCCGGTTGAGCGCGGCCCAAAGGGTCATGGCCATCCGGATGGTCCGGGGATACCGCACGGTCTCCTATGAGGCAGCGAGCCTCCTTGCCGGATTGCCGCCATGGGATCTGGAGGCAAAAGCCCTCGCGCACGTATGGGAGTGGCGCGAGGAGGCGAAACGCCGGGGCGTTAGTCCGCTGCCGCGAGAAATCGCGGCACAGCGGACGGAGCTCCGGCGGGATCTCATGGCGTCATGGAAAGTACGGTTGTCGCAACCCAGTGCTGGGCACGCCACGATTGCGGCGATAAGTCCTCTCTTTGAGGAGTGGCTGGAGAGGCGCCACGGCGTCCTCACCTTCCGCCTGACGCAGGTCCTCACCGGACACGGCAGCTTCGGGAGGTTCCTGTGTCGGATAAGGCGGGAGGAAACGTCCGGGTGTCACCACTGTGTGGATCGCCCGGAGGACACGGTGGAGCATACGGTGGTGGTCTGCCCGGCTTGGGCAGAGCACCGCCGTGTCCTCGTGGAGGCGATCGGCGGCAGAGACCTCTCGCGTCCGGCCCTGGTTCAGGCCATGGTACGGAGCGAGAGGGCATGGGCAGCCGTCACCTCCTTCTGCGAAGCAGTAATGCTCGCGAAGGAGGAGGCGGGACGGTTGAGGGAAAGGCAAGTTTCGCGCCCTCTCGCCCCTAGCCGCCGCAGGAGACGCCCTGGGCGTCGGGAATCTCGGGTGGATTTCCAGCCACCGTAGGCGCGGGCTTGCGGACGGTGAGCAATGGGTAGCTCACCGTCCGGTAAGGACCAGGCCCGGGTCGACGGCGCGTCGTATTCCACGCGCGCCTCAAAGAGATGTCGTCAGCACAAAGTAGGGGTCCACTAGGGCCGATGCCTGCCGGGGTCGCGGGAAGGTACTTATGGGTCACCGAGGTCCCCGCAACACAGGCAACAGGAAGGAATACGGGTGGGTTTTAGTCAGTAAGAGTCTGACACACCCTCCCGCTCCGCCCAGAGCGGGAGAAGTTATTTGATGATTTCCCACCCTCAAAAAAAAAAAAAAAAGGCATAAAAGTCTAACGGAGTTAGATCTGGGGAACGTGGCGGCCATGGAATAGGGCCATCGCGTCCAATCCATGCATTGGGGAACACATTGTCGAGATATTCCCTCACAGTCAATCGCCAATGCGCGGGACAGCCGTCATTTTGAAATACAATGGGCACACGTTCATTAAATACGGACACATCGGTCACTAATTCGGGCAGGTCATTTTGTAGGAATTCCAGGTAGTCTTCGCCATTGAGATTATCGGGCAGGTAATGCGGTCCAATTACCTGATTCCCAATCACTCCTGCCCAAACGTTTACACTAAACCTTCTTTGAGAAGATTTCTGTCTTTTAACACGTGGGTTTTGCGTTTTCGTTGTCCAGTGGTGCAAATTGTGTAAATTGAGGGTCCCATCCTTGGTAAATTTGGATTCATCCGTCCACAGTATTCTTTTTAAAAAATCAGGATCATCCACATCCGTGTGTAAAAGAAACCGACAAAAAGCCACTCGTCTCTCAAAGTCGCCACCCTCAAGACCTGCAACAAACAAAAAACTCCTTTAAACTTCTCTTGGGCTATTGCCCAAGAGAAGTTTTTAGTAGTAATATTAGTAGTATTAGTAGTAATTAGTAGAGTAATTATGACTTATTAGTAATTGCACAAGAAAGGACCCGCTGTTCGTGCTAATAGATTCACTACCTGGAAGTGACGCCATACCATACCCATTACCTGCTAAACAAAGGCAAGGTCAAACAAAGCTTGCACGGGTTTAAAGTTAGTTTAAAATTACGTACCTTGCACCGGAGTGTAGTGGAATGGATGCTTTTTGTTTTGACGAAGTACTTTCCACACTTTCCATATTGAAATATCAAGATGTGATGACACATTTCTAATGCTTCTTGTAGGGTCTTCCTCAAAAAGTGCCAGTATTCTCTCGTCTACTTCAACATTATGTCGCACAATATGGCCCCTTGGTTCATTAAAAGTAACACTGCCAGTCTCGCGTATGCGTCGGTATGTGTCTTGGAAGACTCTGCGGCCAGGTAATCGTCTACCAGGAAAGCGTTCCTGGTAAAGTCGTTGCGCTGCACGAGCTCAAACTCAAACTCAAAGCATTTATTTCAAATAAACCAATTACAGGCACTTTTGAATTGTCAAGGGTTCGGTCAGTCAGTCAGAAAGATGAAGCTAGTTGCCCATTCCAAAGCGTAGTAGGTACCTATGGAGAAGAACGGGCAAGAAACTCCAAGGACACTCTTTTAAATCAACGTATTACAAAATATTGTTTACATCATTCATTTTGAAATTATACATGTGAGAACGATGCAAAACGTAAAAGCGTCCGTAATAAAAAGATTACAACAAAAACAAAAGCAATTCAAAAATTAAAGTTAAAATAAGCCGTGGCAGCTAAGAGATGACCAGTCTCTACTGACGGCGCCCGTTCACGAACATGACGCGTGGATCAGCACCATTCAGCTCAACCATTTTGAAGGGAGCTAAATGATCCAACACACGCGCCACCATCAGCGAGACATTAGAGTGAGCACGACATACTCCCAGCCACCAGGACACATTCCAGTCAATGAAAGACGTATCCAGTAAATGGCAGCTTTATAGTACATAGTACTCACATAACAATGTGCTGTGCAGCTATACAATACTAAGAGATTGAATTTATACAATGCAAAGAGAGTTTTTAAAATCTTCAGCAGTTCCAACACTATTTCCAATACCTGATCAATTAGTTTTTGCGCCCTTGTGGAGCAGGACCAGCGTTGAGCCAAGCATTTTTATCAGCAATGTAATCCCCCAATTTATAATATGCTTGGCTACATAGTGTGCGTTTTATACTAGATTTAAATTTTGTTTCATTCAGTTGAAGTATGTGGTGAGGTATTTTATTGTAACATTTTAAACAGTACCCCATGAAAGATGAGTCTACTTTAGCCAGCCTGAAACCTGGTTGAACTAATTGGTCCCTATTTCTAGTGATATAATTGTGTCTTTCACCTCTTTTACTAAAAAGATGTAGATTTTTCCTTACGTACATGATGTTTTCATAGATATATTGACTAGGTACCGTCATGATGTTAATTTCTTTAAACAGTTCCCTTAGAGAGTCGCACCTGCTGAGGCCATATATGGCTCTGATGGCTCTTTTCTGCAGAATAAAAATAGACTCGATGTCTGCAGCCCGTCCCCATAGTAAAATACCGTACGACATAATACTATGAAAGTAACTAAAATATACTAGCCGTGCGGTATCTACATCAGTAAATTGACAGATTTTTCTCACAGCATATGCTGCTGAACTTAGCCGTCCTGCAAGGGAAGTTAAATGAGGCCCCCATTGAAACCTTGAGTCGAGCGTTATCCCCAGGAAAACAGTTTTATCGACGAATTCTAATTTCTCTTGATTCAATAATGGCGCCGATTCCCTTGTTCACAAACTAAAGTAAATTTAAGTTCAGTGCATCTTTTTCTTTCTATTTCATTAAGAAAAGGACAGAAGATACATTTTAGTTTAGTCCTGTCAAATTAATCAGCGCTTGACGTAAATTGACGTAATTTTAGTAGGCAAGTTTTTAATCACCTCTAAACTTGTATAGAGTAGTGACAGGAGCTGATTAATTTGACAGGACTAAACTAAAATTTATCTTCTGTCCTTTTCTAAATGAAATAAAAAGAAAAAGATGCACTGAACTTAAATTTAGTTTAGTTTGTGAACAAGGGAATCGGCGCCACTATCTCACAAATACTACTTTTGACATTTGGTAAAGAAAATCTTATGCACTTAGTTTTTTCCCATTTAATACTAAATTATTAGCAGTGAACCAATTTTGGACCTGCAATAGGTCGTTATTTACGTCGTCAAAATTTGAGGCACGTCTATTAATTTTAAAAATTAGCGAGCGTCGCCATTAGCGGCTCCGTAAGCCATCATGATGTCCGCATATTCTTCGTTAGAGAATGTCGCCATTGCAATAACAAAAAAATCAAAGTTTAACAATAACAACAAAAATTAAACAAATGTAACAAGAACCAACAAAACTTAACGATAACAAAGTAATAAAAGAATCGCGGAGTATGGTGAACTAGCACACACGTTAGGTAGCAGAGGCAGTGAAGTCTCGACTAAAAAAATGGCGGGTCGGGCGGCGCGATTTGTTCAAACCGATTTAAGGTATGCAAGAAAGAGATAGAAGATAGATTTTACTGTGAAAGAGTGAGAAAACAAATTTTACCTCTTTCTCAAGTAAAAGTTCCGCAATAAATATTTTTTCATTAGAATTTGGAATGTAGTTTTATGTGACTTGATTCACAATTCTAGCGAATTCACAAAGTTGTTAAAATACTTTTATGGCATGTGGCACATCATTAGAAAGAGGATAGACTGGAGAATTAATGAGGGAGTTGGAAGATCCCGGTCGCTTTTGGTTTTTTTTTTTGTAGCCTTATAAATAGCTGTAACATGTACAGCTTTAATTTAAGTTTTACCTTTGCGAGTGAATTAAAAAAAAAACTAGGTGACTAATATCACTAATTTTGTATTTAAAAGTATTCTTAAACAATACACATCGAAATAAAATTAAAATTCAGAGTCTACGCCTTATATTTTTTTTTTAAATCTGTATTTGAATGTAAAATTTGGGTCTTTTTTTTGGAAAACAATAAAAAGTCGATAAAAATAAATCCACAGAGCATGAGGGGTGTTAAGGGGTCTGAAAGGCTAGCGGATGGCTTCAGTCGACCATTTCAATTTGGCACACGATGCACCAAACACCCTTGTACTTATATCCTAGGTTACAACAAGGCAACCAAATAATGAATACCTAACATATTGTTATTTATCTCTGAATAATCAACGCAGCTTGTGCTGTAGCTGGCCTCCCATGCTTCCTCTTTGCACGCCTCCTGAACTTCCTCCGAGTCTTCATCAGAACAGTACAAAGACACACACATTTCATCACACATAAGCACTATCGCGAACTTTTTTCAAATAAGAAAACGAGCACTCCTAAATCGTGTCAATAATGTAATCAAATACACGTGAACTCATTGTGCACCGAGTATAGCTCGCCATTGGTGCAAATGGCCGGTCGCGTCCCTCGCATTCCCAACGAGTGTTGGGTACAGTCCCGCGCTTGTGTTGCATGAAAAAAGAATAGGTTATAGGCTCCTACATACTGGCGCGACTTTTCGCGCAACGCGTCGCGACACAAAGGCACCGCTTGTAGCGCTACACGCGGTGTCTTTGTGTCGCGTCGCGCCAGTATGTAGGAGCCTTAAAGTTTAGAAACGTGCCGCCTCGATAGGGTTCCGTGAAGCGGGGGGTTGGAGAGGGGGAGGGGGGTCCCCCTCATTCCGTCTGCCGGAAATGAATATTTTTTTTATGATTTTTTTTCATGCAATAATTTTGCCTCCAATCTCAAATCCTCAGATCCATCTTCAATCATCCTCAACATGTCGACCTCGAAACAGAAAATAAAAAATTATCTGACATTTTGTACCTAACCTAATCCAGTCAAGTTGGACTGAGTCGGACCCCGGGTGGCCTCCCGCCAGAAACTCTCGATCACCCCTGAGTGTCGCTAAGCCACACTCCACCTCGAGCTCCCTTGAGCATCTGGCTCCCGCCTTTATAAAAAAAACACTCTAGGGGTAGGGACCACAAGACTACGTAGGGTCGGGGTGCTCTGTGTCGGTTTTGACACTAAGTCCTCTCTGCGTGGTTCATAAAAAAATATTCATAACCTACACTAAAGAATTGGGGAAAATATATACCCCTATCTGTTATATTTACCTTTGTGGTACCTCCTTTTCCCAAATTTTGATTCGTCTATTTACACAATTTTGCCGACTCCTCCAGTTTTGCGTTTAGTTTCACTTAATTTGCGTTTAGTTTCACGTAATTCTGATTATTTTTATATATTATCTACATATTTTTGGTGTAAATAAGTCTGCTCATAACCTAAAAATTAGGAACCTTGATTTATTTATTTTTGTTGAAAACTAAGTCTCCGGCAAAAAAAAGTTGTTGCAGGGGTATCAGAAAACCCCTAGAACCCCCTAATATTCTCAAATTTCCTCCAGCGAGGCGGCACGTTTCTAAACCCAACCCGAACCCAATACAACAATGTAGTTCCAACTTAATTTAATTTAAAATAGACTGTGTGAAGACTATATTTATATGTCTATGGTGAAGACAAGTCATACAGAGGACAATATGTTAAGTGTCACCCTCTGGAACTCCGCCAAAGAGCAAGTAAAGATATCCAATCGCAGAGAGACGCTTATAAATTATGTAGATTACATTCATAACCTCTTTTAGATTTTGACGTTTGTCATCATAATTATGGATTTATGGCTTGCTTCACCTGATTTGTCATGGTGATACGATGTTTATTTACAAAACTGGTGTGAAGCGTAAAATTGTACAATGACCCTGTCGCCAAAAAAATACGTGTCAAATTACACAACTAGCACAGCACAGAGAGGAGTACTCGTAGAAGCTAAAGAAATTGAATTAGCAAACACGAATTTGGGTAAGACTAACATTGAGCTTATCACTACTTTCCATGACGTATTCTGTCTAGAAGTAGTTCTTGCTCTTTCGTTATTATAATGCGAACTGTTTATATCAATGTTTAAGTGGTTTGTTTTTAAATATCGGTTGACAGAGCTGGACATGTCTGTGTCGACGCACTGCCCAGCGGAGAGCAGCGCGGGCTCGGGCGGGCGAGCGGCGGACCGACCTCACCTGGCTGCCAACGACGACACCGGCTCCTACTTGCAGGTTCGGAGCAGTTGTGACTACCGAATTGTTTTAACCAGTTCTAAGTAAATAATAAAATAAAACGTATACATACCTCGGTAATACGGGCACTTCGGATCGCTATTTATCGGTTTCGGATCGAATGCAGTCCACAAACGTGGAACAATCTGCCTGTGCTCTCTGTAATAGTTACTTTACTATTTGCAAATCTATGATTTTATAGTAATTAGGTAGAAAGATGATATTCAATTTCTCTCTTGAATAGTTAATTCGTAGTAAATCTGTGCTGCCGTCGTAATTAATTCAAAAGGCACATAATAATATAATATTATTTTGTCCATTATAAGGAAATCTCGTTTTTAAAGTATTTAATTAAAAATATACTTAAGGTTCATACGCATTATGCGGGTAGCCGCCATGCGGCTAGCGTTGCGGCTGACCGCAGGATGCCGTTGCGAATGCGTCAGCCGGATCGCGGGCAGTCGCATTCGCAACCGCAACGTGCGATTGAAGAACCGTTGCGATTTGCGGTTATATCGAGCCATTTCAAAGATGGATGCGGAAGAAGTTGCAGCTATTTACTACATTTACACACGTTACGTAAAGAAGAAAAAACTAAGAAAGAAGTATGGGTGCATCCTTATTTGCAAACACGAGATGAAAGCAAGCATTTTGTAATATTTTTCGAAGAATTAAAAAAATATGAAGATAAGTTTTTCGGATTTACTAGAATGAGCATAAAAACGTTTGAAGAATTATTGAACATTTTAAAAACATTTATAACGAAGCAAGGCGCACAATTTCACAATAGTATTAAACCGGAAGCAAAGTTAATAATAGTGCTACGGTAAGTAAAATAAATATTTATAATTCAATTTGTATTACAATAATGTAGGTACACATTTAAAGCTGAAAGTGAAGTCATCGTCAGTGACGGAATTAAAAAGTTCCAAATACCCAGATTGACAAAGTATGTAGTAAAGTAAACCAATTTTCTCATGCGCTGCGTATGCTAAGTAAAACGGCAAATCGAAACACCGTACTAACTGCAGCCTCAACATTAAGATATGGCATTATGTTTTGGGGAAACGCCTCGGGTAAAGATATGGTGTTTAAGTGTCAGAAAAGGTGTATTAGAGCGATCTGTAACTTGCAAACCACTGACAGCTGTAAACAATATTTTAAAAGTATGAAAATTTTAACAGTGCCTTCATTGTACATATACCAGACATCGATGTTCATCAAAAATAATATGTATAAATTTGACCGAGTAGGTAGTCAGCGTCGAGCTGACCGGCTACAAACTGTTGGATCTAAAACTGCTTTATACAAGAACAGTATTTTCGTAATGGCTCCAAAATTATACAATAAATTGCCAAAGTGTATCAGAAGTGAGGAAAATGTCAGCCATTTTAAAAGAAAGTTGTTCCTGTTTCTAGTTGAAAAGACGTATTACTCGATTGAAGACTTTTTAAATGACAAATTATGACTAAACTTAATTTTCTTTGACATTCTAAATAATTAATAACATAATTCAATTACTTTATTTTATGCGGCTCATGACATTTTTCAATTGCTTCATTTCTTTTATCCTAGACATTATTAATTGTGATAGTAAAAATAACCTGCTTACTAATATTATATTTGTATGCCGATTATTGGCCGAACATACAGATCAGCTAAAATGTATAAATGACACCTTTTTGTACTTATGTTCACAAATAAAGATTGATTGATTGATTGATTGATCACTCTCTTGATATTTTTGGCTGAGTTGAAATTGGCGATTGTACATTCGTCGGACTCCTCACAATTTCTTGAGACATCTCTCGTCCAAACTCTGATGACTGCACAGGCTGCACGTAGTTAGTACTTCCTGAATACTGTGCCGTTTGATATCCATGATAGGTATTTCCTCGTCCAACTTCCGATAAGTTTGTAAGGTGTGAATAGGGACTATTACCAGAATAATGTGACATTTAATATTCCCAGTAAGAATTAGGCCTTGGATAACCAACGTTCGAATAATTGAAAATCTGCGTATCTTTAATTACCTTTGAAATATCTAATTTACTTTGCATTTGCATAAATTCTGGAAATTTTTGAAATTCTTTTACAAGAGGCAAGAAAAAGAGGCGATCCTCGTCATCTTCAACACTCTTTCTTTTTAAATTTCTATTCAAGGCCCCGACTAACTTTCTACCGATAAGATCATCATTATTATTTTTCTTGCTTCTCTTTGGTGCCCATGAAGTATTTGATGGAAGTGTTTCTTCATTTTGTATAGCTGTGTTACCATCTTCATTTTCTGTAGTCGTGCTAATGACAGTTACCGTATTTTTTAAAAATAACAAATTATCGTAGAAAACATATGAAGTTTTATTAGCCACTGATCCGCTCTTAGTCTCTATCGCTTTATGGGCCTTCACAAAACAGTCGCGAATATTTCTCCATTTTTTTAAATAATTAAACCCAAAAAAAAAACATTGTTTCAGATATTTGGCGTCAGGCTGTTCATTCGCAGAATTGCATTATATGTTTAAGATTGGAATTAGTACTATCGCCGAAATAGTTCAAGAAGTATGTGCATGTATATGGTTTTGCTTAAAAAACATATGCCTACCACAACCAACCAAAGATATGTGGCTTCAAATTGCAAATGGTTTCTCTACTAGAGCACATTTTCCGAACTGTATAAGTAGGTGTTTGTGACGGAAAACATATTAGAAATATAGCACCTAACAATAGGGGATCAATGTGCTTCAATTATAAAGGATATTTTTCTTTGGTATTGCTCGCAATTTGTGACAGCAGCTACAAATTTGTGATGTTTGATATTGGAGCATAATAATATGAAAGATTCGGTGACTCAACAATATTTCAAAACTCAAACTTTTATAAAATAAATTAGGAGGACCGCTTGAACATTCCTGACCCAGCACCTATTTCAGGAAACAATGCAACTTGTTTTCCCGTCGTTTTTGTAGGAGACGTTGCATTTGCTTTAAGTACGACTATGATGCGCCCTTATCCGAGAAATAATTTAAATGTTACAAAAAGAACCTTCAATTATAGACTTTGTGTGGCTAGACGTTACATTGACTGTACTTTTGGCATACTTGCGAATAAGTGGCGCATTTTTCACAGACCAATTAATGATATTATTAAGTCTGCTTGCATTTTACACAACTTCGTAAGAGACAGAGACGGATATTCTTTTAGAGACTCATTAAGTAATCCACTAACTGAAACTGTTGCTCGAGATAACGTAAGAAGAAACAAAATAACTGCTGTCGGATATCGAGAAATATCGACTAGCGGTCTGCGGGTAGCCGCATCGCAGTGCGCATAGACATGAATATTACGTACATAATTGTGCTTGCGGTCAGTCGCATTACGGCTACCCGCATAATGCGTATGAACCCTTATGGTTGTTTTATACAAAAGTGTGTTAATGAATGTAATTATATTTACATGATTCCTACAAAATTATTTAGTATTTATTAGATATTTCTCTCTATTATATAGTATATAATCAACATTTTCTCTCTCAACTTACATACACACATAAACTCACGCCTTCTTCCCATGAGGGTAGGCAGAAACTATAAAACGCCACCTGCTACGCTCCGTACATACTCCTTTTGCTTCGTTTACATTCACACATCTGGTCATACACGCACGCTGGTTGCGAGTACTACGCACCTGACCTTTTTAAAAAAATCATTAATGAGGTCACTATATGTCTTTCTGGGGCGTCCCCTCCTGGCATTTCCACTCACATGTGCCTTGTAAATACCTTTTGTTAGTCACCTTTCATTCATCCTCTCAACATGACCAAACCATCTCAGCATACTCTTTTCAATTGTTGTTTAAAATCAGAGATAAATACCTTTTCATGTTGGACAATTTCTTTTTTCACCTTTTTCTTACAATCTGTCACTATGTATTAGGACATTCAGTAATTTTGATGACATGTTCTAATGTCTTGTTTGGTATGTATCCTTTGCCACATCCTAGTAGTTATAAAACAACAAGCTAAGTTTGTCCAATGAAATCCTGTGGAATTTTGTGTTTTAGCCTGTGATTCCTTTTTTATCCATTAGGTGGTTAGCCAGGATATATGAGTGCCGAGTAATTCTTTCTTTATACGACTTGAGATAGCTTTTTACTGTCGGTATTTTTATATCATGGTGTAGAGCTTCATTTGGTACAAACAATGGGGCGTTTGTGATTGTTCTTAGAAGCTTGGAGCTTATTTAATGAAGCTTATTATTTTCATTGCTACCATCGCAAACACATTGAAATAAACTTATAAAATCAAATTCCAATTTTACAATGAAATATTTTACTTTTGTCTGTCGAAGTCACGACAGATACAAAAATCATGGATTTGACAAATTTATTCTGTTTTTTATTCGACTATTTTGAATATTTACTCAACTTACGATTGTCAAACTCGAATATAGTTGTGTCAGAATTGTTTTTAATTTTAATGAAACTTATTTTCAGAATAGCTTTTAGGATTCTCTTAACCAAAAATAAGAAATTTTAGTGATAGTTTAGTTAAGTTCGGTGAACAACAGAATCGGCACCAATGTTGGGTTTAAATCCTAATCCTAATATTATATATATCCTACTAACAGTATAATATAAATATGAAAGTTTGTAAGGATGGATGGATGTTTGTTTGTTACTCTTTCACACAAAAAGTACTGCACGGATTTGGATGAAATTTGGCACACAGATAGTTTATAACCAGGAATAACTTATAGAATACTTTTTATCCCGATATACCCACGGGGTCAAAAATTATGCGGGTGAAACCGCCGGGTTCATCTAGTCTATAATAAATGTGAAAGTGAGTTTGTTTGTTTGTTTGTTTGTTACGCTTTCACGCTAAAACGGCTGATCAAATTTGGATGAAATTTGGCACTTGGATAGACCATAACCTGGATTAGGAACCGCGGGGCGCAGCTAGTAAAAAACTAATTATTTAAAAAACAAAAAACCCGACCGCAAAAACACATAACTGAAAAGAGAAAAACAAGTATTAGAATCTATAGAATTTTGGTATCGCAGGCGGGGACAAACAAAAGTTACACCATATTTCAGGTTATTGGTTTCTCCCCGCCTGCGATACCAAAATTCTATGGATTATAATGCATGTTTTTCTCTTTTCAGTTATGTGTTTTTGCAGTCGGGTTTTTTGTTTTTTAAATAATTTGTTTTATTTCAAGCTTTTTAGATTTATTGATATATATATATGGAATTGACTCATTATTAGCTTTGATTTGATATAAATATTGTTATAATTTATTTAAAAAAAACCTTCCCCCCTTTTTTGTATTTGCAGATGCAATATATAAATATTATACATATAGCCTATGTCACTCCACTCCCACGATGAAGACGAATCTAACGACACCTCTTATGTTAAAATCCAACAAGCCGTTTAGGCTACAGAGCGTGCCAAGTGCGAATTAGACATACATACATACATACATACTCTCGAAAAACATTACCCTTCTTCTGGGGCAGTCGGGTAAAAACTAATTAATTTACTCGCTTCGGAACCAACCGCCTCACGTCACCTCATTAAAAAAAATACTAGTTAACAAAAGTACATGATTAATTGTTTCTAATGTCCATCGTCGGATAGGTGGTGGTGGAGAAGCACCGGCGCAAGCGCTCCCCGGCGCGCGGCGCGGCGGCCGCGGCGCAGACGTCGCCGCGCCTGCCCGCCGCCTCCAGCCCGCTCGCGCACGCCCAGGTGCGACCCGTCCGACACCACACACCCACACCGCCACACATGCATCTTGATTTCTCCTAAATAGCGTGTAGCGTGAGTCATGCAGAAGAGGAGACTTACCCTACGCAATCTGCTTGCTCGTAGCAAAGTATAAAGAGGGGAAGTAAGTTATCTTCATACAAATGCACCGCGCGCGGCTTGTATGTGTGCGCCAAAGTATCTAGTAGCAAAAAAAATCTCAACCCGTTTCTCAGTCCGCCAGTCGGGGCTAGCACCGCACGATGTTCGCGCGTTACGGCTTTTCGGCACCGCTAAATAAATGAAAAATGTGTGATAATCGCAGGAGAAAGTATTGCTGTGTGTTTGGGTGTCTTAATAATTCATCGATTCCAGAATTGTCTCTGTTCAGATTACCTATTGAACAGGAAAGGTAAGCAAGTCACTTATTCTAGCATATAATTTTTACTTGATGATGAGACCTACTTATTTTTTTTTTGTATTAGTTTGCTTTCAGACAGAGGAAGTAGGTAGGCCTACTTTCAGACAGAGGAAGTAGGTAGGCCTACTTTCCCACTACAATGTAATAGGTACTTTTGATCTGTCAATTGATTTGCCGCTATTGCTTTGTTTACGTATACACGGAAAAAATGTCTTAAATTAAGACAATATCCTTTTGGTCAAGACAAATATTGATTCATATATGGGGAAATCAATATATTCTTGAATGATGTAAAATTTTGTCTTAGTTTTATTGTCTTCTTCGAAGACATTATACTTATATGAAGAATTATTAAGTTTCATTTTAAGAATATATTTGTCTTAGTTAAAGAGTATTTCTCTCTTAGAATCATAAAAAAAAATGATTTGTCTATTTTCAAGTAAGACTCATCATGTTTCACACTAAGACAACATATTCTTCAACGAAGCTTCTACTATTCTTAGCTGAAGAGATATTTGTTTTAAGACAAGACTTGTTTGTTTCATACTGAAACTATGTAATCTTAGGTGAAGCCTCTTTTTTTTTTTTTGGGTGGGAAATCATCAAATAATTTCTCCCGCTCCGGGCGGAGCGGGAGGGTGTGTCAAACTCTTACTGACTAAAACCCACCCGTATTCCTTCCTGTTGCCTGTATTGCGGGAGCCTCGGTGACCCATAAGTACCTTCCCGCGACCCCGGCAGGCATCGGCCCTAGTGGACCCCTACCTATGTGCTGACGACATCTCTTTGAGGCGCGCGTGGAATACAACGCGCCGTTGACCCGGGCCTGGGCCTTACCGGACGGTGAGCTACCCATTGCTCACCGTCCGCAAGCCCGCGCCTACGGTGGCCGGAAATCAGCCCGGGATTCCCGACGCCCTGGGCGTCTCCTGCGGCGGCTAGGGGCGAGAGGGCGCGAAACTTGCCTTTCCCTCAATTGTCCCGCCTCCTCCTTCGCGAGCATTACTGCTTCGCAGAAGGAGGTGACGCCTGCCCATGCCCTCTCGCTCCGTACCATGGCCTGAACCAGGGCCGAACGCCAGAGATCTCTGCCGCCGATCGCCTCCACGAGGACACGGCGGTGCTCTGCCCAAGCCGGGCAGACTTCCACCGTATGCTCCACCGTGTCCTCCGGGCGATCCACACAGTGGTGACACCCGGACGTTTCCTCCCGCAGTGGCGGTACCTTCATATAAGCCCAAAAGCCCGGCATGCCTTGATAAAATGCTCGATAGAGAATCAATATCAAACCCGAACTATTTATAAAGTTCGCGCGCTTAATTCTTATCAAAATAACACAAAGTATCTACCTATGCTACACTACTACACATCGCGATTGTTCGCGCGCAGAGTTTCGCATTTGTAGCATCGACATATAGCTATCTCGCTTACACGCACCGGCTTTTACTGGGCTTTCAAATACTATATCTGTCACTTTCGCACTTATAGCGATGTGCCGTATAACGAGTTAGACCTTGTGCATACAACAAATCGATCACTATGGCAGATTTAAGCAGGGCTTTCGGTATGAAGTTGCACGCGTATGCGTGACCTTGTCAGCTTGCCAACTCTGCAGTGTTGCCGTTTTAGCCACGTTGTGAGATTTTGGAGATTTTTAACGAGTTTGGAAACTTTTTTAACATTTAGCAACAATAAAAACTAGCGACTTTTTAAAATAACGAAATTAAATATTCAAGCAATATCTTAAAAATAAAAAAATTGCGACATCTAGCTAGATTTTTCATATACCTGGCGACTTTCTGCCTAAATGACAACACTGAGTAGTTCCCGACATCCGAGAGTGCAACTAACTTCAGTTTCATTTGCTTGAGTGGAAAACGGTTTTGTTGTTAAAGTTTTTTGTGTGTTTTCTTAGATTTCCTCAGTGATACAATTGTTTTGGTGACTTACCTACAACAATGGAGGTAATTGTACCTTGTGAGGATTTAAAATGCGTTCAAGTTTTGATTGGCGAAGATAAGGTAAAATCTTTAAACTTTGCTCAGAAAAAACAGTTAATTTCTTCATTAAAACCGACGCCTAATCTGTGATATGTTCATTATATTCAATCTAGCACTAGCATGCCTTCAGTGTGCTTTGGTTACCTCATTCACCGCACGACAAGCAAGAGTGAAATTGAAGAAAGAAGAGGAAAGAAGAAGATGGATGGATGAATTCACTTTTAATTTATTGTACCTGACCAGTAGTTTATAAGAAAATTGCGATGATACATACGTAGGTACCTACATACTCAGTCGAAAACTGAACTTTATTTTTTTGAAATCGGTTAAAATTTTATTGGGCTTGCGTTATTTTGAAACCCTAGGCACGCCACTGTCCTCCCGCCTTATCCGACACAGGAACCTCCCGAAACTAGGTGAAGCCTCTAATCTTCTTAGCTGAAGAGATAATTGTTTTAAGACAAGACTTGTTTGTTTCATACTGAAACTATGTATTCTTAGGTGAAGCATCTAATCTTCTTAGCTGAAGAGATAATTGTTTTAAGACAAGACGTGTTTGTTTCATATTGAAACTATGTAATCTTAGGTGAAGCCTCTAATCTTCTTAGCTGAAGAGATAATTGTTTTAAGACAAGACTTGTTTGTTTCATACTGAAACTATGTATTCTTAGGTGAAGCCTCTAATCTTCTTAGCTGAAGAGATAATTGTTTTAAGACAAGACGTGTTTGTTTCATATTGAAACTATGTAATCTTAGGTGAAGCCTCTAATCTTCTTAGCTGGAGAGATTTTAGGGGTGGTTGACTCAATAAAACGATAGTTTATCAATGACACATGTAATCACTTTAATTGACACGTCTATACAGTAAAAAGATCGCGTACGATGTGACGCCGTCTCTTGTGCGCCTTACATTATAAAGTATTAACTTACATACTAGATAGGTACTTACATACATACTGTCGCTATGGCGTCCCTACAATATTCCTCCCCTTTTTTTGACGAAAAAAAATAAATGTTCCACTATTTTCTTTCTTACGACATAAACATGTATTATTGTTGAAAATAATGACACTGATTCTTTGTGTCGAGTGTAATAATAGTGGGATCATCTTACAATGTTTGCGCGTGGCTACTCGAGACTGCTTACGTATGCATCTCACACATGATGCAACTTTTACTGCCTGTGTTTTATTTTAATTACAATGTTTGTTATTATTAGTTATTAATCTATATAATGTTTATATCCTGACACTTTTTATTCTTTTACTGTTTATTTATAAGCTGCACTGTCACTGGGTTATTGGATGAACACTTTAGTTGTTCTTTTACGCTATTCGTATTGGACTGTTGCTAGCTGTTGACTGGCTTTGTTGAATGGGGTTGATGATATAATAATAATTTATTTATTTCAGACATAGTCCATACATTATATAAAAATAAAATCATAAAAAAACACATTACCTACATTAAAATAACCACCAACAATAATTAAATTAAATTTAACATTACACACACAACATAATTAATTACATTACACAAACAATATAAGTATGTAACATAAACATAAGTATGTCAAATAAGACGAGGAGAAGCGCTAACATGCAGCTGCATCCACCTCCGTATCAGGGACAGGTCCCACTATAACCGATATCAATTCTTCCCGGACCCACCTTTTTGTTCCTTTTTTGCACTTCTTGACCATGAAGCAGGCTCCAATCATTAGTAAAATAATCAACATTATGGCTATAAGGACGCCATACATTTCCATCTTTTGTTCTAGGGTGCTGTTACTCGCGTTGTTTGCGCCATTTTGGGCTATTATAGTTTCTTCTTGTTTGCTGTACGACTTTCCCATTTTTGGTACAAACGGAATGGTCAATGATAATAAGTGTCGAACTGTTATACCTTGCTAATGATAGTGGAATGGCTGACCGCCATCCAGACTTGCCTAGTCAGCATTTTATTACTTAGTAGAAATTCTCATTGGGTTTGCTTGGGCAGTTCAGCTAGAAACTCGGTACGGGTCGGAGGTCCTAAAATCTTACTATTTCCATTGTTAACAATTCTAGTTCCAAGTTCTCTAACCCAATAAACTCTGTTTCCAGTTATCAATAATTTGTTTTTTTTTAAAACAAGATTCCGAAACCGTATATAATAATATAATAGAACGTTAACTCGTGATTGAAATTATGATTTTTGTTTAGCTAGTTGGTACTTATTATAACACTAATTTGCTTATTACTACTCTTTATCAACCTACTTAATACGTATATGAAGCCATTGGTGTAGTGCTAAGCGATGCGACGCTATGTTACCGTTTCTGTTATAATACTTTGACGGAAATTGATACTGTTTTGTGATCGCGTCGCTTAGCATGACTTCCGCTGACATTGGATTATAAACTATAATAAAATCTTACTGGCGGTTTTACAACTCGGCCTGAGCGTGTAGTGCGACTAATGCTAGGGATTGAAATGTCAGTGGATTCGATTCCCGTTGCATCTTTAGATATTTGACTATGTGAACTTTCTGTACTAGCATTACTTTCTGGCGTTGTTTTGCTCAAGACATATGCTGGCTTCAGTCTATCTATTGATATACTAGCTTTCCTTCCAGGCAATTGGATGATATAAACCTTTGACTTTCTTTGTAAGACGCGGTATGGTCCATCATAAGGTGGTTTCAAAGGTTTATGTACTGTGTCATCTCTGACAAATACGTAATCGACTTTGGTTAACTGTGGATGTACAAAAGCGTGAGTGAAAGTGTGAGCGTGAGTTTCCGTGCGATTCTGGTGCGGGCCTAAGTGATTTTATAAAAGATAAAAAGTATTTATTTCAGGTAACCAAAAAGCACCCATACAGCAACCAGAATACATAAAAGACACATACACACATAAAAAATACACAAAACAGACATATTATCGGACACAGCTAGCAACATGCCTGCTACAGCAGTGTCCGATATACGGGCAGTCAAATCTCCCGGCGATCATCGCCAGTACTGTATTGGAGCTGCCCCGCACCCTGCGCACCAAGGACGCGCACCGCTTGCGCATGGTGGTGTGGAAACAGTCGGTGCGCGCTTCCGCAAACATGCCCGAGGCACTGCAGAAGCGGGGCAGCCCCAACACCGCTCTGAACGCATTATTGTATTGGATACGGAGGGCACTGTAAGTCGCTTGTGTGTAGGAAATCCATAGGCTGCACGTGTATAAAGAAGTGCAAAAGGCTTTAAAAAGCGTTATCTTAACTTGATTTGAACAACGTGCAAACCTACGGGCTATCATATTTGCTCTTTTCGACAGTGCCCTCCGCTCCCTTTCGATGTCCACATGGTCCCTCATGTCGGCTGTTACCCAATGCCCCAAGTATTTAAATTGGTCCACCCGTTCCAACGGTACATCATTCAGGCGAATGGGTGGTACAAGTTGAGAGCACTTGGCGCCGGCCTGAAAGACCATGTATTGACTTTTAGCGACATTATACATGAGGCCGTGTGTGTTCGCGTAACCCTCACACACTTGCAATAACTTGCGTATTCCACAGACCGACGCGCTCAGTAGCACCATGTCGTCTGCGTAACTCAGATTGTTTACACATACACCATCAACGTGGCAGCCAACATGGTGGCTACTGAGCGCGACGATGAGTGCATCCATGTACAGATTGAACAGTGTGGGGGAAGTTAACCCACCTTGTCTCACTCCACATTCAAGCTTGTACGACTCTGACAATACACCCGCCCATCTGACACTGTTGACCTGGTGTGCATACCAATACTTGAAGATGTTCACAAGTTCATGTGGCATGTTCGTGCTCTCAAGTTTCCGCCATAGCACGTCATACGACACCAGGTCAAAAGCCCTGGACAGGTCGAGGAAACACGCGTAAACTGGAGTTTTACGATCAGTATAGTATCTGACGGTATGCTTGAGGCGCAGGCACGTCACGTGTTTTTGTAGCTGTGCATCCAGCAAACCATCAAACACTTTTGCTATAACAGTAGCAAGAGAAATAGGCCTGTAGTTAGTCTTATCGGCTAGATCACCAAACCAAACTGTATGGCTCTGAAATACCTATTTTTGTGTCATCGTAGAAATCTCCGGGAAGACGTAATGTGCGACCAAATGTTAATTCCGCGGATGATATTCCACTATCGCTTCGGCATGCTGCGCGGAGACCTAACATAATTGTTGGTAATTCATCGACCCACGACTTTCCGTTTAATCGCCGATGGCCGTGGTGCGTATCCTATTAATACCCACAATTTTCAAAAGTTGTTGGAAAAGCATGCTTTCGAATTGGCGGCCTTGCTCGCTTGTTAATTTTACTGGGCAACCATATCGGCAGATCCAATCTTTGTATAAAATACTCGCGACCTTCTCGGCGGTTATATCCTGCATGGGGAAAGCTTCAGGCCATCGTGCACACCCGTCTATTACAGATAAGCAATACTTGAAACCATTTTGCAAAATCGGAAGTGGTCCGAATATATCTATGTGTATGTGCTCGAATCTATCGACTTTAGGAAACTGGCCTATGTCTGAAATAGTATGGCGATCAATTTTTGATCGTTGACACTCTATGCATGTTTTAGACCATTCGTTAATGTTATTGTTCAAGTTTGGCCAGAAATACTTTTTGCTGATTAATATCCGGGTGGCCCGAACACCGGGATGACTGAGATTATGTATACTTTCAAACGCAACTCGCCTTACTTTTTGTGGTATATACGGTCGCGCACATTTAGTGGATACGTCACAATATATTGGTTTAATAAGTACATGTAGGTAAATATAATTTCTTTAAAGTGACACGGCTGCTATTATTTTTATATATTATATATTATATTGCACATGTCACGTAACCGTCAGTTTCTTGCAACTCAGCAATTCGGTTGTAGTCTATACTCGTGGGACAGAAAACTGTATGATTTGATTCTACGCGCTGTTTCATCAGATGTTTTTCCTAATTTTGAAAAGGCGTAAATTAGCGGTTTATGATCTGTGTACACGGTGATCTGACGTCCTTCAAATATTTTTGAAGATGTTTTACCGCCATGTAAATGGCTAGTAATTCCCTGTCATACGCGGAGTATTTCTGTTGGGCCGACGTCAACTTTTTTGAGAAATAAGCTAAGGGTTCCCAAATTTTATTTACTTCCTGTTGTAACACTGCACCTACGCAAGACTCAGAAGCGTCAGTCATTAAAGCAAGCGTCGAATCATTCCTTGGATGAGACAATGTAGCGGCCGTTTTAAGACCAGTCTTACATTGTTCAAAGGCCTCGCTAGCTTCCTCGGTCCATTGGATTTTACTTTTATCTCTCTTTTTTGTGTTTCCGAGATACTTGTTGAAAGCTGACTGATACGATGCTGCGTTGGGCAAATGAGCACGGTAAAAATTCACCATACCTGTGAAACGCCGTAGCTCTTCAACTGTCTGCGGTTTGGGGTAGGCTATGATGACCTTGACTTTTTCTTCTGTCGGACGAATACCGTGTGGTGACACATGGTAGCCTAAAAATTCCAAATTGGTTTGCCCGAAAGCGCATTTATCTAAATTTACTGTTATCCCGTATTTGTGTAACCGCTGAAAAATTGTGCCTAAATGTTCAAGATGCTGAGTTTTATTCTCACTCATGATCAATGCATCATCTATATAATTAAAAACAAAGTCAAGGCCGTGGAATACCGAGTCCATGAAGCGTTGGAATGACTGCGCGGCATATCGCAATCCAAATGTCATTCGAGGAAACTCATATAGACCGAAAGGCGTTATTATCGCGGTTTTCTCGACATCTTCTGGTGCGGTCTCAATACAATGATAGGCTCTATTGATATCAATTTTAGAAAACATATTCTTACCGGCCATGTTATTGGTAAAATCTTGTAACCGTGGAATTGGGTATCTGTCTGGCTTCGTGATTGCATTTAATCGTCGGTAATCCCCACATGGCCTAATGTCGCCATTCTTTTTTTTTAAATACGTGTACGGGGCTTGCCCAAGGGTTTTTTGAAGGTCGACAAATATCTAACTCCTGAATTTTGTTGAATTCGGCTTTGACACGTTGGTATCGGGCGGGTGCTAGAGGCCGTGCCCGTGCAAAGACCGGTGGTCCGGTTGTTTCAATAGTATGCTGTACCGAGGTCGGTTTAGTTTCCACGAATGACATTGGTTTAGTTATGCTTGGAAAGGAGATGGCTCAAAATCCATACATTAAATACCCAGAATCGACAGCAATGAAATGTTTACCAACGGGTTAATTATAATAGACATTTGTTGATACCAAAGGGAAATCCCGGAAATCCGTGGGGTATAGGAGCTATATCATATCATAAAAAATAATAAAACTATTTTGAATTGATGTTGTAATTGTGTGTAATTATTGATTATTCTGTTGTTTCGTTTTCCTGCAACGGGTTTGGTGTAATAAGTAACAAAAAAAAAATATTTCAAATATTTTGATTTTCTATGTCTAAGCACACTGCATCTAAAAATCCTGCAGGTTGATTCAAGTCGTCTTCATGTCGGGCCCAGGCAAGATAATATATTATGGAAATAATGTGGGCACAACTGCCTAATGTGCGGCGGCCATGTATGCAGCTACAGCAATAATCGGTGATTGCTTGGCGATTGTATAGTACGTAGCAATAATCAGTTCTTGTTTGAACGTGTCTCGATTTAATTCGGCACCGTACTAACGTATTATTATTTCCTTCTTCGTCATTAAGGTTCAGTCTCTCGGAATGCCTATAGATTTCAATAAAATACACACCGGTTGCTCTGACATGTTCGTAGCAGTAGCATTTTGCCAGCTTCATGTGGTACGTTCCAATAGCGAAAATAAGCAGCTCATCGTAAGTCATTCGTGGGAAATCTGCTACGTCTTGTAACGTTGCCTCCATCCTCTGAAATGAAATGTTCCTTTGTGCGTTTAGACGGTGTTGATCAACGTAATCTGCTAGTACGTTTGGCCTATTCATATTTCTTTCTATCATTTCTAAAAAGCTTTTAGTCAGGCGACTGTCGCTCTAACTCTCTTGGGTTGCGTTGATTAGCGCTGCACCTATTCGAAAATCTACTATTGCATTTGGCAAAGTATTATTAAATTATCTATGTCGGAATATCTTAAAGTTCCTCTTCGTTTTTCCGTTGGTGGTTTCTACCACCCATCTGACCAATGTTACTAATCTTGATTTATTTGCAGCTTCAGTGGACAGTCGTGTTTCGTGTCTGCCCAGCGACTGTGGTGTACAGACCGTAAATCCAGATTCTTCGGCATATGGCAATGCATCCCGAAATCCTCTATCTAAAATCATCACGTCATCACTTTCAAGAAACCATCGCATTGGAGCCTCTTCCATGTCACCAGTGTGATTATCCAATATCTGTCGTAATATGTTAGCATCCGACGTTCGAGCATCGTAGGGTCCTGTGATTTCTAAAATGTATCCATCTCCACATACAATCATAAATGGCTTTATGAGATTGTCGTATTTATGTAGACTGTAGCTCATGCGCTGAAACAAGAAGTGGAGGGACAGGCGTATAAATAGCCGTGTATCCTTGCGGGTCGAGGACGACAGAAAAATTATTATGTGGAATGCATAATAATTCAATTTGCCTTTTTTTTGAGCAAACTTTCAAAGAGGAATTGGTGACGGTCAGGTGGCGCTTGTAGCCTAACTCCAGCAAATAATGCAAAGCGGTACCTGTGCTTCTCCTGGCGAAAGTCTTGAAGAATCCTTCTGGGCAGGTGGCCACCTTGTTTGCCCGTACACTGGTCACTTGAAAGTCTATAATTTGGATTTAATCGGACGCGGGTTATTATTTTTAATTTTGAAAACGTAACACAGTATATCCCCAAGGATTACGGGATAACGTAATAAAGTTTTGCGGTTTGCGGGCGCGATGAACTGAGATTGAAAAAACGTGGTTTGCGGTGAGACGAAATGCTTCCGTTCGGCGCCGGTGCACTATGACGTCTGACAGCCATCGATAGCTGTCACTAGCCGCAGGATTCTCTAAATCCCGCGACACACAATATCCGCGGCTGCAATATAAGCCTAAGACAGACTACAGACACCTTATAAACCGTCCACAATCAAAAAAATGTAAGGGGCAATAACTTGCCACACCATACTCCCCGCCTTGAAAGGTCCCGAGCTTTCAAAGCTGATATCTATACGCTGAAAAGCTGGTGCGGTTGGGAGGATGAGATGATGTTTATATATCTGGCAGTCTGAAAGCATCAAGAGAATCCCAAGCAGCAGTTCAAAACACCATTACTAGGAAACGGCGTTCGAAATTAATTATCAGATTCCAAAGAATGAAATTGCAGTTTGATTAAATTAAGACAAAGTTGAATTACTAAGCTAAATTATAACTATGTAATGGCGTACCATTGAGAAAATATACTATTGTAAATTATAAACTAAATTAAACTACGAAATAATATAGTTCTATTGGGTTGGCAAAGGATATAACTTGGTGACAGGACGTTTATATGTACCTGACGCGGTTTTTACTGAAGCTACTCGAATTACACCATCCGATCCCGGAAAAACTTCCACTATGATGCCCAATGGCCAAGTCAATGGTGGTACGTTATCTTGACCCAAGAGAACGACAGTAGCGATCTCTATAGGGCGATCGGGAGTGCACCATTTCTGGCGAACTTGCAACGTGTGCAAGTACTCAACTCGCCATTTGTTCCAGTAGGATAACACAAGCTGATCCAAAAGCCTTTTGCGGTTTGTTAAATTTATGTTTTCTTCTGTCAATTCAGAAAAAGGCAAATGCTTAAGTGGACTGGACATTAGAAAATGCGCAGGCGTGAGCACGTCCGGATGCGGGTCTGATGAGAGAACACTAAGCGGTCGAGAATTTAAAAGGCACTCGATTTGTACCAGTACGGTAGAGAGTTCCTCGTAAGTGAGAAGCTGCTTTCCTATGACTCTATACAAGTGAGTTTTAACACTCTTAATGTTCGACTCCCAAATACCTCCGAAGTGCGGAGCTCGCGGCGGTATTCTTGTCCACTCAATGCGAGATTTTAGAAGCTCATTTTTAATATCTGTTTGAACAGACGAGTTCAATAAGAAAGAATAAATATCATCAAGTTGTGCCTTAGCGCCAACAAAATTGGTACCATTGTCTGAGTACATGACAGACACTGGACCGCGGCGAGAAATAAATCTTTTAAATGCGGATAAGAAAGCCTCGGATGTGAGGTCCGATACGAGTTCGATATGTATGGCTTTAGTTACCATACATATGAACAAACATATATAAAGTTTTTGCGAACGTTGACCTCTACGGCGAATAGGTGTGTAAGCAAGCGGCCCGGCGAAATCTACTCCAGTGTGCACAAAGGCTTTAGTATCACGGACACGGTATCCAGCAAGTTCAGCCATTTTGGGTGTTAGATGCGTAGGATTTAGACGGAAACAAGTGTTGCATTTCCGACAGCGGGAACGTATGACTGTTCGTCCATCTAATATCCAAAACCGCTGCCTTATAATAGACATCAATAATCCGGGGCCCGTGTGGCAGTACGTATTGTGATAGTGATCAATAATTAGATCAACTACGCGGTCACGTTTAGGTAAAAGCGCGGGATGCTTGGCTTCATATGGTAAGTCAGATTTAGACAATCTGCCCCCAATACGTAAGATTCCGTAGCTATCAATAAAGACAGACAAACAGCGCAACTTCTTAGATAGAAGTTCGCCTGCTTTAATTAAATTTAAATCGTTAGAAAAATGCGTATTTTGAACTATTCGAATAATGAAATTTTCGGCGGTTTGTATATTTTTAACAGAGCTATGACTAAGTAGTCTGTTCGTAAATTTAAGAATGTACATAAATACACGTAATAATTTATTCCATGAACAAACACGGTCAGCTATTGTATCTAAAATACGCGGTTCAGTATTTGATGTTTCTACAAGAAAAACCTTTGATTTAAACTCTGGCAATGTTTCACATTCAGTAGGAGAGAATTTTAAAGGCCACTCGCTAATGGGTCGATGGAGCCAAGTAGGACCGTTCCACCATAACGAGTGTTCAATTAAATCAGATGGCAGCATGCCGCGGGAGAGACAATCGCTAGGATTCTCCTTTCCGGACACGTGATTAAAACTAGCGGCAGGTAGGTTTTCCTGTATTTTAGCAATGCGATTACTGACAAAAATAGACCATCTATGGGGAGATGAGTGGATCCACGAAAGAGCTATGGTGGAGTCCGAGAAAGCGTAGACACCTGCAATAGGTACACGAGCGGAAAGTTTATCTTTGACCACGCGAACAAGCTTAGACAGAAGTAAAGCGGCGACAAGTTCTAATCGAGCTAGCGTTGTTATTTTAGCGGGGGAAACTTTGGACTTTGCACATAAAAGCCGAACGCTGATATTGCCTTTAGAGTCAGTTATGTGTAAATAAATACAACAACCATAACCACTAAAGCTGGCGTCGCAAAAGGCTGCGATATTCACTACAGCTTCTCTAAAGACGCCAATGTGGCGAGGAACCTTTAGAGAAGAGAGTGAGGGGAAATCGCGCAAAAAAACGGAAAACCGATTGGTGATGGAGTCCGGAGGAACCTCATCCCAACCTATTTTAGCTAACCAAAGTTCCTTAATTAGGATTTTCGCGTACAACACGACGGGTGCTACGAGGCCAAGTACGTCGAACAAGCGGGCAACTAGCGATAGAATCGCACGCTTAGTGCATTTATCATCTACAGCGACTGTTGTCAAAGAAAAATAATCATCAGCGGGTTCCCAGGTTAATCCAAGGATTTTGAAATTATGTTTATCATTATCCATGCCAGAAAAATTAACTGGTAAGCGGTGAGACTCTGGGAGAATCTCCAACAAAGCGGGTGAGTTAGTAGCCCATTTGACCAGGTCAAAGGATCCTAACTTAAATAACTCAATTAAATCGCGGGATAATTGTATAGCAATCTGTTCATCAGGAACAGAATAGACATAATCGTCCATAAAAAACTGAGTTTCTACTAATTTAGAAGCCTCAGGATAGCGGTCGCCATGCTCACACGCTAAATTGCGTATTGTGCGCATCGCTAAATATGGACTAGGCTTTAATCCAAAGGGAACGCGGTTAAAGTGAAAAGTACGTATAGGTTCATTTTTGTTGAATCGATATAAAATTCGTAAATATTTGCGGTGGTGCTCATTTACACCGATCCGTAGGAACATTTGTTTTATATCCGCTGTCATTGCGACAGGGAGGGCACGAAAATCGAGTAATAATAAAAACAAGTCGGCCTGTAAATTAGGTCCGACATGCAGAATGTCATTGAGTGACAACCCAGAGTGTGTTTTGGCACTAGCGTCCAAAACCACTCGAATGCTGTCTTTGTCCGGTCTAATAACGGCGTGATGCGGTATGTAGTAGCCCTCTTCTGTTAATTCAGAGTCGGGTACCTCCGATAAATACCCCTGAGTTATATAATCGGTGATAGTTTTATTGTAATCCTCGCGTAGGGTTGGCACGCACGTGAATTTACGCTCGAGCGCAAGTAGCCGCCGATGAGCGACACCGCGTGAATTGCCTAATTCGGAGGGATTGCGCGCGAAAGGTAAATCGACAAAATATCTACCGTCTTTAAATAAAACTGAAGAATTAAAATTATTTTCACACTCTAATTCGTCCAGACTAATAAAACGCTGAGATGGAATTTCCTCTAGCTCAAAAAACTTCTGCAAACTTGACTCGACGTCAATGCTAGCAAGCGCGGTAAACGAAGATGTCATGTGTGTTACGTCACTACTATGACAATCAATATCACCCATCAGTACATATCCGAAACTAGTCAGTATAGCTGGGGGTGCGCGGGTGCCTGAGTCAACCCTATCACCTTTATTTAGGTGATAGGGTTGACTCAGGCAGGGAACAGCTGTGGTCCAAGCACAACATCGATTCCACCAGGTACATTCCAGGTTGAGTCAGCAAGCGGTAAATTATTTAAATATGACATATCGTCATTTAATCTGATAAAACTAGCGGGAAGTCTATCTGTAATGCAATCAACAACTAATGCGTGTATATAATACTTATTGTGAGGATTAATCCGAGATTCTATATTGAGATAAATAAAGCCGTGTACAGGTCGTGAGGTCATACCAACACCTTGTAAAGACGAATTGCGTAATTTAATTATGGGTAAGTTCAAACGTTTACAACAGTCCACAGTAATTAAATTATTTTGCGATCCATTGTCTATTAAACACCTGACAACAAGCTTATCTCGGCCGCTGCTATCATATACGTATATCTGCGCGGTAGCTAACAAAATAGTTGTCTCTGTCGGTAAACATATTTTAGCGGCGGCACTAAGCGAGACAGACGTAGCGGCAGGCTCGCTCGGCGTTGAATCACTTTTTACTTCGGAGAAATGTAACAATTAATGATGTGTTTTCTTACAAATTTTACAAACGCTCCGTGACTTGCATTTAATCAAAGAGTGGGATATACTTAAACAATTAACACAGCCGCGTTTCTTTTTAAAAATTCGAAACGAGCTTGCGGTGAATTTATATTTTTAAATTGTGAACAATTGAACAGTCGATGATCGACGTCATCGTTATCACATAGCGGGCAACGATTATTCGGAACTGGTTTGCATGACACGAACGACTTGGCGGTACTTTGCGTATTATTTATTCGATTGTGAGCTAAACTAGACTTAGCACGTGGTTCCGTCTGTGGATTATTAATGTGTGAGCGCTGGAGTACCTTAACATGGTCTTGCAAAAATGATATAAACTCCGTATAGGAAGGTAATTCTTTCCCACTCACACGGCTTTCAAATTGTTGAATGGTTTGTGCGTCAACCTTTCTTAAACCACAGTGTAATATTGCGAAATCGAATAAGTCTGGAATGTCTAACTGCTTCAATGCAGCGACAGACGCTGAATATCGTTCTACAAATGCATTCAGACTAGCAGCATTGCCGGCGCATCCTTTAATGTCCAGTATATTATTGAGATAATGAATACCTAAACTACGTTTATCTTGATACCTTTTGACAAGACTGTTCCACATAACACTGTATGTATCTCCTGTGGGAACAATGCCTGCAGTTAGTTTTAAGGCATCACGAGTTAATTTACTTATTAAATACTGCACACGCTGCGAATCCGTCAGATCGGTATTTAAATGAACATTACTGCGGAATATTTCATAAAAAATGGGCTAGTTTTCAGTTCTACCGTCAAATGATGGTAATTCGATTGGTGGTAATTTTATGCCACTACCTCTCTTCTGATCTGATGTTAATGTTTTATTGTTTGAAAGTATGAGATTACGTTTGTATTTAATACTGGAATATAAGTCTTCAATAGAACATAGACTCGTATAATCTGGTGGTGTGTCATCAATTTCAAACCGCAACTCATTAATCTGGTCGATAATTGCTTCAAACTTGCTGTATTGTTCACTAATAGATTCAGACTGCGCTAGAAATAACTCATTTGAGCGTGAATCTAAATTGGAGATATGTTTAGATGCATCATACAAGCGATTAACTCGCTCAAATATCATTTGTTTTTTAGCAATTAGCTGATCTAATTTTTTCTCTTGTTTATTAGTAGCCATTATAAGGCACTATCTAATATTAATTGCTGTAAATTATCGTAAGTACTTGCAATGACTTGTACTTATTTAACTGATACCTATCCAGGCTCGAATGGACCATAAGTATGGAGGGACAGGCGTATAAATAGCCGTGTATCCTTGCGGGTCGAAGACGACAGAAAAATTATTATGTGGAATGCATAATAATTCAATTTGCCTTTTTTTGAGCAAACTTTCAAAGAGGAATTGGTGACGGTCAGGTGGCGTTTGTAGCCTAACTCCAGCAAATAATGCAAAGCGGTACCTGTGCTTCTCCTGGCGAAAGTCTTGAAGAATCCTTCTGGGCAGGTGGCCACCTTGCTTGCCCGTACACTGGTCACTTGAAAGTCTATAATTTGGATTTAATCGGACGCGGGTTATTATTTTTAATTTTGAAAACGTAACACAGTATATCCCCAAGGATTACGGGATAACGTAATAAAGTTTTGCGGTTTGCGGGCGCGATGAACTGAGATTGAAAAAACGTGGTTTGCGGTGAGACGAAATGCTTCCGTTCGGCGCCGGTGCACTATGACGTCTGACAGCCATCGATAGCTGTCACTAGCCGCAGGATTCTCTAAATCCCGCGACACACAATATCCGCGGCTGCAATATAAGCCTAAGACAGACTACAGACACCTTATAAACCGTCCACAATCAAAAAAATGTAAGGGGCAATAACTTGCCACACCAAGAAGTTTGAGCTTTTTTGCACGAATAAGTAAGTACCGTCTAAAACAATAATTGCTCTCGTTTGGTCTTGGGTTCCAAAAATATTATTTGGCAAAATCCTGTTTCTCGCTACAACTTCGTCTCGAGTGATATGGTCGAATCCGAGGTGTCGTGGGAGAAAGTCATTTTCGAGGCATACTCTCGCTTGTTTTATTTTTTTCAGTTTACATAAATAGATGTCCAACATCGTTTTCCCATTCGAATATTCATTTAAAGAAGTTGTTTAATTAAATATGGTGTTGAATTGCTGGTGACTTATGCCAGTCCAAAAGTGAAGGGTATCAGGACTCAATTCATCTAGGTTTTCAAAATCGAGCTGACCTTTTTTTTCGAGACACTCTGTATATATCGCTATTATATCATGTATACACTCGCTACTGAAACTATCTTGCCGTTGGGTGACATGTTGCGGGAAATCCTCCCAAGTAATGTTCCTGAAATGGTGTTGACAGATGCGGGTGAGAGGTGGTATGTAGAATCGATAGTAGCTCAATAGATACGACTTCATTGTCTTGGACACGGAACGAAGTTCTAAGTTATGACAATTGTCAATCATACATCGTCTTGATGTGTTTGCCGCGCGCGTCAAACCTGATACCGGAAACGATTCTATTGGTGGCGCTTGTGGTGTAGGCGGATGCCTTAAGCCGTAGTCAATACGCTGCCAGCATGGATAACATATCGTTCTGAATCCGTCAAATACAATCTGAAATGAACGAAAAATAAAGATAATTGTATACATTTTGTATACATTCCTAACCTCCCGGAACCTACTATAAATGTTCCTCCCTCGTTATCAACTACTAATCTGGAGTTGTAGTTTGATAACGAGGGTTAGAGTGACACATAAAGGTAATTATTTTATGATAGCAAAGTGATCAAGATTATATTATTTTCAATTGATTTTGCAGTCTACAGTTGATACTGAAACACTACATTATTGTATCAAGTATAACAGTGTTTTACCCTTAGGCCTTAAGGCCGAGCTCTAAAACGGGTCTTACAATGACAAACGTGCCAGTACCTACTTTTAATCCGCTATTATCACTTATTATTAATGTATCGTGTTAAAATCTCATCAATCAAAGCTTTAACAAAAAAACTACCTTACAAAAAAAAAATGTATTTATAAATGTAGTACATAGAAACGAAAATGGAGTTTTAAAACTAAATGCTTACTTTTTGTTGCTGTTGCAAAGTGCCAAACATATACTCGACGAAATCTCGGTGTGATTCCAAAAACTCGAAAGACAACACATGGTGCCTCCTTCGTAGAACGGAACGGACACAGGTCCCACAATGGTTATTTGTAGTCATTTTAAACAATATTCAATCACAGGGAAACTTCAGTTCAGTATAACACGCCACCGTATCGAATCGAAATTGTTATGAATAATAAATAAATAAAATCGGGAAGGAAAATCGGAGTCCAGTATAGAAAAAGCGAAGGTCAAGGTAAAAATATTCACAGATGACTACAAACGCACAGATCACGACGATAGCAAACGAAGGACTGCATTGACAAACAGTGTTTATGTTACCTTCATAAGCAGGTAGGAACAGGTTTACTACAAAGCAAGCGCAAGCGCAAAAAAAAACCATTCTTTCGGAGCAGGCCACCAACGCGCCGGGTCTAAGCTGCCGGGCGTAGGTAGCGAACAAATACTTTATCTCTTTCTAGCTTGAACAAAAACAAGGCTACCAGATTCAGATAAAATAGTAGCTTTAGCCTTTCAACGATATGTTATTAAATATCACTGTTTATTAACAAGGATTTGTAGTTATGATTTATTTAAAAAAAAAACTTAACCCCATAGTTTTTCGAGGAAATAAAATCATTTTTTTTATGAACACATTAAGCCCATTCAGAACGCACATAAGAAGTTTTTGTCGACTCTGGGTTTTTTTGGCCATCTCCTTTCAATAAGAGGTTATGATATGGATGTCGATACTAACAGAAAGTACAGACGGTTCACTCATGCTTACTATTAATGCTATGACATTTAAATCAGTTACTTGGTCGATGAGTTTTCGGGCGCTGACGTCAACCAGTATTTTATGATGGCTTAAAAAATATGCCCCTAATGTTGGTTGTTTTACGTCTGCGATTACGAAATCCCATCGATAAGGCCTGCGTAACTTAAAATTTAAAACTATTGACCTTACCCCATAAGTTTTTATCTGTGTTCCGTTAGCTGCGAATAATTTGTATTCACTACACTCACGAGTACTAGGTTTTTTTACGACCGGTAGCACAGACACGTTTGCTCCTGTATCCACTAAGAAATACTGTCCACTGTTATTGTCCATGATCCTGAGACGGTGACTCGGTAATATGGCGCAGAGCTCCGCCGTTGTCTGCGCCTTACCTAGTTTTCCGGTTTAGTTTTCCACGCACAAGTTTCTTCGCACTTCTTTGCTCTGGTGCGAAAGCGAAAATGATAGTAACAAAGCCAATCTGGGCTCTCAGGTGTACGTCGTTGAGTGGAGGAATCACGGCTGCGATTCCGAGATGCGGAACGTGAACTATTATAATTATCGTTATTCCAGCCCCTTTGGTATCTTGGTCTTGATCTTTCCATTTCTGCGACCTTGCAGCTCAGTTTCGCTATTTCGGCCATAATTAACTCCGTATCCTTTGATGTCGAGGGCTGCTGCTGTGGTAGCTGCGTCACTTCATTTATGCTGTTTGTAGTCCGCGTGGTTTCATAATCGTTGTCCGCTATTGTTGCTAAACTGTCCAAAGATTTAGTGTCCGACACTGCCAAAACTGCCCGTATCGAACCCGGCAGGTGACTCTGCCATAAAATTAACAGTGTATCATCTGGTATTTTATCTTTGGCCAGCTCCCGCATCCGTCGAAGAAGCTGCAACGGCTTCTGGTCGCCAAGTTCCATTTTACTTATTAGCTTCTGTAACTGTCTGTTTTTGGACTCTTCGTATACTGTTAATAAGCGATTCTTTAACGCGTATTATTTCTTTGATGCTGGCGGCTCCATCAAGATATCCGTTACTTGTTCAACTACATCTTTGCTCAACTTTGAAACAACTAAGTCAAATAGAGCGTCATCTGACAGTTTTTGTGGTGCCAACGTTGCTTCGGCTCTAATGAACCAGATCCTCGGTTGGTCTGTCCAAAAGTCCGGTATTTTTGAGGTAAGAGAGATCGCGGCCAACTCAGCTACTGGTACTGGTGTAGTTGCCATAATGATTGTCTGATTGTGTTACACTCACGCGGAAAGTTCAGTTTTTTTTTTCTTGTCGGGGTCACCACTTTAGGGGTGGTTGACTCAATAAAACGATAGTTTACCAATGACACATAATATAATCACTTTAATTGACACGTCTATACAGTAAAATGATCGCGTACTGTTACAGTTTCCCAATGCTAAGGAAAACCCTTAGTGATCAACAATAATCGATTACATAGATTTCCTGTAAATAGTCTTGTCATCATTTAAGAGCAGCCTGCCTCCCACTTCCAGTAGCACGCCAGTCTCGTCCCGATCGCTGAACCTCCAGCATCTCCGTCTATCATTGTGTCTGCCAGTTCCTTTTGAGTGTAAACCAAAATTAAAAAAGTAACAAGGTCAAACTCCAAATTAAACTATTTATTCACGTGTATTTAAAGTGTTTTTTTTAAAACGTTGTTTACATGACCTCGTATAACATTGGTGGCAGCTTAAGGGATTAAAAAAAAAATCCTCGGATCGCCTCAATTCAGTGAAAACTAAATTAAAAAAAAAAAATACCATACTTACTTGTGTTGTGATTGTGATAGTGCAAAGTGCTAAAATCCGATCTTACCTCCGTGTCCTGTCGCTGTATCCTGTCGCTGTATCTTGTCACTGTGTCTTTCCGCGCAGTGCCGCTGTATCCTGCTGGTCTTATTAAGCCTTCACGTGCCGTGTTGGTATAGCGGGGTGTACCCCGAATATATGCCCATAAAAATATAAAATTGTTTAAAAAATACAGTGATATCCATAATATAAATACTAGGAACAAACAAAAATTTGTTGTATCTACAACAAGGCTCAAGAAAATAGGTGGCTCATTCAGATGTCAATGTATACGTTTTTTTAATAAACTTCCAAGCCACGTTCAAGATCTAAGCCTTAATAAATTCAAATCATTTATTAAAAGTAAGTTGTGCTAGAAAGCCTTTTATACTATTAAAGATTATACTGAGGACAAAAAGGCTAGGGATTAAGCTGCTCCAATTATTGCATACTGAAACTTTTATTTTATGTATATACTATTTTGACATATTTACTTTGTGGAGTTCAATATACTGTTTGGAACTTAATATTTACTTGTAAAGTATTATGTTGTTTTTAATTATTGTGAATGTGAAGCCTATGTGGGTCATTATAGTTTTTTTTTATTTTTATTCTCATTTAGTATTAATCATGGTCTGGCAGTTTGAGTAATTTACGCGGCCTACCCAAATGTTCTTTCTTTGGTATTGTTCGTCGAATCGTTGAGCTCCTTAAGTTCTGAGTTGAGCTGCACGATTACTGACAAATGCGTGCACTGACTGGACAGGTCCACTCAATCTGTGTGGTTCTTTCCTCAAAAGGACCATTACAGACACCAATCTACATGGTTTTCACATGATCTGACCAAGATTATGTCTGGACTTTAAAAGAGACTGTGACCTCTGAGTTTGTTTCGGCCTTTCTTCTCAGAATAGTCAGATAGGAAATGCCGACCTCATCTAGCTTTATTTTAAAAATATGATTGACGTGTAAAAGTGTTTGTACAAACCTACTTACAGAAAATAAATCATTTATCATTTATCTATCGCTCACCTTGGGTGATCTCACCTAGCCACGAAATGATTCGTGTTGCCGTTGCAGAAGCAGTGTTCCTGTAAGTACATCCATTCTACATCGAAACTATCTGTGTTGTGAAAATAGTGCTATTGATTAAAACTACAAAGTTTCATCGCATAGTTCCAATTCAATTCGAGCTTCAAAGTGTTAGACTTAGTAACATTCAGTTAATCAATTGTCCCAATATATTATTTTATCACTCAGCTCCGAGACTAGTGCAACATTCCTTTCTTATCGCAACTCCGTACCTCACTGTTTTGACTAACTTGGCATGCCTAAAAACGAGCCTAGTACCATGGTACTAGGCTCGTCTTAGTCTCTAAAGAAACAAAAGAAATCGACATGAACTTTATAAGCAAGTTTATTAACAAATTCGACGGAAACCGCGAAAAACTTAATGCATTTTTAAATAATTGCCGAAATGCAATAAGCCTTGCGTCACCACTTCAACAAGACACAATATTAAAATATATTTTAAGCCGACTTGAAGGCCGCGCCGAAAGTGCGTGCTCTATTAAAGAATTCGAAAACTGGCAACAGTTAGAAGAATTTCTCAAAAACCAATTTGGTGAGAAAAAACATTACGCTGCACTACTCTCGGACCTCCAAGATTGCTGTCAAACTAATAGTAAAGCAGTCAACCAGTTCGCACTACGCGTAGAGACCTACCTTGCCAAACTATTAACCGAAATCAATATTTCAATACCCACGAAAAAGAAAGGTGAACTGACTGGCCGTGTCGTTACAATGCAAGACTTAGTATTGCATACATTTATTAGTGGTTTAAATTCTCGATTATCAACTGTGGTCAGATTCCGTGACCCTGAAACTTTAAATGAAGCCATTGGCTTCGCCGTATCCGAAGAAAAATATTACAGACTCCCTCTAAACGTAATCCATCAGCAATCAATACCAACTCACCTAATCATGGACGTTGGTCTCAGCGTCGATACCAACAGAACCAAAACCTTACACCGCAAATTGTTTCAAACGAGCCCAATAGTCAAAGACCATCTACTTCAGGTCTTCCAGTATGTCGTTATTGTAAAAACGTGGGTCATACTATTGAGGAATGTAGAAAACGGGAATTCAATAATAATCGCTTCAGAGATCTAAATAATCAAAGACCACCGCCAAGGCGTTACCAAAATAATCAAGCTCAAGTTCACGCGGTAAATAGCAATGAAGACGATGACTACATGGCTGATAGTCAAGATAAACCAAATAATGATTTAAACGAATAAAGGGCTCACGGTGGTGTCTCGTGAGACGCAAACCTCAAATTCCAAAACATTTCCATGTCAAAGACACCAGCGCTGTATCCACTGTATCCTCTGTACCTCCTAACAATAGGGACTCGCGAATAAACCGCAACACTGTATCCTCTGTATCCTCTGTATCCCCTAACAATAGGGACTCGCGAATAAACCGCAACACTGTATCCTCTGTATCCTCTGCATCCGCTGTATCCTCTGCATCCGCTGTACCCACTGTATCCCCTAATGATAAGGACTCTCGAATAAATCCTCTGTGTCCCCTGCATCCGCTGTATCCTCTGTATCCCCTGCATCCGCCATATCCTCTGTATCCACTGCTCCCGCAGAACGAAAGTAAATCATCCTGTATATGCCAAATCCACTTCAGACTCAATCACTCGTCTTTCAACTCCTGAAACAAAAATTTATGAGATTAATATTAGTCCATTTAAGAGACGCTTACCTCACATCCTTGTCCATACCCCAGTTTCAAACACTACTTTATCCCTCCTTGTAGACTCTGGCACAACTGTAAGCCTTCTGAAAAACTCTTCCATACAGATACCAGTTGATATCACAACAGAAATAATCCTTTTAAAAAGGTATTGACCCCATTGATCAAGCTTCACCAACAATAGGCCATTTTCCACTTAAAATAAAAATAGACGTTAAAATTAGTATCACGCATAAATTCCATATGATACCCCGAATACACTTGCCTTATGATGGTGTAATTGGCACTTATATGCTAATCGCTTTTGGCTGCACTATCGACTACACTCGTGAAACCTTGAGAATAGGTAAAAACGAAATAAAATTACATTTCAATGTGCCTATTTATGTAATTCCACCCAGGACTGAAACTGTCATAGAATGCTCTGTCTCCAACCCTGAGGTGTAAGAAGGACTCGTACTAGACCAATGCTATCACGAAGATTTACTGATCGCCAATTGCTTAGTCGCAGTCAAAGAAAACCAAAGAATTAATTTATCAATAATCAATACTTCTGAAACGCCTATAACCCTTAAGTCAAATTTAGATATCACACTCTTTCCCTTAAGTTCTATTACCAAATCTTTCAACCCAGTAAACGCTCATACAGTTTGTCATTTCAATAACACCAACTCTTACCTCCGAACACAAGAAGTATTAAATCCCACCTTAATACTGAAGAAGCAAATGCTCTTCACGATGTTTGCTCTGAATACTCAGATATATTCTTTATTTCTTCTCCTGGTGGCAAACTTTCCCACACAAATGCACTTAAGCATAACATAACAACGAGCGTTCAAAATCCAATAAACGTAAAATCTTACCGGTTCCCAGAGGTACACAAACAGGAAGTCAATAAACAAATTGACCAAATGCTCGATCAAGGAATCATAAAACCTTCGGAGTCTCCATGGTCTTCTCCAATTTGGATTGTCCACAAAAAAAACCGATGCATCTGGACAACAAAAATAGCGTATAGTTATCGATTACCGAAAACTAAATGATATCACTATTGGAGATAGCTACCCTATACCGCAAATATCCGAAATTTTAGATCAGCTGGGTCAGAGTAAATATTTCTCGACTCTTGACCTTGCATCAGGATTCCATCAAATGTCGATTTATGAGGAAGACGCTTCTAAAACGGCATTTAATGTACCTCAAGGACATTACCAATTTACAAAAATGCTATTTGGCTTAAAGAACGCGCCTGCTACTTTCCAACGGTTCTCACAGGCCTCCAAGGCCCACGATGTTTCGTATATTTCGATGATATAGTAATATACTCTCATGATTTAAATTCTCACATTGATAATCTTTCGTCAGTATTCCAAAGGCTTCGAGATTACAATCTAAAACTCCAACTTGACAAATGCGAATTTCTACGACGTGAAGTCGCATATCTTGGTCATCAAATAACTAGAGATGGTGTAAAACCTAACCTTGAAAAGATAAAAGCAGTAACACAATTTCCTACTCCCAAATCCCAGAAGGACATTAAGTCCTTCCTCGGACTTGTATCCTACTATCGCCGTTTCGTTTCTAACTTCTCAAAAATTGCAAAACCTCTAACTCAACTTTTAAAAAAGGATGTCCCCTTCCTATGGGAAAACCAACAACAAGTCGCCTTTGACGAGCTCAAGCACAAACTTACCTCTGCTCCTATCCTCATTTATACAGATTTTTCTGCCCCTTTCATCTTAACGTGTGATGCCTCTAATTATGCCATTGGTGCCGCACTCAGTCAAGGTTCAGTTGGTAAAGATAAGCCAATAGCCTTTGCCTCTCGTACCCTCAACAAGAGCGAGTCTAACTACAATACCACTGAAAAAGAACTCCTTGCTATTTTGTACGGGTGCAAAATCTTTCGCCCATATCTCTACGGACGAAAATTCCTGATCATTACTGGCTGATCATAGGCCGTTGAAATGGCTGTTTAATCATTAAGATCCTAGTAGCAAATTACAAAGATGGCGCCTGAAACTAATGGAATACGAGTATGAAATCACTTAACAAAAAGGAAAACTTAATGCCGCTGCTGACGCCTTATCCCGATATCCTGTAAACCCAATTCAACCATCGGACTATGATCCCATTCCATCCACTTCTAACGAAAATGCTGATAATTCCACACCTCAATTCAGCCCTCTAACTCTCGAGAATCTTGATATACAACTACCTCCTGGTTGCCTAGACCTTGACTACCAAAAACTACCGCCTGTAGACCTCTTAAAAAACGACGACTCTCCACCAGGAATCGATAATCCCATTACACCTACCGCATCTAACAAATCCCCGAATCTCACAATAAGTCCTTCTCGTGACGATAATTATAGCAAATTCCTGAAAACAATGAGCAACAAAGACTTTAATAGCAACGCTAAAATTACAGAAAACAACGAAAGCGTCCTGAAAACTAACTGCAAAATCATTGTCATACCTACTTCCATAGACCTCGATGATTCCAATCCTCATGTAGAAGAAATCCTGAGCAACCTCGAAAACTCTAAAGAACTCCTAGATAGGGAAAGAACTCTCTACTCCTTTATCTCATTCAATAACAAAGGAAAGACAATATATTTCCTATTCACTAAAGTATATTACTTTCATAACAGTTATGAAGATATTTATAAAAGTTTACTAATTTTTCAATCCGATATACTCGTACTACGTAATTTTACTGATTCCAACCTAGATTTAGCCATTACCGATTTCCAAAATCCTTTCGACAAGCATATCTGCAGGGCTAACATGACACACGCGACAATTACTCACTCTCGCGTGAGTAATTTTTGTCTATTTCTGTCAATTTTCTCGTTTTCTGACAGCGCTGCCATACAAAATACTCCACTCGTTCTGTCAAACTCGACATTTTCTCGACAAACCCTAACATGGCACCTAAGTTATCTCGAATTTTGACAATTCAACACGAGATAATCTTCGATTCTGCTGTCATTTAGTCGTCGTCGATTTTGACGACGAGAAGAGTAGACAAAATTATAATACAAAAAAATATGGCATTCATGGGGACTGGTGACAGAAATGAAAACTTAAAACTTTGGAATAACATATATAAGTATATATATGCGTATACATGTACGTACACAGTCCGCTGCGCGACGCCAGTCTGATGCACACGTTACATTAGCATGTCGGTGACGTGGTTAGGATGTCGGTGACGCAAATTGCATGTCAACAAGTGCTTTCAGAAAGTCGGTGACGCGGTTATCACGGCGTAAGTCGATTGGCATTTCGTAAATCTGCTAGCATTTCGGTGACGCTGCTAGCAGGTCGGGCTCGCTGTTAGCATGTTGGTGACGCAGATTGCATATTCAAGGGATGCTGTTCATATGTCGGTGACGCGGCTAGTATGTCGGTGACGTGGTTAGTATGTCGGTGACGCGGTTAACATATTGGTGACGCGAACCCACAGGTTTTTCCGCTAATAAAAATGACTCACTCATTTTCATTTCCGTCATTTTGTATTTTAATTTCGGCATGCCATAGAAAAATATTAAATTTTAATAAAAAAATAAATATCTTGTGTACCCGACGGTACACAAGATATTACAACATAAATTCATAGAGGTGGATGTAAAATCATTATAGTACATACGAATTCCATGCATAAAATTTAATGAATGAGCCGATGTTGCTAAAATAAAAATGTTTTGTTTTTAATAATTTGCTACATCGGTCTCTCGTCGCGAGATAAAGAACTGTCAAAGTGCCTTTCTCGAGATTACTCGAGCTTAACGGTCATGTTAGGCGTTCGGATGACGTCAGAATCGTAGACAAATTTCGACAAATCGAGAAAGAGAGCGTTCTCGCGCTTGTCATGTTAGCCCTGCGGGGCGAAAATATACAACATGTTCTGTTATATCTTTAACAATACTCAAGTATCAGTCCATATCCATATCTGGCAGCCACTACGCTATATTAGATGGTTATATGTAATGTCAGAAAAAACTAAAATAAGTATTGAATGTAATAAACTAATAACACTCAATCAACTGAAATAGAATTTAGTGGAAATGGTGTATTGTACTTACCTTCTAAATGTATTGCCTACTGCAAGGACACTCGTTTAATTTCGCATGAAAATAGTAAAATTCAGCTAAAACTATTGTTTCTAATTTTAACATTTTAAATTATTCATGTTGTAATATTATTGTAGCTCTTAATAACATTGTATCGAACTTACCTGTAGTTAATCTTAAGAATGTTAACTTAGATTCCTTAGCTTATGATAATCCTGAAATCCTGAAAGGTCTTAACAATATAATTGAAAAACCACACATTGTTTTATATCAAAAATACTATTCAGGTATTATATTTCGACGTTTCATTCTTCAGATAGGTATATAATAACAACAATGTAGTAATTTTTATCCTACTGGCTACTGGCAACTTCGCACTGGTAAAGAGTAATTTCGTCACTTTTTTGTTTTTTTTTTCTTCCTCCGAGTAGGCACTATGTCGGCTCGTCATTATTTTTTCGTGCGTGGCAACAAGCACACCAAATTTCCGGAATAAAATAAGTTTTTTAAAAACTAAAAATGCCCAAACGAAGTGCTGACGAAAGAATACAATATTATAGTGCAAAATTAAAAAAGTTGAAAAAGCGTGGCAATGAAAAACGGCGTAGTCGCTTAATAGTGTACTCCTCATCATCTGATTCCGAGGAAATACATGGTGAGTTTATTTTTTCCGTTACAAAGTGAAATGAGGAAATATAATTATTTTCTAGTAAGTGGAATTTATTTATGCGTTCAGCGTCTATAAGCTTCCCTGGAGGATCAACTGCGGGTTATCACGATGGGTTAGCATGACGCTAGAAAATATCAGCCTGGAGGTTCAACTGCGGGTTAACACAAAGGTATTGATCTTGTAAAAACAAGAATAGGGTACCGTTTGGACCCTGGGGGCAAGGATCGCTTTATAAATCTACGATTAAATATCGTAAAAATTCTATTTAAATACTTACAATCTGAATCGTCATACCATTTTTTTTTTCGTAAATACCCTCAAAAAAAAAAATTCAGATTACGGAATGGAAAACGAAGAGGAACACACTGATGTGCCATCAACTTCCAAGTCGCCCGATCACCAGCCACAAGCCTCGGAACAAGTAAACATGGAACCTGAACTTGACCCAGAGCTACTAGAAGCTTTGGGCGATGCTGTTGTCGATATTCCAGTTTACGGCCCGGACATACACGACAAGCTGGCTCAACGTTGGTTACCAATTCTTATCATTAAAAAAGGTATGCAAATCGAAGTCAAAGCAACGCTTCTGAAAGGATATACGATTCCTAACAATTGCAAGCTACTCAAAGCACCTACTTTGAACGTAGAAATACCGACTGCTGTCACTGATTTAGTAAAAAACAGAGACAAAAAGCTTCAAACCAAACAGGACCAACTCGGCCTGGGCATTTCGGCTATCAACAAGGCAATGACCCTGCTGCTGACCGGCGAAGACAAGGTACAAGCTGTAAAAAATTTGTCAGACAGCTGCCGAATACTTACTGATCTTCACTTTACCGAGACGCAAGTAAGAACAAAACTTATGACTCCAGGTTTGGATAAGTCGTTCTTAACCTTAATACAGGATCAAGACAGAGATGAAACCCTCTTCGGAAGTAAATTACCGGATAAAATCAAGGCCTCAAAAGCGATCGAGAAACATGGACTGCAAATAAAAAGAGCACCTGTTCCGAAGCCGTCAACATCAAACATTCCAACGTCGACAGCTCGTTTTCAGAACCAGGGAAACTGGTTAACGCCTCCTCTCGACGTCAGCGCGTGCCGCCGGGATCTCCAACAAGCGTGCCCCTACGAGGCAATAACTCAGGTACATGCTGGTAGACTACAGTTTTACTATGATTGTTGGCGAGGCATTACAAAGAACACGGTTATCCTGGGTTGGATTTATCATGGTTACCACATACCTTTTTCGCGTAACGTTGTACAGAGTACTGTTCCCCGAAATTAGTTTTCCTTCAAGGAAAAACGGGACATGAAAGTATTCGTAACTTAATAGATTTAGGCGCAATTACAGAATGAAAACCTAGATTTGATCAATTAGTATCTAACATTTTTTTGACACCAAGATCGGATGGTAGCCATAGATTTATTTTAAATCTTAAACAATTAAATAAATTCGTTTCAAATGAGCATTTTAAGATGGAAGACCATAGAACTGAATCAAAAATGATACCAAGAAATGGCTTCATGGCAACCATAGATCTTAAAGAATCATACTTACTTGTCCCTGTAGTAGATCTCATCGCAAGTAAGATTTCAATTTGAAGACGAAAAATTACGCAATTACACATATGAATTTAACGCCTTGCCTTACGGACTATCCTCCGCACCTCGCACTTTCACAAAGATCATGAAAGAAGTTGTAGGTTATTTAAGGCATCGTGGATTTAAATCTGTCATATTTCTTGACGATTAATTATTTATAGGAGATACCTACGACGAGTGTCATAAGAATGTTACCGAAACTCTTAAATTACTGAATTGCTTAGGTTTTGTAGTTAAAAGTGACTACACCCACAACAATGTTGTAAATTTCTAGGATTTATATACAACTCTATAGATATGTCAATAAGATTGCCGTTAGAAAAGCGACTCACGCGATATTTAAAGTTACCGATTTGTACTATTAGGGAATATTCTCGCTTGTTAGGGGTTCTGACCGCGGCATGCCCAGCCGTAAGATATGGCTGGCTCTATACAAAAGCACTAGAGAGACAGAAATATTTAGCTCTTAAAAATATCAAACATACGAAGCTAAATTTAGACCTTCTGCTATAATCTTATCTGACTTAGAGTGGTGGATTATAAATGTAAATTTCACATCAAATCCTCTTGAATCTCAAAATTTTGTTTTAGAAATATTTACTGATGCTTCTAAAACAGGTTGGGGTGCATTTTGTAACAACGAACGTGTCAACGGTGGTTGGAAAGATAGCGAGCGCAACCTTCATATTAATTATTTAGAGTTGCTAGCTGTCTTTCTTGGTTTGAAATGCTTCGCTCGAGACCCAAAGTACAATGATTGTAATATTTTGCTACGCGTTGACAACACCACTGCTATTAGTTACATAAATAAAATGGGAGGGATTCAATTCCCTCATTTAACTAACTTAACCAAAACTATCTGGCAGTGGTGCGAGAAACGGAATATCTGGCTGTTTGCGTCTTATATAGATACAAAAGATAACATAGAAGCAGATCAAGAGTCGAGAAAAATCAATCCCGATATCGAATGGAACCTCTCTAACTCGGAATATCAAAAGGTATTGGCAGTTTTTGGCGAACCAGTAATAGATCTCTTTGCTTCTCGCACTAATGCAAAATGCAAAACGTATGTCTCATGGAAACCAGACCCTGACGCCATGACAGTAGATGCATTTACAATAAATTGGAAACACACTGGGTACTTCTACGCATTTCCACCGTTCTCTTTGATTTTGAAATGCATACAGAAAATTATTAAAGACGAAGCAATAGGTATAGTTATTTACCCTTATTGGCCGTCACAGCCTTGGTTTCCATTACTCAATAAAATACGACAGTCTGATATGTTATACTTAACGCCTGATTCAAATATTTCCTTATCCTCTTTCAGGACCCCCCAACCGCCTATGAGACAATTTACCCTGGCTGCAGCGGTGCTCTCAGGTCTGCCTTCGAGTTCAGAGGAGAGAACACCAAGTCTAGCGCTCGACTTAATGATGGCTTCGCTACAACAACGGTACCTATAAACTATGGTGGTTGTTGCAGTTCTGTGAAGCAAACAGTCTTAACCCTTACTCTGGTTCACCATCAGATATTAAGTTATTTCTAACTGAATGCCGCTTACGGATCTCTAAATTCTCATCGCTCAGCTCTTTCCTTGCTGTTAGGCAGTATTGTAACTTCTGACGACCATGTTAAAAGGCTTCTAAAAGGCGTATATAAATTAAGACCTGCCACTCCAAAATACACTTGTACCTGGGATCCACAAGTAGTTTTAAATTTTGTCGCAGAATGGATACCCAACAGAGAGCTGTCAATTGAAAAAATCACTAAGAAGCTCCCTAGCATTATGTACAGCGCATAGAGCACAGACGTTCTCTCTAATGAAATTAGAAAATATTGTGGTAGGTTCATCTGGTATTCAGATAGGTATTTCTGATGTCTTCAAAACATCCGCGGCTGGACGGGAACAACCTGTACTTATATTATCGTACTTTAAAGAGAAAGGGCAATCTGCCCTGCCACTATAATAGAAGATTATATGTTCGCCACAAAAGATGTAAGATCTGAAGCGACAAACAGCCTTGTATTAACTTATAGGCGTCCGCACAAACCAGCAACTGCTCAAACCATCAGCAGATGGATCAAGCAGGTGCTGTGTGCGAGCGGACTTGTCTGCGTTCAGCGCACAGCATGCGGCACGCAGCACGTCCGCGGCGTCCGCCTCTGGGCTCTCGTTAGATGCCATTAGGAAAGCAGCTGGCTGGAACAGTACTTCTCAAACCTTCGCAAAGTTCTATCACCGTCAAGTAGTGGACAAATGTAACTTTGCTCAGTCAGTATTACAGACAAGCAATAATACTTCCTGATTATAATTGCAAAAATTAATTAAGTAACTTAGAACAGAATTTTGTTATAATTATTAAAAAAAAAACATATGTTGTAATATTTAAGAAGTTATTGATTATATAGATTAGCATTAATACCGTACTTTACATGCCTGTAGGAATAATAATTAATATTTAGAGTAGATATTAATTACCTACAGAAAATTAAAGACGGTTCTTTTCCTTTCATAAATCTGTTTATTTTATTTCACAAAATTTTCAACCCTGAACATCTACATTGTTGTTATTATACCTATATCTGACGAATGAAACGTCGAAATATAATATATGATCAAACGAACTTGCAAAAGTGAAGTTCGATCGATAATATATAAGTAGGTACGTTTCATTCGAAGATATATACTCCCACCCTCCCAATACCCAGAAATGAAAATTTTGAAAAATAGGTATCTCTAAAATAATGACGAGCCGACATAGTGCCTACCTGGAGGAAGAAAAAAAAAGTAACGAAATTACTCTTTACCAGTGCGAAGTTGCCAGTAGCCAGTAGGATAAAAATTACTACATTGTTGTTGTTATTATATATCTTCGAATGAAACGTACTTATATAATATCGATCGAACTTCACTTTTGCAAGTTCGTTTGATCATATATTATAATTGTAATTATAATTTCTATTATGTGCTTTATTATGTATAAGGTGTATAAAACTGGCATACACAAGAAAATAATAAAATTTAAGAAAAATAAAACACCCGAATTAATGACCCTGAGCTAGATGACATTGAACTCTCAACCGTTAACACGGGACTCTCTCTTTGAATCGGCTGACTTACATTTCATTAACTTAAACATAAACTTCACTTTAAAGGGTGTAGTTTACTCTAAATCGGGGGGCTGTTACAGTTTCCCAATGCTAAGGAAAACCCTTAGTGATCAACAATAATCGATTACATAGATTTCCTGTAAATAGTCTTGTCATCATTTAAGAGCAGCCTGCCTCCCACTTCCAGTAGCACGCCAGTCTCGTCCCGATCGCTGAACCTCCAGCATCTCCGTCTATCATTGTGTCTGCCAGTTCCTTTTGAGTGTAACAAGTAAATTGTAACAAGATCAAACTCCAAATTAAACTATTTATTCACGTGTATTTAAAAATGTTTTTTAAAACCTTGTTTACATGATCTCGTATAACAGTAGGTACGATGTGACGCCGTCTCTTGTGCGCCTTACATTACTTTATTAACTTACATACTAGATAGTTACTTACATACATACCGTCGCTATGGCGTCCCTACAAGATATTTGTTTTAACACAAGACTTGTTTGTTTCATACTGAAACTATGTATTCTTAGATGAAGCCTGTATTCTTCTTAGCTGAAGAGATATTTGTTTTAAGACAAGATTTGTTTGTTTCATACTGAAACTATGTTATCTTAGGTGAAGCCTTTAATCTTCTTCGCTGAAGAGACATTTGTGTTTAGCTGAAAAGATATTTGTTTTGATGGATAATGGTTGCTTTGATAAAATACAGTTTATTTTTAGACACTTTTTATTATAACAAATTATATGACAATACTTAAATAAATATAAATCTTAAATAAAATACTCTATGCCTACACATACAGGGTATTAGGTTAAACGAGGGACATACTTTAACGGAGTGTATAGTACTCATGAAAATGAACAACTTTTACTATGGGACCAAACCTGAAATCGCGAAAAAAATCAGCTGTTTCCTACATTTTGACTAATTATGCGAACATAAATGCACTGAACAGCTGATTTTTTTTTTCAAAATTGCGGGATTGGTCCCATAGTAAAAGTTGTTCATAATGATGAGTAAGTACTACACTCCGTTAAAGTAGGTAAGTCCCTTGTTTAACCTAACACCCCCACACCTGTATATAATACTACAGTAATAATCTTACGGCCAAACCCAATCTATGGTTGTATGTAAAGTCCTAATAATCTAAGACAGATAAAACAAAAGAACACGAACGGACAGAGTGACACCAGTAGCGATCTGTTTTTACTGGCAGTAGGTAATTGGGTTTGGCCGTTAGACAAAATATTAAGCCTGGCATACATAAATGACATTATTTCAATATCAAATGAATCAATGAAAAAAGTTACGTTTTAAACAATATTAAAATATGAAAGTTATAAGTTCTATTATCACGCTATTATTTCAACAGGGTACTACTAGCAGTGTATGACCAACATTATGGAACATTTTAATATTACTTATTTCTAGCGTGACCTTACAATTATTGTTTAGTTTTTATTCTGCGGTCCCCTTTTGGCATCATTGTGGCCTGTTACCAACAACACATCTCAACGATACAATAGTGCGGATACCTTCATAAAAGTCCGTCTTTAGGTTAAAAAAAAATACCTACTTTTACAGAAATATATATAATCGTTAAGGGTAGTCATCATCCCTCTTTGAGGAGTGGCTGGAGAGGCGCCACGGCGTCCTCACCTTCCGCCTGACGCAGGTCCTCACCGGACACGGCAGCTTCGGGAGGTTCCTGTGTCGGATAAGGCGGGAGGAAACGTCCGGGTGTCACCACTGTGTGGATCGCCCGGAGGACACGGTGGAGCATACGGTGGAGGTCTGCCCGGCTTGGGCAGAGCACCGCCGTGTCCTCTTGGAGGCGATCGGCGGCAGAGACCTCTCGCGTCCGGCCCTGGTTCAGGCCATGGTACGGAGCGAGAGGGCATGGGCAGCCGTCACATCCTTCTGCGAAGCAGTAATGCTCGCGAAGGAGGAGGCGGGACGGTTGAGGGAAAGGCAAGTTTCGCGCCCTCTCGCCCCTAGCCGCCGCAGGAGACGCCCAGGGCGTCGGGAATCCCGGGCGGATTTCCGGCCACCGTAGGCGCGGGCCTGCGGACGGTGAGCAATGGGTAGCTCACCGTCTGGTAAGGACCAGGCCCGGGTCGACGGCGCGTTGTATTCCACGCGCGCCTCAAAGAGATGTCGTCAGCACATAGTAGGGGTCCACTAGGGCCGATGCCTGCCGGGGTCGCGGGAAGGTACTTATGGGTCACCGAGGCCCCCGCAACACAGGCAACAAGAAGGAATACGGGTGGGTTTTAGTCAGTAAGAGTCTGACACACCCTCCCGCTCCGCCCAGAGCGGGAGAAGTTATTTGATGATTTCCCACCCAAAAAAAAAAAAAAAAAGGGTAGTCATCATGGCAAACTACTCTGCTATAAAAAAAATACCACCCCGTTAGGGTCCACAGTATTTGCCATGATGACGCCAAATAAAATCACATGCACAAAACTGACAAAAACACAATACACTTTTTAGACACTCGTACACCCGTACACAATAACTAAATTTGAATGACAATAGTTTCTGAGCTGCATGCAATACATCCAGGAAGAGCGAATAAATTATAATTATACACTTTGGAAAAAAAATATCGAAAAGGTTAATGAAGGAAATCTAGGTTCCAACACTTTATTAAAACGAGTTGTGGGCTTTTTAAAATGTATAGATTATTATTAGCCAATTAAAATTCACTAGGAAGGTTATACGTCCGTCTCCGTTCAAGCGCAAACAAGAAGTGAAAGAATGATAGTGTAGTGAGGGAAGCAGGTTTCCGTTATCCTTTTAAATAAGTACCTGCGATATATCGATTATTACTGAATCGATTAAAGATTGATTTTTGTAAATCAAATAAATCAACACGCCCCCTCAAAAATTAATCTACCAATTATACAAACTAAATACATCAAATACCTAATTGACCGGAACATATTCACTTCCTAGTGTTTGCTGGGAAATACATCTCATGGCCCAACATTTGTTGCTAGGGAACCTAGAAAACCTTAATCAGACCATTTCATTTAATAATTAAATTAATCATATAGAATCACAAAAAATACAATCAGTATCTTATTCTAAGAGACCTGTTGGAATGTAATGTAATTTTATCACATTTTTCTCAATCTGTTCCCTAGAAAAATGATACTTTCTATCTTTGTATGTTTTGTACATCTGTAATTGGTTGGATTATTTGCAATGCTTATACAGCCATTGTTATCCTCAAAGCCATAATGCCTCCCTAACAGCTTCCTACAATGCCTTATATTCCTCAGTTGAAGAGGCAGCAACTGACATTTGTTTCTTTGTACTCCAGGCTATAGAACAGCAGTGCTCGAAGAGCTTAAATAAAAACCCTTAGGTACCTACCTAAACTCTCTCTTGAGACATTGCCAGAGTTCTTTAGTCAGTAAGAGTCTGACACACCCTACCGCTCCACCAAGAGCGGGAGAAGTTATTTCATGATTTCCCACACTCAAAAAAAAAAAAAAAAAGTTCTTTATTATTTTTGTTCGTATACCTACTCAGTATATTAAAGCTTGCACTTAAATCTGGACGAGTGCATAACATGATATACATTAAACATCCTATAACGTTTCGACATGGAGCATTATATTTTTCTTCAGAGTTTAATGCGTAATAATTAAGTTTATTTTCCATGAGTGCATTGACAGGTTTACAATCATGCATATTAAGTATATTTAATACCGTTTTATGTATGCACTTTAATTTAATGTTATTTTATTTGCCTGCTTTGTAATTTTTATACTAAGAAATAATTTATCTCTTTTAAATCAGTCATTTTAAATTTACTCATTAAATACCTTTTAAAATTATTCATTGTTTCAATATCAGCGCATACTATAACTAAATACACATACATATAAAACTACATAAATATTTTTTATGTACCTCTCCATTGTCTATACATATCAACTGAAAATTTTTGAAAACCTTCTTTAAGAGATTCGTTCTAAAATTTCAAACCAACATCTAGCTGGCTGTTTCAGCCCATAAAGTGATTTATTAAATTTACACACATAATTATCTGGACAAGAGATACCGTCATGGACTTTCATATAAATGTTTTCTTTTAATTCGCCATTTAAGCCGGTTTTGACATTCATATGATGAACTAGCAAATGAAATTGATTCGCAAAACTAAGTATAAATCTGAAACTACATAGCTATTCTTGCTGCTATTGCGAAAGTTTCATTGTAGACCGTGAGGTATTCTTGACTGAAACTGACTTGTAACAAGTCGTGCCTTGTATTTTAAAGGTTTTCCAAATTCATCATGTTTTATAGTAAACATCCATTTACAATTGACAATGTTTTTATTTTCAGGTCTTGGTACTAAAGTCCAAGTATTATTTAGCTTTAGGCAATTTAATTCGTCCCTAATTGCATTTTCTCACTGAGATCTGTCGTCTCGAGTTTTGATATCTTCTAATGAATTTGGTATTTTACATAGAATAGACTGAGCAAACAAAAGGTCATCATCATCGTCATTATACGAAATAGCTGGCCAATTTTTGAGCCTATTGCTTCGTCTAACCTCAGGATTTTTATCTGTGTTTTCTTTTGGTGAAGACGGGTTATCAGAAATTGTATCTAGGTACTATTTGCTCCAAATAAATTAAATTATCATGGTTTAATTTGCGAATTTTATTAGGACACACGTGCCCATCAGATTTAGGCGAATCTGATTTAGGACTGTCAGAGTTATGAGACGTTACCGGCACTGAATTGGATATTACATCATCAGTTTTGCCGGGAGAATTTTAATATTCCCTTCAGACTTGAGGCCTGGTCTGGATTGAAGAAAACCAGTCTCATCACACTCGTGCCCATCAGATTTAGGCGTATCTGATTTAAAACTTTCAGAGTTATGAGTCGTTACCGGCACTGACTTGGATATTACATCATCAGTTTTGCCGTGAGAATTTTTAATATAGGGAATATTTATCAGACTTGAGGTCTGGCCTGGATTGAAAAAAAACAGTCTCATCACAATAACATCCATATTTTTCGCATTATGGGTTGGTTCCAAACTTTATAGCCGTTTGGTTCATAACCTACAAGTATCCCTTTCCATGATTTTTCAACAAACTTGGTCTTACTGTTTTTGTTCTGAACGTAAACAGTTGAACCAAATACCTTCAAATATTTAATTTGAGGTTTTTTATCGTGCCACATTTCGAATGGCGTTTCTGAACGTTTCAAAGTTTTAATTGGGGTCAAATTAATCAAATAAACAGCAGTCGGTACTGCATCGCCCCAAAATACTTTGTTTAATTTAGCACCGCTTATCATGGAGCGAGCTTTTTCAGTAATAGTTCTGACCATGCGTTCAGAAACGCCATTTAACTGTGGTGTTCTCGGAACTGTTAAATGATACGATATCCCTTTCTCTACACAATAACCTTTCATTTCAGACGATAGATATTCGCCACCATTACGGCAGTATATTTGACTAATTTAAATTAAATTAAATTAAACTTAGCCTCGCTTTTAGCCACAAAATCTTTAAAAGCAGCGAACACGTCTGATTTATATGTTAATAGGTCTTCGATCAATAATAGCACTAGATACAGGATTAGTAACAAAAATACGTCGCTAAAGTGGCCACGTTTACGCATACATAAACATTTACATTTCTTACTACGAATTAAAGAAAAAAGTTTTATAATATTAACAACTTCAGTTCATTATAAACCTTAACACTCAAGCATAAAGTTTAATTACGATTACAAAATATTTATATTTAAGTCCTTCTGACATCGGAGAAAGGTAAAAGCAATAAATTTTAAATGTCGCTTAAAAATAAAAAGTCATTTTTATAATAAGTAAGTATTTATTCTAAAATGAAACTTAAAACAATCAAATAAGGTTAATAACATTTTGTTAACAATTTCGTGCTTACTCTATTTTGAAACTAGACGTAATTCTTGGTATTACGCGTCGGCATTACAATGCTCAGAACACAGTAAGAATTGAAAGACGTAGAGTAGCAGAATAATAATATATTTTTTTAGGCAAAGGATCGTTTTAGCAAATATTTTTGACCGATTTAAAAGTAGTAGGACTAAATTAGTACAATAGTTATTTTATTAAGACATTGCTATTAATTGTCTGTGGGTTGGCTCATTGTAATCAACCCGTATAAAAAAATGAGTACGTCTACTTATGTACGCGATTTTTAAGTTTATCACACTAATATTTTAGAGGTGAAAGTTTTTGAGGGTGTGTGTGTCTGTGTCTCTCTTTGTGTGTTTGTATGTTTGTTAATTCTTAACGCTCAAACGGCTGAACCGATTTGGATGAAATTTTCAATGAACATAACTTATACCCGGGATTAACACATAGGCTACTTTTTATGCTGGTTTATGCGGGTAAAACCGCAGGACGGAGCTAGTAAAAAATATTTGTATTATTAAATTATTTATTTATTTAAATAAAACTCCAAATAAGACTGTATGGTAGGTAAACAACCATGACTGAAGGTGCGTGCAAGGTGGATGCTATAAATAATGCATCTGGACAATCGTAATTGGTTTCTTTAAGGGGGATGCGATGCGTAAATTCAAACCTTTTTAATACAAGTACAATTCAGTACAATTAATAATACACAAATCAATTTTTATTAACGATTCAACATTGAATAAATTTTTCCATTCTGCGTACCTGAATTAATTTCCTTTAAATAAGTTGAGTTTGTTATACAATTGTCGTTTTGATTTGTTTTTAGTATCTCCCGTTTCTTTTTTACATATGTAATGTAACCTTACGTCAATAAATTTTTCAACTACTGGTTTGAGCAAAATAATTGCGTGATTGTGTTCATCTCCTCCAGGAAACACATTCTTGTTAATATATAATTTCAAAACTGTTGTACATATAAAGTTGCTATCATACCGTTTTTTGTAAAGATTTACCCCCACTCACGCTAATACAATTTCGGATCACGCTTTCAGTTTTCATGCAAATATTAAATACATCGGTAGAGGCATAGAATAACCCCCCCATGTCTCTTAGGTCTATCAGTTTGTGAAAGTATGACGTGTAAAAGTGATTCTCATATCCTATTTACAGAATAAACAATTTCATTTCATTTCATTTCATTTCATTTCATTTCAAGAATTGTTTTTCTGTTGCACACAAGTTATTCATACACAGGTCACACTTTAGTTTTTTTTACCAATTTACTGACAACAAATCCCGAAATATATCCTACTATTTGCGGCATAACACTAGAAGATGGACTTTCATCCAATGTAGAAGAAAGATTATTGCAATTTGTTTGATATTTTTGAAAACTTTGCTGTACGTATCTGGTACCTATTTAAAATCTCTGTTTCACTTGAGTTTCTCTCTTCACTTACATCAAGGCGATATCCTATCGAGGTGTTATTAATCTTATCGAGAGATGGAGCTCCAGATAGGATTGGTATATTGTCAAGTGGAAGACAATTGCCAGTAAATTTTGAACTCAGTTCCAAATGAGACAAAAGTTTTTAAAGCTTGCTTTGAATTGTCGGCTGTTCGGGTTATTATTATGCCCATCTTGACTTCTAAAAGCGCCAAAAAACAACTCAACATGGTCCTGACTGAATTTGTAGGCTAATAAAAATGAAAGGATGTCAGTTTCAACTAAAGTTTGAAATAAGTATGTCAAGCTACTGATGCACGTCAGAAGCCCCAGCAAACCAGTATTATTTTGTGTCTTAATTAAAGGTACTAATTTATTCCAGAACACTGTTCTTGATTCATTGCCTATTTTAACAGTTTTTTTTTGTATTGAACTTTAATGGACAACGATAATAAATATTCTTTTGCTTTTGACAAAAACGACAATGTTTGCGCAGAATTACTTTTACCAATAGGCTTTTTAAAACCATAGTCTTTCAAATTTCGTGTGTTTAAGATATCAAATAGATTATTTAAAATAGTTATAAATTCCGCAGTACTATCAGAATCTTGAAATTCAGCAATTTTCAAAGTTTTGTCACAAAATTCTAATGCTTTTGAAACACTCCTGCTCAGCAACTGTGTGGCCAATCTGACGTTCATTATTTGATTTCTAAAATATATGTGCCTATGAGATAATTTATTTGCTAAATGTAAAGAGTTTTCCTCTTGCAAATGTGTAATTTAGTAATGAATTGTCATTTAATCTCTTTTTGATCAGATGCGTGTAATATTTTTTTTGATTCAAAAGTATTTCTCATTAACTTTACCATATGACAAGCATCTAGGAACACAACAATATCATAATCTGCACAAGGATGTCTAAAGTTTGTTTTAATATTTTCTGCATTATCTATCTCGCACCCTAACTTTTTCATGGTTGCAATGTTACTTTTACAACCATCAAATGTTACTGAACGAATCTGAACTCCTATTTTCTCACATTTTTCTAGTGCTATGTTTATCAAATTGGCTTTCATGTCTGCCTTTAAAGTGTTAATGAAAAAGTAAGCCAGTAGTAATTTCCAACTATCATTAATTGCAATCAACATAAATACGTATGCCTGAGTAGCCATTTGGTTGTTATCATCGCTTCCCAAACCCATTTCTACCAGACCCTCATGACGCTTACCCGTCCATATTTTTGTCTCCTTATTGCCATCTCATCGGCAACAAGGGCGCATAATATTTTTTCTTCCTTTCTCTTGCCTTTGCTTCTAACCTGTTCAAAGTTTCGGCACAAAATCCGGGTTCTGCATCAACACTCCGATACCATTCGTTCAACGTATGAGGGTGTGGTAAGCATGTGTTGAACATTTTACGCACGTACTTATAAGCAGCAGGGAAGTAAAAATGGAGCATTAAGGCACATTTTCTGGCACCAGGTGGATATTTTGAAAATGGTTTTTTAACGCTGTTTTTTATTCTTTACGTACATCCCATTAAACACTTCTGCCATTTCACAATTTTTTGATAAGTCTATCAAGACTGTCTCGTCTATAGTTTGTTTTTTTTTTCAACAAACTAACTATATTTTTTAATGAACTGTTTTTTTACCAGTCTCTTATTTACTTTTTGCAATGTTTGATTTTTTTTTTGATTTATATCTATGACTTTGCGAGCAGTGAGTAACTGTTTATTCAGAAACCTCTTTCTAGGTGTTTCACAAACTGATATTAAATCTGATAATGATGCAACAGGAGAGGTCATAACAGAAATATGCTCTGCTTGGTCTTGGTTATAGGTGGCCTTTTGTGAGATGTCTAATCCAGAACTCGATGATGATTGCTGTAAAAAAAAATATAATGTATGTCCTCAATTAACTATCTGCAAAGGCGCGAATATACGTTACTGAAAGTAATTACAAACCACAAATAAAAATTATTGTCACTTAGCGAAATTGTTAGATTAAGTATAAGAAAACGTTAAGTTCAATTTTTTTACTGAAATGATTTTGTGTAAATTAAAATTAAATTCAAAAAAATTGAAAACACTTAATTTCAATAAAATAATAATGTATCGTTTCACACAATAATTTGACGACACCTACTGCTAAAAAAGTTACTCACTTGCACTTCAATGTCAGATACTGAGAGTTTAGTATTGGGTGCTGCGCATTGTGGGTCCTTCGATGGGGGTTGAATCTGTGTTTTTGAAAAGACTTTTTAATTTATATAATATATATTAAAAAAAATATTAAAAAAACAAAAAACCCGACTGCAAAAACACAACTGAAAAGGGAAAAACAAGCATTATAATCTATATAATTTTGGTCTTGCAGGCGGGGACAATCAAAAGTTACACCATATTTCAGGTTATTCGACTGTTTTAGTTTTATTAACATATATATTTGAAACTTACTCTTTACTAGCTTTATTTGATACCAATATTGTTGCAATTAATTTAAAAAAAACCCTTCCCCTCCTTTTTTTTGTATTTGCAGATGCAATTTATAAATATTATATAGCCTATGACACTCCCACAATTAAGACGAATCTAAGGACACCTCATATGTTAAAATCCATCAAGCCGTTTAGGCTACAGAGCGTGCCAAAGAAATAGACATACATACATACATACATACATACATACATACATACATACATACATACATACATACATACATACTCTCGAAAAACATTACCCTCCTGAGGCAGTCGGGTAATTTATCCCTATTTCCCTTGGTCACACCTCAAGTTATGGCGTTAACGACTTCACTGATTTCATTCATTTTTTTTTTGTATTTGTTTTTTATACTTTGTAGAAGGTTCTTACGGAAAGAAAAAATAGGAAAATTGGAAAATTTAAGAAAACAACGACTATTTTAACTTCGCGCGTTTACATTAGAATAGTCATAGCCAAGGCAGGAAAATGTCTGTTGGGTCAGCTAGTAATAGATAAACATGAATTCCAACAACAATGTGTTATCGTGGCAGAAATACATTTAAGCAGAAAAGAAAAAAAATACATTTCAAATGTGAATCATTAATGAATGTACCTGTAATTTAGGAATTGCTGTTTTAACCAATCGACGTCGGTTAGTATTTCCGGATATATCCGATTTATCAAAGTGATCCGAACATATAACCGAATTCTTAGCTGGCTTATAAAGTCATCTCTTCTTTCTCTGGCGACAATCGAGGTCCATTCTGCACACGTAAATGGATTGCTAGGAAAGCTAAAATAAAAAAAGGAAAGCTAAGTATCTAATGAGAGTCCAACAAACAGACACAAAAGTAGCATCAACCAATTTTAACCAAACAGTTTTGAAGTTCTGGTAACAAATTTAAAAAAAATATTACAATACAAATTATTTAATCGAATCCCACTTCTGATCTTGCAAACTAGATGGCAAGTTATTTTTTTTTAAATCAAAAACCTCACAGCTACAACGGCAATTTAATAATCCAAACAATTAACAAAAAACAAACGAAATTCACACGAAATCAAGAAATAAAAGTCGGTCACTACGACGACGTGTTGACGGTCCGACGGCTCTCGAGCAAAAAGGGGCGCGCTGTTTTTTTTTTTTTTTGTATGGCATCTCGTAGTTGACCAGCCTCCAGCCAGGGGCGAATTTCTTATATTACTAAGCGACTGCACGCTAAGGGCACCCCCTGTGGGGTACGGACCTCGGCTTAGGGCGTCGCTGGGGGGAGGACAGCAAGGTGGGACAGGCTGGATCTGATCAGAATTATTATTAATCGGGGAATTTGAAACTACAAGCTCAGCTGCGGCGCGGGCTGGCGCTTCATCGAGCAAGGGTCGGGGGACAATTACGTCGAGGTTTACGCGAGGGACCTCGACGGCGAGGTCGGAACGTAGGTCGGTGTGTTTTGTGCGCTGTACTCGTGGCCCTACTGCAAAATCAAATCGAAATCAAAAGTCATTTATTCAAACTAGGCTGAAAATCAGCACTTTTCGAACGTCAAAGTTACATAAGACAGTCCCCCAAAAATGCCCACCCTTCACCACTTCCTAGTGCTTTAGCTGGGAAGAAGAAGTGGTGGAACAAACTCCCCAGCAGCACATCTGTCTGTTTAGTTATATAAACCCGACTCTATACAAATCGTATGCAAAGTAATTAACATAACGAAACACAAAACATTGGATTAAATTACACACTTGCCATATGTTAGCTAGCACACGCCAGTATGCCAACAAAACAATGAACAAACTGTACTCAAGCAGATAAAAATTACAACATAAAAAAAACGTAAATAGAACTTAATACCTAAATAAAAGCCTCCAGGCATAAAGGGCGAGCCCGCTTACATAAGGCTATTGCTGTAACTCGAAGTGAGAAATGATAAACTAGCCCCATCGAAGTAAAATAAGTAAACAATTACTAATAACAATTAAAACCATGATCAGCAAGACGACCAGTCACCACAAGCAGTACCCATTCACGAGCATAACGCAAAGATCAGCCATCACCCCCTTCGCCATATTGGAGGGAAGGAGGCAACCCGACCCCCGACGCTACCGCACGCAGTGACATCTAAGGGAGCATGACGAGCTTGCTGCCGGTTGCTCAGGCAAGAATAGTATAATCAATAGTCGAGGACGCTAGCTAACCACTTATTGCAACACAACTCATAAAACACACATTGTAATGAGTACATTATGTCACTAATAAATTAAAATGTAACTAAATTAAATTACATTGACCTATACAGTCAAATAAAAAAATAATCAATTATATGAACTCATATAACCTGTCAGTAGGTAAGCTAATTCTGGAGAAAGAACATAAACATTGTCTTGAGTTAATCACAGCGACCAACTATTCTTATCGTTTAAGTAGTCATTGATACAATAGTATGCCTTTAAACAAAGGGTGGATTTTACTTTAGTTTTAAACGCTTTAAAAGGCAAATCTAGCAAAGAAGAGGGCAGCCGAATAAGCTTACGAAAAGACTGAAAAGAAAAACACTAAGCTTCCAAAATGAGGTTTTTAATACTAACCTACGTCAGTTAACCAGCGATTATACAACGCAATACTCTCTTTGGAAAGCGACAAAGTCACTTAAAAGGCCAATTACACCAATGCCCCCTATCAGAGATATTAACGGAAAGTGGGCCATAAGCAATGAGCAAAAAGCTCTAAAATTTGCACATTACTTAGAAGAAACCTTTCAGCCAAATGACGGATCTGTAGACAACCTACAGTTTGACAACATTCTGCAAGATCAAAGAATTAAGCTTGTGACTCAGAAAGAAGCAAAGGAAATTCAAATCACTAGCCTAAAAAAATCCCCAGGGTATGACCTTATTACGGGAGAAATCCTAAAACATCTGCCGCGTAAAGCCATCGTTAAGCTTACTAGACTCATCAATGCTACATTCATGCTAAAGCATGTTCCAGAGCCATGGAAAGTTGCTGAAGTGATTATGATTGCAAAGCCCGGTAATACACCTCACGAAGCATCATCATACAGGCCCATTTCCCTGTTGCCTATATGATCAAAGCTGTTTGAAAAATTGTTCTTAAAACGCTTAAAACCTATCATAACCGAGAGAAACCTGATCCTTGACCATCAGTTTGGTTTCAGAGAGAAACACTCAACAGTAGACCAAGTACATAGAATTACCAACATCATTGAAAGAACGCTTGAAGATAAAGAAGTCTGCTCCACAGTATTTTTAGATGTGGCACAAGCTTTTGATAGAGTTTGGCATAAGGGTTTGATATACAAGCTAAGACTTATACTGCCCAATGATTTTGCCGATATCATGCAATCATACATTACAGATAGAATGTTTCGAGTAAGGCACGAGGATGCCTTCTCCACGTTAAAAATTATTAAAGCTGGCGTGCCCCAAGGTAGTGTGCTGGGCCCAGTCCTCTACCTGTTATACACGTATGATATACCAGAGCTGGAAAATAACACTATTGCAACTTTTGCGGACGACACTGCCATTATGGCTACAGGGTCATGCCATATGGAAGCAATAACAAAGGTACAAATCGCTGTAAGTAAAGTTCACGACTGGGCACAAAAATGGAGAATCAAATTGAATGAATCGAAGTCACTTCACATTGATTTCACCAACAGGAATTGTCATTACCACCCAATCTTCATAAATGGCCAGCAAGTGCCATACGCAAATACAGCTAAATACCTTGGCATAACGCTTGACGCAAAACTGCGCTGGAAAGCGCACGTTAAAAAGAAAAGACAGGAACTAGACATGCGTTTCATAAACATGTATTGGTTGATTGGACGGCGTTCCTGCCTATCGATACATAACAAAATGTTATTATATAAGCATATTCTTATGCCAATATGGACCTATGGCATCCAACTGTGGGGCTGTACTAAACCGACCAACATCAAAATTATTCAAACATTCCAGAATAAGGTACTCAGGAGTATTGTTAATGCTCCCTGGTATATAAGAAATGACGACCTCCATCGTGACCTAAAAATGGAATCTGTCACCAAAATAATCCAAAAATTTGCTGAGGCCCATGAACACCGACTCCACCAACATGTGAACATCGAGGCAATCCAGCTGTCAGACCAAACAAATATAGTGCGAAGACTAAAACGAACAAAACCTTTTGAGTTAGTGTAGTGTAAACAGTGTAGACATATTAGTGACAATGACACACATATAACACATGAACAAAGTGTTTATATTATTATATCGGACTCTAAGAAAGTGGAACGAACTTGTGTAAAGTACAAACAACACTATTCTAAGTTTTAAAATAATTATCACGTTAAAGGATTAAAAAAAAAAAATGATACATTAATATGCCTTTGAACAAAGGGTGGATTTTACTTTAGTTTTAAACGCATTAAAAGGCAAATCTAGCAAAGAAGCATGTTATAAAAAGTTATACCAAGCCCAACAAATGAGTTATGTACCTTATGAAGCCGGTGAAATGGAGCTCGTAATTTGTCCTTATTTCTGGTGTTAGTATTGTGAATATCACTATTTTTAGTGTATAAGTGTATATTTTGCCTAATATATAAGATGTTGGCGAAGATGAATTGTGATGCCACCGTGAGAATACCAACATCTTTAAAAAAATCTCTCAGAGAAACTCTGGCACCAAGCTGGTAAATAGCTCAAACAGCTCGTTTTTGGAGAACGAATATATTTTGAATGTCAGCGGCTTTGCCCCTCAGCAGAATACCGTAGGACATAACGCTATGAAAATAACTAAAGTAAACTAATCGAGCTGTATCAACGTCAGTGTATTGTCTTACTTTTCTGACGGCGTAGGCGGCCGAACTGAGCCTGCCCGCTAGGCTTGATATATGAGTTTCCCACTGAAGTTTGGCATCTACTGTTATACCAAGAAAAACTGCCGAGTCTACAGTTTCAAGCACCCCATTACCTAAGACGATGTTGGGACCTAGATTTCTAACATTTGGCAAGGCAAACTTTATACATTTCGTTTTCTTGACATTGAGAACTAGGTTATTCGTCGTAAACCAATCCGTAACCATTGAGAGTGCACTGTTTACGTCATCAAAATCTTGTCTATTCTTGTTTACTTTAAAAAGAAGTGAGGTGTCATCTGCAAACAATACAACGTCACAGATACCCTTTAAATAAAATGGTAAGTCATTAATATACACTAAGAACAAGAATGGACCCAGTATTGAGCCTTGAGGTACACCTAACTGAACTGGTAACCCGGAAGATTTTACACCATTCACATCTACACATTGGAACCTAAACTGCTTTCCTGGAGGAGGGTAATGGGGTCATCGGGGTCGGTGAGAGTATGCCTGGGACGGCGAATAGAGCTAATGGTGGAGGGCCTATAACTGGCGGCCTACACAACCAGAGGGTTGCGGTGGGTGGCGGCAGAGTCGAAGAAACGCTTCGTGATGCGCTTCATGAACTGCTTGATGGTGGGGATTTTAAGATCGAGATGGAGGATCTCGTTTCGGACGAACCAGGGGGTTCCCGTTGCCTTTCGGAGGAAACGGTATTGGAGGCACTGCATCCAGTGGATGTGGTGGGGCCTTGCATGTGCGAAGACTGCACAGGCATATGTCATAATGGGACGGATGCACGCTGTGTAAATACGCAATTTGCCCTTAAGGGACAATTTGCTGCGCGCATTTAGGACGGAGTGTAGTCTACCGAGAGCGAAAGCGGCACGCGAACGCACCTGCTTAATGTGCTCTGAGAACGAGAGATGGTGGTCAAGGGTCACGCCTAGGTATTTGGCTCGCTTCTCCCAAGGGATAGGCTTGCCAAACATGGTGAGCGGTCGGGGGGGCGCGCTGTGGGACAGCGCTCTCTTATATATGGATTGGTTTCTTGAAGTCTTCGGATTCACAACAATACAATATACTAAAATTGATACACAGATATATATATACATACATAATATATATATATTAATAATATATACATATTAAATGTATAAGCAACGAAAATAAATAAATAAATGAAGACTATAGATAATTAGGTACAGTTAAGAGAACAAGCTCACAGCGACAAGCAATGTTCCTTTACGAGTCTTTTAAATGCGAATAACGATTTCGCGCGTTTTATTTGAACTGACATTCCACAAACGAGTGGCCTGGACAGTAAAGGATTTGTCTACGAACGTTGTGGAATGCATAGGCATTTTAAGCTTCAAGTTATCTGATGACCTTAAAAATTTCGTGTGGGAGTCGCCAAGAAACTGGAAACGTTCCTTGAGATAGAGAGGGGTGGAAGGGGAAAAGAGGATATTATACAAAAAGGAAAGAATATGAGCATTCCGGCGAAGGCGAATTGGTAACCACTTGAGCTTCACACGAAATTCGGAAACATGATTAAATTTGCGCAAACCGAATATGAACCTTATACAAAAATTTTGAAGCCGCTCAAGTTTATCAAGTTGGTCTTGGGTAAGGTAAACCTTGTAGTTCGTTAAAGTTTTTAGATCTTTTAGAGGTTATAGAATCATTATTTTCTTTTTCATTCGATTTTCTTTTACGTTTACCAGATTTATATATAGCGAATTTTATCAACTAATTTGCCCTTTGCAAAACCTGGTTTTCCAGACATTGAATGTCTTTTTTTAACAGAGGGAACAAAATATGTTCCTGCATTTTCAGTGGGAAAAAGAGCTATATTTTTTGAAGTCAGTATGTTATACTCTTCATGATTGATATGGCTGGAAAAAAAAGTAAAAATTTAGGCGAAGAAAGAAAATTCATCTGTCAAATCATGTACAGTCAGCAACAAGCCAATAACCATGTAGGTAACTATAGTGTTTCTAATTACTAAAGAAGTCTTTTAAGAAAGATTAATTATGTTTCAGATATTAATTAATGTTAGAGCAGCTTTAACATAAACTCATGGGGCCGTTCTACACTGTGCTTTTCGATGTGTGGTCTTCACTCGAAAACCTTTCTGCCCCTACGGACGTCAGTTCCCCGAGCTAATAATACAGGGTGTCCAGTAAATAGCACGACATACTGCAGGGGGTGATAGCTTGGGTCACTACCTATCAATACAACACAATATATGTTCAGCAAAATCTTACGGATTTACAGTTTTACAAAATTTTCCGAAATATCGAAAAATCTCTACCTCGAAACAGATTTTTAAGTATCTCGTAATGAAAAAATCCTTTTCTAGAACTTTTTTACATCAAATTATTCGTGAATAGTTTACTCTACTCATTATAAGTTTTTTTTTTTATCTAAAACAAGAAAGTTTTGAAGATATAGTTTTTTTTGTTAAAATTTTCACAGAACGATTTTCTTTTCGCATAAGTTTAACCTACAGTGGTGAAAAAAAAATGTATGTGGCAGTTTTGTACAACAAACTTAAAAGATAGCCTGTTTAATGGTGATTTAGGAAAGATACAATACTAGTGCATTTTCATTAAAAAAATACAAAAAAATGCTATTTTAGTTCCAGAGAAGCTGATTTTGTTGAAAATGTAATTAACGTAATTTTGACAAAAACCACTATGAGAATAAGTAATAGCTGCTCATTTACGCGAACTATTACAAAACTAGTTGTGACACGTAAAATGCAACGTGCACGCGTAATGACTAAAGGTTTTTACCTGCTCGCCGACCGACCCGACCCGACCGGTTACTGTCTAACAAAAGAAGCGCATGTGCTATCCCGCTCTTTCTTGCATTGTGATTTTGTGTCTCACTCTCAACCTTATTTGCGACACTTGTCAGTACGCTACCTTAAACCGTGCGCAACTCATCTGTGTGTTCACAAATTATTGTTTCGTACTGACGACTGTTTTGTGCCTTGGACCCCGGACTTTGTTTGCCTTACGATTTGGATTTTTTATTGTGATCACTACGACGACTTGGCGACCACCTGGACTTTTGTGTTTTATAACATGGCCAACCGCCGCGTTTGTCCTGGTTATACGCAGCGAGAGTATGCTGAGATGCACCTTATTTACGGAGAAGCTGGCCAAAGTTCCCGAGCTGCTGCCACCCTCTACAGGGAAAGGTTTCCCGATAGGAGACATCCACACCATGAAATGTTTACCAGAGTGCATAACTCCTACATGGAAGGCAGACTTAAGACAGAAGTTGTTGACGAAGACATAGTGCTTCAGGAACGAGAACAAGACCCGACAACTTCGGTTAGGGCGATACAACGGCGCACAGGGATACCGAAGTCCACTGTTCATTCAGTACTTAAGAGGTATCCATTTCACGTACGACGCGTGCATACTCTTTTAACTAGAGACTACCTGCCGAGAGTTCAATTCTGCCGCCGCATGCTTGAAATGCATAGGGAGGACCCAAACTTTTTTAATAAGGTGTTATGGAGTGATGAGTCAGCCTGCAGAAAGGACGGCTACTTGAATTTGCATAATTTACATAGTTGGCAATTAGAAAATCCGTATGTGTCAAGAGAAGACAGGTCCCAGTACCAATTCAAAATAAATTTATGGTGTGGGATTTTTAATGGCCAGATTGTGGGTCCCGTCGAGCTTCCACCTACATTAAATGCCAATAATTACTTGGAGTTTTTACGAGAAACCCTACCCACGCTCCTTGAAAATGTTCCGAGTGAGCTAAGAGAGGTGATGTGGCTTCAAAATTATGGGTGCCCTGCTCATTATGGCCGGGAAGTAAGAGCCTACTTAGATGAAGCTTATCCAGGCAGGTGGATTGGGCGACTGGGACCGATATTATGGCCACCTAGGTCTCCGGACCTAAACCCCCTGGATTTTTTTTATTGGGGTGCCATGAAGGACAAAGTCTATGAAAAACCGATCCAAAATGACAATGAATTGAGAGCAAGGGTTAACATTGCAGCAAGAAAAATATCGGAAATAAGCCTGAGAAGACTCAAAATCTCATTTTTAAGAAGATGCCGAACGTGTATTAGGTCACAAGGGAAGCAATTTGAGCATTTATTGTAATTTATTTAAATTAATGTTTATTAAAGTTAACTCCTCTGTTTTTTTTACTATCACCTTATCCTTCAAGATGTCATTTACAAACCGGCCGGCCGGTCAGCTGTAGATTAATTATTATGTGATTCGAACCGTAGTACGACCTTACAACGATTCGAATTCAAAGTCACATTACTTGCATTTAAAATAAAATGCTCTTATTAACTAAAATAGCTTATTTTTCGTATTTTTTAAAATGAAAATGTACTAGTATTGTATCTTTCCAAAATCACCATTAAACAAGCTATTTTTTAAGTTTGTTGTACAAAACTGCCACATATATTTTTTTTTTTTCACCACTGTAGGTTAAACTTAAGTGATAAGAAAATAGTTCTGTGCAAATTTAAACAAAAAATAGTATTTCTTGAAAACATTCTTGTCTTTGATAGAAAAAAGACTTATCAATGAGTAAAGTAACTACTAGTAAAAAAAAGTACTAGAAAAGGATTTTTTCATTACGATTTTAACAAAAAAAACTATTTCTTCAAAACTTTCTTGTTTTTGATAAAAAAAAAAACTTATAATGAGTAGAGTAACCTATTCACGAATTAATTTGATGTAAAAAAGTTCTAGAAAAGGATTTTTTCATTACGAGATACTTAAAAATCTGTTTCGAGGTAGAGATTTTTCGATATTTCGGAAAATTTTGTAAAACTGTAAATCCGTAAGATTTTGCTGAACATATATTGTGTTGTATTGATAGGTAGTGACCCTAGCTATCACCCCCTGCAGTATGTCGTGCTATTTACTGGACACCCTGTATATGTGGTAATACAAAGTAAAAACTAAATGAATAAGTAGGTACTTACTGATTTACAACACGTGTAAAAATACGTCTACAGATAATGTCTGTGGATGTATTTCTATGTTTGACTGTCAGTTGTTTATTTGTTTCATAATATTTGAGTATGCTACTTTCAGAAGGTGATGTTGTAAGTCATGTTCTCAAGTCAAATTCGGGAAATGCTGGCCGACATCCTATCATTTCAAGAATATTATTTTCTTCGAAATCAGATTCAAGTTCACTGATGTAATTGATTTCTGTTTCTGTGTTTTGAAAACAACTGGGCAACGAAGTGACTGTTGATGTTTTATTCTGAAAGGAGAAATAATTCAATACCTACTTTAGTACCTATAATATGGCTTTAATGGAGTAAAACTGTACGATGTAGATACATCAGAAATCCTGACTAATATTATAAAAGCGAAAGTAACTCTTGTCTCTCTGGAGCGTTTTCGCGGCTGAAGGGTCAACGGGTTTTAATGAAATTTGGAATGAAGATAGCTTGAACCCTGAGAAAGGACATAGGGTACTTTTCATCATCATCATCATCACCAATTTTCATCATTATTCACGTGGATGGAACCGCAGGGCGCAGCTAGTTATTTTATAAAAGTTAAGCCGTGTCAGCTATTTGCTTTTGTTTTGCTAATTTACATAACATCCTGCTTATTATTATTTACTAGTAAATGTACATAGGTATAATAAAGTTATGCAAACCTCTGTTGTTCATCAATTTTGTTTTTCAGAAATAGGCGCATAGATATTTTCGGAATTATTTCTTTTAGTAACTCATTTGTTAAGTCTTTAAAATTACTTAAATCAATGCCATTGTCTGAAAATAATGAATAAGTAAATACCAAGAATATATTTCTTGAATCAAGACAACAGAATTAAAATTGTTTCGTGTAATGTCCTACCTTATTATACCTACCTATCAATAATTATCATCAAATTAACAAATTGGCCAGACACCGCGACGTGTCGTGTCGTAGTAGTTAGGTATATATATATTCGATAGCGAGATATATATGGACATAATAAGGACTTATAGTAAGATAATTTTCTAAGATTCTCTAGTCACGTAGGCGCAGGTATGGTACCTAGCTATTCTACCATACTAATTGGTTAAATGCGGTTAAATAGTTCAATTCAGCAATAACATTATCGGAGAGGTGCCACATCCATCGAGATATGTACCTATTAGCTCAATATCTACATACATCAAATAAATAAAAAGTCTAATGTACAGACTAAGAGGTACTTACTTGTAAAATTTTGAATGATTTATTCTTCCGTGCCCCAGCTTTGTAATAATTCAGTCATTTTGTTCACAATATTGTGCAATGAACACCTGTGATGCCAGTACCCAGTCAGTAGTCCTAACAGTCCAGTCCTTTATATTTAATTTAAGCTGAGCTGACTGAAGGAATCGTAGCATGAGTCGACCGACGCACAAACGATTTGAAACGAAATAGGAAGTCTGCGCTGGCGGCAGCGCAGCGTCCGATGAATTGTGGCGTCTGATTGGTTGCGAGGCGCGCGCAATATTCTAAACAGTGTTGCTATCCCACAATATTGTTTTTGCCTCGAAAAACTGCCCTTTTATTAACTTATTCGATAAAACAAGTTATTTTAAAAGTAAGAGTAAAGCACCAGTGTGCCTATTTTACACCAAACACAAGTAAAAGAAATTCTATTTAGTCCGTCAGTCAGCTAATAAAATAATATTAGACACGTATTTTATACTTTATCATATTAATAAAAACCGGCCAAGTCCGTGTCGGATCACGCACAAGGTCCCGTAGTTGTAAAGAATTTATCCCAAAAACAAACTTAACTAGACTCCATTTACAATAAGATTAGACATTTTTATAGTCCGTTCCTGCAGCTGCCATTTGTCATGCCAACAACGTAATAGAAATCAAAATCGGTTGACCGAACTGTAAAAAAGGATTGTTTAAATGTCTAATCTTATTGTGAACGGGGTAGATATAGATATATATATTTTAATTTGTTTATATTTTTATTTCACTTCGCGGATGACGGAAAATAGGTATCCCACGGGAACGTGCAACCGGGAAATCCTTATTCCTTGTCTACACTCTATAGGGAACCTCTGTGCAAAATTTCAGCTTTCTAGGTTTAAGGATTTGGGTTGGGCGCTGATGAGAGTCAGACAGGACTTATCTTTTTATTTTACCTACAGTAGCTTTTGCTCGCGGCTTCGCCCGCGAATTGAGAATTTTTGTCCCACCTGCTATGCCATGGAGCCTGTCCAATAAGTATTATTATAATACTAGTGTAACTGCGAGTCTTAACTGTTCAATACAAAAATATAAAAAGGAACTAAGACAGACTATTTGAAAGTTACTCCAATCAACAAAAAAATGTGGATATTGTACACTCGAAAACTAGGGAACAGATTTTCATTGGGTTTTCAACTTTTGGAAGCAGTTTCCCACATCCGAGGTATTTTTCATTGCTATATGCAAACAGTTTTTAGAGAAGTAAAATAAACTACGCTAAACTTTTCTATTTCCCTGCCTATTGTTTTTCTTGTAAGGATAAAATATAAACTTGGTTTTGACAAAAAAGGCAACAAGATTTTTTTTTTAAAGTAATGATTTTTTTTTGCTACTGGCAGCACTGCGGCTGAGCAAGTATTTCCAAAAAAGTGTCTTCTTGTGTTAAGACAATAAGTCTTGGTTTTAAAATTATAGGTACCTACCGTCTGAGCAACATGAAAAGGATTTCCAAAAAAGTGTCTTCTTGTGTTAAGACAAGAAGTCTTGGTTTTAAAATCATAAGTACCTACCTAATTACCTATGCAAAATTGTTTTTATAAGTACCTTCAGGTTACAGTTCAGTCCTACCTAGGTCCTACCTTTTAGTTTTATAGAAAACTAGCAACCCGCCCCGGCTTCGCATTTTAATCTTTATTTAAAGAGCTTTTTCGCCAAACGCGAATATGACATACTCTATAGGTATACAAAAGGTTAACATTAATTTACATTAGCGTATTTTACAGCTAGGTTCTGGATTTGTTCTTCAAGTCTAATTTAACCATTTTTATTAAAGGAATTGTATTATCCGATAACGGGTTTGATAGGTTAATATTATGCGCGCCAATTTGTGTTGCGTCGAGTATGAATTCGGAATGAAATGTAATTACCTAAGTAACATAATACCACACTACATGGAGTATTTTTAATGATTTTTATTTCTTATCCTGCAAGTATCTGAAACGTAAGGAAGGAATTGGGGCCGTCAGCGCCGCGCCGTGCGTCGCGAATTTCTCGCGCGTAGTTTTTAATTTACGATAACTCCTGTAGTGACACAAGTACCAAGGAACCACAAACCTTACCAGATACCAAGAACCATACCGTTACGTTATTGACACTCTGACAAGAAACAAGAAACAGACCGTCTTGAAAAAGACGCGTTCACGACACTCTGGCAAGAAACAAGAGAACGCTCTGAAAAGAGCGGTTGGTACTCAAGGCTGACGACGTGCGTGAAAATCATGAGGCAGCAGAGGTGGACACACGGTGACACGCAGAGGTCTTCACGCAACGACGGCAGCCCGAGAAAAGGATCGACGCGCGCGCTCTCGCGTTTTATAGTGTCGCGAGTACTTGCCCTGCGCGGACGACCTCTCCCGCGCGCCCCGTGGCGCGGCGGATCGAGCGCCCTCTTATGATTGGTGGATTGTAAATTGTAAACACTGTAGGCTAAGCAATACTTGTAATATAATAAAAGCGAATATAAATAGGGCATAATCCCAAATAAAATTTAACCATCAGAACTACAATCGACTTTTATTAGTTACCTCTAGAAGCACTCCACCAACAAAACTGGTGACGCCGAACCCCGAGAACCGCAAATCTGGTTGAAATGTCGAAGGAAAAAGTTGAAGAATTTTGCGACGCCCACGGCATCTCAACAGACAACAGCAACGTTGCCGCCGTATCGCTGCCTGCGCGTTTGCCACCATTTTATCGTCAAAATCCGCGGCTATGGTTCGCGCAATTCGAAACCGCCATCGCCGCCAGCAAAATCAGTGAAGACCAAAAATTCAACCTCGTCGTTCCACTCCTGGGATATAGCGACATAGAACAGGTCAGCGACATAATCTTGAGCCCACCGACTACGAGCAAATACAGCACACTGAAGAACAGGCTAATATCAACGTATCAAGAATCGGACCAACGCCAGCTACAGAAATTACTCGCTGGACTCGAACTCGGCGATCAGAAACCTAGCCAGTTACTCCGCAAGATGCGCGATTTGAACGGCAAATTAATGTCAGACGAAGCACTCAAAGTCATGTGGCTCAATCAGCTGCCCACGCAAATTCGCGCCATTATCTCAGTGAACACGGAATCCACGCTTGATGTCCTAGCTGCAATGGCCGACAAAATTATGGAGCACTACGAACCAGCATCAGTCGCCGCAATCACCACAGCAAATACGTCAAGCTGCGGAAATCATCACTCACCGTCAGCCATCATGAATTTGGAGGTACAAATGCTGTCAAAACAAATAGAAAAGTTATCGCTCGAAATCGCCGAGCTACGCACCAGCCAACAACAGCGCGACTCTCGTCCCCGTTACCGCTACTCGTCATCTTCGCGCCGACGCAGCAATTCGCGCCAAAATTCCCGCGGATCAAGCAAACCGGGCGACGCTGATTGGCTGTGTTATTATCACTACCGATTTGGTGACAACGCACGCAAATGCGAATCACCTTGTTCGAAAATCAAGAAGGAAAACTAGAACGTACGTCGACTGTGGCGGAAGTCGATGTAAGCCAACGTAGCCACCGCCTCTGCATCATCGACACCAAGAATCGAGAAAAGTTCCTTGTCGACACCGGAGCCGACATATCAGTTTTAGCAGCAAGAAACACGAAATATGCAAGACCAGCAGACAGTACCTACAAACTATTCGCAGCAAACGGCACACAGATACGTACCTACGGAGAGCGTACACTCGAGCTCAACTTAGGTTACGGAGAAGCTTCAAATGGACATTCGTCGTCGCCGACGTCAAGACATCGATACTGGGCGCAGACTTCCTCGTACATCACAAATTACTAGTCGACTTGCATCAAAGGAAACTCATCGACCGCGTTACCAACATCACAGTAAACGCCGTAAAAATTCAAGCTACAGAAGAAATCGTCTATTTAATCGACCGCAACCACGTATACCACGACATATTGAAACAGTATCCAGACGTTTTGCGACCAATCTCACTCAAGTCTCCCGCAAAACACGACGTGAAACATCACATCGAAACAACAGGCCAACCGATTTACTCAAGGCCACGCCCACTTCCTCCCGACAAGTACAACGCAGCAAAACTAGAGTTCGAGAAGATGATTGACATGGGTATTTGTAAACCATCGAAAAGCCCATGGGCCAGTCCATTACACGTTGTTAAGAAAAAAGATGGCTCACTACGTGTATGCGGAGAGTACCGAAGACTAAACGCTGTGACAATAACCGACCGCTACCCAATTCCGAGAATGCAAGACTTTACGTACCAATTACACGGGAAGAAAATCTTTTCAAAACTCGATATGAAAATGGCCTATTATTCCATACCAATCGAAGAAGAAGACGCTGCGAAGACCGCCATTATAACACCATTCGGTCTCTTTGAGTTTACCTGCATGCCGTTTGGCCTACGCAACTCAGGCCAAACGTTCCAACGATTCATGCATGAAGTACTACGCGGACTCGACAACATCGTATATTGTTTCGTCGACGATTTGCTCATCTACTCGAATAATGAAGAAGAACATCAGCACCACCTACATCAGGTACTCGAGCGATTGAATAAGTACGGAATTACCCTCAACATTCAAAAATGCGAGTTCGGCACGAACAAAATACAGTTTCTCGGATACGAAGTTACGCAGGATGGAATCAAACCCACACAAGATCGCATCGAAGCCATACTTAACTATCCCAAACCAACAACAATACAAGAACTACGAAGATTTTTGGGCATGATAAACTTTTACCGCAGCTGCCTACCTCATCAAGCCGAACATCAAAACCTACTCAACAAATACCTTCATAATAGCAAAAAGAACGACAAATCTCCAATCACCTGGACGCCGGAAGCCGAAGAAGCATTTGAGACATGCCGCCAAAGCATACTCGAGGCAACCACGCTAACGCACCCGATACCTAACGCACCGCTGTGTTTGTTTACCGATGCATCGAACACTAGCATCGGCGCCGTCCTGCAACAGAAAATCGACAACGTGTGGAAACCTCTCGCATTCTATTCAAAAACTATGAGCGAGACGCAGCGACGCTATAGCGTGTACGATCGCGAATTATTAGCAATGTACACCGCTGTGCAACATCTACGTCGGCTAATAGAAGGCAACGATCTCACAATATTCACGGATCACAAACCTCTTACGTACGCACTGACAAGAACGCCGAACAGCAGTGATACACCGAGAAGAGAGAGACAACTTCACTACATAAGCCAGTTCTGCTCAATCATAAAGTATATTCACGGCGATAAGAACGAAGCAGCTGACGCGTTATCACGAATCGAAGAAATCGAACTACTGAACTCGACAATTGACTACAACCAACTTGTTCAAGAATATGAAAACGACTCCGAACTGCAGTCGTGTCTGAACAACCCCAAACTCAAGTTCACCCGCATAACTATACCTGGAGTTCAGCGGCCGGTACTGTGCGAAACGTCAACAAACAACATTCGACCGTATGTACCGCCGACCTACCGTTTTGCCGCCTTCAAAGCGCAACACGATTTGAGTCACCCCGGAGTTCGAACGTCAAGAAAAATTATCGCAACAAAATACTTCTGGCCTTCCATGAACAAAGACGCAGCTACGTGGGCGAAGTCTTGTATCAGCTGTCAACGCGCGAAAGTTCAACGACACGTGAAGAGCCCGCTCAGTGAATTTCAAGAATCAGCAGGCTTCGAACACATACACGTTGACATCGTCGGACCACTACCTCCCTCAGGTGACTACAGATACCTCGTCACGATGATAGATCGTTACACCAAGTGGCCCGAAGCGATACCCACACATGACGTCACCGCCGAGACAGTAGCAAAAGCCGTGTACGACGGGTGGATTTCACGTTTCGGATGCCCGCTACGGCTCACAACGGATCAAGGACGACAGTTTGAATCTGCGCTATTCACATCACTGATGAAGAAGTTCGGTATCACACGCATTCGCACCACTGCATTTCACCCGCAAGCGAACGGTCAAGTCGAGCGATGGCACCGCTCACTAAAGGCCGCACTGATGGCGAGAGCAGCCGCAACACGCTGGAGCGAGGAATTACCCACAGTTCTTCTAGGACTACGTACCGCACTTCGTGAAGACACCTCCGTCAGCGCAGCCCTAATGACGTACGGTACCACATTACGTATTCCGTCCGACTTCTTCGTGCCTACAACGCCGAAAATTGAAGACGCCGAATTCGTTCGACAGCTGAGCGAAACAATGACCTCGCTATCGCCGGTAAGAAGAACGCACACATCAAACACGAACACATTCGTGTACAAGGACCTCGCTACGTGTACGCATGTGTTTGTACGTAACGACACTGTGCGCCGCCCACTCACACCACCTTACGACGGCCCGTTCGAAGTATTACAACGCAGTGAAGACGGGAAGTTGTTTACGTTGCGGTTACCTCTTCGCACCGCCATTATATCAGTCGACAAATTGAAGCCGGCGTACATGTACAATGAAGACACAGAAACATCAAGCTTGTCGTCATCTCCGACGCATACACCGGCTCAAGGTCAACACAACGCAACAACCGAACCGCCTACACCGACCGCAGCGAGTAAGAAACATACCTACGTCACAAGAACCGGCCGCACAGTGAAACCGAACGTACGTTTCACTTAGGGGGGAGTGATGTAGTGACACAAGTACCAAGGAACCACAAACCTTACCAGATACCAAGAACCATACCGTTACGTTATTTACACTCTGACAAGAAACAAGAAACAGACCGTCTTGAAAAAGACGCGTTCACGACACTCTGGCAAGAAACAAGAGAACGCTCTGAAAAGAGCGGTTGGTACTCAAGGCTGACGACGTGCGTGAAAATCATGAGGCAGCAGAGGTGGACACACGGTGACACGCAGAGGTCTTCACGCAACGACGGCAGCCCGAGAAAAGGATCGACGCGCTTTTTTTTTTTTTTTTTTTTTTTTTTTTTTTTTATATGGCATCTCGTAGTTGACCTTGAGAGGTCGTGACTACTTAACCGGACTTTCCTGTGGCTGCCTTAAGCGAACTCAAAGCCTCCAGCCAGGGGCGAATTTCTTATATTACTAAGCGACTGCACGCTAAGGGCACCCCCTGTGGGGTACGGACCTCGGCTTAGGGCGTCGCTGGGGGGAGGACAGCAAGATGGGACAGGCTGGATCTGGTTAATATTATTATTATTAATCGGGGAATTTAAAGCTACAGGCTCAGCTGCGGCGCGGGCTGGCACTTCTTCGAGCAAGGGTCGGGGGGGACAATTACGTCGGGGTTTACGCGAGGGACCTCGGCGGCGAGGTCGGAACGTAGGTCGTCGGTGTGTTTTGTGCACTGTACTCGTTGCCCTATTGCTTTCCTGGAGGAGGGTAATGGGGTCATCGGGGTCGGAGAGGGTATGCCTTGGACGGCGAATAGAACTAATGGTGGAGGGCCTATAACTGGCGGCCTGCACAACCAGAGGGTTGCGGTGGGTGGTGGCGGAGTCGAAGAAGCGCTTCGTGATGCGCTTCATGAACTGCTTGATGGTGGGGATTCTAAGATCGAGATGGAGGATCTCGTTTCGAACGAACCAGGGGGCTCCCGTTGCCTTTCGGAGGAAACGGTTTTGGAGGGACTGCATCCTGTGGATGTGGTGGGGTTTAGCGTGTGCGAAGACTGCACAGGCATAAGTCATGATGGGACGGATGCACGCTGTGTAAATACGCAATTTGCCCTTAAGGGACAATTTGCTGCGCGCATTTAGGACGGAGTGAAGTCTACCGAGAGCGAAAGCGGCACGCGAACGCACCTGCTTGATGTGCTCTGAGAAAGAGAGATGGTGGTCAAGGGTCACGCCTAGGTATTTGGCTCGCTTCTCCCAAGGGATAGGCTTGCCGAACATGGTGAGCGGTCGGGGGGCGATGAGGTTTTTACGCTGTTTGGTGAAGAGAACAGCCTGACTTTTGTCGGGATTGACCTCGATTCTCCACTTTCTAAACCAAGCGCCAAGCTTGTTGACCTCGGTCTGGAGAGTGCGAGATATGTGGTCGTGGACTAACCCGGTGTAGTAGATGGCCGTGTCGTCTGCGAACAGAGCCAACTGCGCCTTTCTACTTTTCGGGATGTCGCTGGTGAAGAGAGTGAAAATGAGAGGGGATAGTACAGAGCCCTGAGGGACGCCTGCACGGATAGGGTGAGGGGAGGATAGCGCTCCTTCGATGCGATAGCGGAAGGTGCGGTTCAACAAGAAGTCTCGTAAGATGAGCACGAGACGATCGGGCACACCGAGTTTGTAGAGCTTATATAATAAGCCGTTGTGCCAGACCTTGTCGAACGCTTTCGCTATATCGAAGAATACAGCACCGGTCGTAAGACCACGTTGAAAGCCGTAGCTTATGTGTTCAACGATGCGGTGGACCTGTTGGACGCAAGAATGTTGGGCTCTAAAGCCGAACTGCTGGTCGGGGATGAGGCCCTTTGTTTCCGCAAAATCTCTGAGGCGCTTTAAGATAAGCCTCTCATAGATTTTGCCGAAGACATTGAGCAGACTGATGGGCCGGTAGCTGGTGGGCTCCGTTTTCGGCTTACCGGGCTTCGGTATGCCGATGACGGTGGCCTTCTTCCACTCTTGTGGGAAGATGTTATTGCTCAGGGCTCCATTGAAGATGGTGGCCATGAGCATTATGAGGTGAGCGGGGAACAGTTGGAGCACCCTATTGGTGATTCCGTCTGAGCCGGGGGCTTTGCGAGGTTTTAGACCCTTGATGATATCATGCACTTCGTCTGGAGTGACGGGAGGCAGAGGATAGTCAGGGTCTTCAACGGGCGGGAGGGAGGCTCTACGTTCGACTTCCGCGTCGACCTGGGACAGGTGAGCTTGGTCTACTGGTTGAGAGCTAGGTGAGCATTGAGCCTCAAGACTATCGGCTAGGCATTCTGCCTTGTCGACGTCATCGAAAGCGATGGTCTTGTCGGGGCGCACCAGGGGGGGCATTGAGACGACTTCGTCGGATTTGAGTTTCCTCTGAAGGTCCCAGAACGCTCGGTGAGTGGGCTCTAGCTCGCTCAGCATCTTGTCCCATCCAGCGTCACGCAGCTCCGATAGGCGTGTCTTTACAGATCTCTGTAAATAGCGCATATGGGCTTTGTTCGCGTGGTTGGGAAAGTTACTGTACGCACGGACAGCCGCGTTCTTCTCATTCAACAGTTCGCGTACATCGTCCGGGAGCTTCCAGCGATGGTCGTCCATCGCCGGAACCTCCCTTGAACAGTCGTTCAGGACTGATTGTACGTGCACTGTGAATGAGTCAATCGCGGCTGTCGTGTCAGCGATAGAGTCGAAGTGGTCGGGAATGGAGTCTAGTCGGGGACCTAACGTGGTGGATTTCAGGCAGTCGCTTACTTTCCTCCAGTCTGTAACTAACTTGGTGAGAGGGGGTCTATCAGGGTCATGGAGACCTAGGCGTGGTGCCAGCTTTACAACAACTGGACGGTGGTCGGAGGAGAGTTCGTCAAGCGCCTCTATAGAGTCCAACCGTAGGTTGATACTCTTCAGAAGCGCTATGTCAAGTACGTCGGGGGTTTGGTTAGGGTCGTGGGGAAAGTGAGTGGGAGTCATCGGGGCGATGATGTCGAAGTTGAGGATGGGACATAGGTCAAACAGGTGTCTGCCTCTGGTGGAGATCCTGGTGCTGTTCCAAGCATGATGTTTGGCGTTGAGATCGCCCGCTATGATAACGGAGTCACTCAGGCCAAGTAGGATGGAAAGGTCGTCAGAGAGGGGGGGAAGGGCTAACTCCGATGAGGAACAGGGGGGAACATAGGCCGATATGATGGTGATCGGTTGATGGCCAGTCATGCCTAGCTTGCATATGGACACTTCTAAACGCGAGAGAGGGGGCGGGTCCATTGGGATGCAGTGGAGGGTTGATCTGAAATAAATTAGGGTGCCGCCCCTGTGACATCTAGTCCTGTCATTGCGAACTATGCGATAGTTGGCAATTGACGGGTTTCGACGGCTGGGCTATAAGAATGTTTCCTGTAATAGGAGAATATCAATTTGGTGGTCGCGGAGGAAAGCAGCGATTTCATCTCGCTGGTTAATCATGCCATTGGCATTGAAGAAACCTAACTTTAGGGATCGGGGTTTGGTACGTGCTTTTGGATGTAAATCCATTATTTGGGTTTCGCGAAGTTCTCCAGGGCTTGCGTAATCTCTGGATACGCGTGGAAGATACGCTGTATCTGAGCGAGATCGCAGGAATTACGGGCGGCAACGAGCTCGTTGGCCATTTTGCGCGCGCGGGGTGTGAAAAATAACGAAAAAGTCCCAGAGATCACACTGAATGGATCAATTGGGATGGACGGGCCGACCACCGGGGTGGTTGAAGCGGCGACGGGCCGTGGCGCAGCGGTTGCGGCAGCGGCCATGGGAGCGGGGGCGGGTTTCGCGGGTTGGATAGGCGCGGAAACGCGGATGCGGGGGTCCATCAGCGGTCTGATGGGAGGCGGGGTGGGTCTGGGCTGAACCATAGCAGGGAACGCCTGCTGATGGTTCATCGCATTCCATGGGCTAGGCCTTTGCGGGCTTAACCTCAGGGGAAGTTGAGGGAATGTCTGAGATGGGAATCGACGCGCGCGCGCTCTCGCGTTTTATAGTGTCGCGAGTACTTGCCCTGCGCGGACGACCTCTCCCGCGCGCCCCGTGGCGCGGCGGATCGAGCGCCCTCTTATGATTGGTGGATTGTAAATTGTAAACACTGTAGGCTAAGCAATACTTGTAATATAATAAAAGCGAATATAAATAGGGCATAATCCCAAATAAAATTTATCCATCAGAACTACAATCGACTTTTATTAGTTACCTCTAGAAGCACTCCACCAACAAAACTCCTAAGACATTCATTTAAATTGGATGGTGTCAAAATCAAAATCAAAAGTCATTTATTCAAACTAGGCTGAAAATCAGCACTTTTCGAACGTCAAAGTTACATAAGACAGTCCCCCAAAAATGCCCACCCTTCACCACTTCCTAGTGCTTTAGCTGGGAAGAAGAAGTGGTGGAACAAACTCCCCAGCAGCACATCTGTCTGTTTAGTTATATAAACTTGATTCTATACAAATCGTATGCAAAGTAATTAACATTACGAAACACAAAACATTGGATTAAATTACACACTTGCCATATGTTAGCTAGCACACGCCAGTATACCAACAAAACAATGAACAAACTGTACTCAAGCAGATAAAAAATACAACATAAAAAAAAAGTAAATAGAACTTAATACCTAAATAAAAGCCTCCAGGCATAAAGGGCGTGCCCGCTTACATAAGGCTATTGCTGTAGCTCGAAGTGAGAAATGATAAACTAGCCCCATCGAAGTAAAATAAGTAAACAATTACTAATAACAATTAAAACCATGATCAGCAAGACGACCAGTCACCACATGCAGCACCCGTTCACGAGCATAACGCAAAGATCAGCCATCACCCCCCTCGCCATATTGGAGGGAAGGAGGCAACCCGACCCCCGACGCTACCGCAGGCAGTGACATTTAAGGGAGCATGACGAGCTTGCTGCCGGTTGCTCAGGAATAGTATAATCAATAGTCGAGGACGCTAGCTAACCACTTATTGCAATACAACTCATAAAACACACATTGTAATGAGTAGATTATGTCACTAATAAATTAAAATTTAACTAAATTAAATTACATTGACTTTATATTATATTGAATTTATTTGACTGTATACAGTCAAATAAAAAAATAATCAATTATATGAACACATATAACCTGTCAGTAGGTAAGCTAATAATGGAGAAAGAACATAAACATTGTCTTGAGTTAATCACAGCGACAACTATTCTTATCGTTTAAGTAGTCATTGATACAATAGTATGCCTTTGCACAAAGGGTGGATTTTACTTTAGTTCTAAAAGAAGAGGGCAGCATGTTATAAAAAGTTATACCAAGCCCAACAAATGAGTTATGTACCTTATGAAGCCAGTGAAATGGAGCTCTTTATTTCCTAATATATAAGATGTTGGCGAAGATGAATTGTGATGCCACCGTGAGAAAGCCAACATCTTTAAAAAAATCTCTCAGAGAAACTCTGGCACCAAGCTGGTAAATAGCTCGAACAGCTCGTTTTTGAAGAACGAATATATTTTGAATGTCAGCGGCTTTGCCCCACAGCAGAAAACCGTAGGACATAACGCTATGAAAAGAACTAAAATAAACTAATCGAGCTGTATCAACGTCAGTGTTTTGTCTTACTTTTCTGACGGCGTTGGCGGCCGAACTGAGCCTGCCCGCTAGGCTTGATATATGAGGGCCCCACTGAAGTTTGGCATCTACTGTTATACCAAGAAAAACTGCCGAGTCTACAGTTTCAAGCACCCCAATATCTAAGACGATGTTGGGACCTTCCTAACATTTGGCAAGGCAAACTTTATACATTTCGTTTTCTTGGCATTGAGAACTAGGTTATTCGTCGTAAACCAATCCGTAACCATTGACAGTGCACTGTTTACGTCATCAAAATCTTGTCTATTCCTGTTTACTTTAAAAAGAAGTGAGGTGTCATCTGCAAACAATACAACGTCACAGATACCCTTTAAATAAAATGGTAAGTCATTAATATACACTAAGAATAAGAATGGATCCAGTATTGAGCCTTGAGGTACACCTAACTGAACTAGTAACCCGGAAGATTTTACACCATTCACATCTACATATTGGAACCTATTATGTGAATAAGAATTTATTACTTTGAGAGCTTCATTTTGGACACCATAATGACACAGTTTACGCAAAAGCGTGTCATGGTCCACGCAATCAAAGGCTTTGGAGAGATCACAGAAAACTCCAATAGTATTTTGCGAGCTCTCCCATGCGTCAAATATGTGTTTCAGCAGTGCAACACCCGCATCTGTAGTCGAACGACCTTTTGTAAAACCATATTGTTCATTATGAAGGAGGCTGTTTAAATTAAAATATCTTAGCAGTTGCTTGAGTATTAACTTTCAAATATTTTGCTAAATGCAGGTAAGATAGAAATAGGTCTGAAATTGCCAACGTCATTTTTAATACCTGATTTAAATAAAGGTATGACTTTACTACTCTTCATGAGGTCAGGAAAAGAGCCCAAATCAACACATTTATTAAAAGTAACAGCTAGATAGGGGGCTACGATGTTTATTATATTACTTAATAGTTTAATGGAGATACCCCAGTAATCACCAGTGTTTTTAGACTTAAGTGTGTTAAAAAAGTTAACTACATCACCAGGTGTTACATGTTCAAAGCTAAATAAGCGACTACATTTAGGCACACTACTATGCAAAAGGTTTTCAGCTTTAGACGGGGACGAATTCAAGGAGCGAGTCGTAGTTATAGGTATGTTGGCAAAAAACTCATTGAATGCTCCAGCTAAGTCAGCTGCTTTATTAACTAATTTGTTGTCGACCATAATCTCAAGTTGTTTTTCTTGTTTAACCGACTTACCCGTTTCATTCTTAATAATTTTCCAAGTGGTTTTTACTTTATTATTGGAATTTTTAATTGTATCACTTAAAAATTTAGATTTAGCAAAAACACAAATCTTTTTAAATAGTTTTGAATAATTTTTGACATACTCTAAGAAAGGAGTGTCAAACCTGATTTTTTTCAAACCGTATAACTCGTATAGTCGCGCTCTACTTTTATAAATACCTGGAGTAGCCCATTGGTTAAAGCCAGCGGAGGTGCCATTGATGTTAATGGTTTTGGTCTTGAAAGTAGATTGGTACTCTTTTTGCACAACATCAAAAAGGGCTCCATAGATATCATTAGGATTCACGTGTTCTACTATAGATGGTGTAATTCTATGAGCTATATTATTTTTAAACTTGTCGCACCGACTAGCTGTATAAGGCCTGCATTCTATTTTATGCGGCTTTTTATGTAATGACATAGGGAAGCTAGCTAATAAACCACAGTGGTCAGACGTTAAGTTACTTAACACTAATTTATTTTTGGCATCACAATCACTAAAAATATTATCAATACAAGTCGACGAGGACGCCGTGATCCTAGTAGGTTCAAAAAACAAGTTAATTAAATTATAAGACCTAAACAGATTAAGAAGCCTAATACTTAATGGAGTAACATCTAAAATATTAATATTAAAATCTCCACATAAAATTATACTTTTGTTACTACTTTCACTACTACGAAAAGAATAAAATCTCCAGAGAGGGGTCGATAAACGCAAATTATAACGTATCGCTCGAGTTCAACACAAGACAACTCAATAGTGCGCTCGATAGAAAGATTAACTAAGTCTAAACGTTGTTTACACTTCAACTTGTTTGAAACAAGGACTAAAGATCCACCGCGAATAGCACTTTTTCTTATAAAAGCACTATGTACAGTAAAATAATCACTATTCAAAAACACTACTCGTACATACCTATAGTATTTACTAGCGCATCTCCCCGGTTTCGGCCGTGTTTTTTGTAGGTACGAAGATCGACAATTGTTTTTTTTCGACCTCCCCGGATGAACTCCGGTGATAAGTCGTTAAGTATGTCTAGGTAGGTAGGTACCTATACCTATTTACGCAAAATGAATATAAGTAAGCTAGTTATCAACATCTAAACCATCCTCTTAAATAGGTGGTAATCATGGAGTAGGTAGCTACCTACCTACTTAGTTACGGAGAAAAACGTAAATGATGAGAAAAACCTGGATGCTGTGTACGGTGACTCTTCTCCATGGATGGCCACCGTCAAGAATTGGTTCAACGAGTTTGCACGTGGCCGTACGTCGGTTTTTGATGAACCACGTCCAGGTGCACCAAAAACAGCTGCTACGGAGGAAAACATTAAAAAAATCCATGATTTCGTATTGGCAGATCGCCGATTGAAGGTTCGGGAGCTAGCTGAGACTGTAGGCATTTCAGAAGGAACAGTGCATCATATTCTTCACGAGGAACTCGGCATGAGAAAGCTGTCGGCGCGATGGGTGCCGCGTTTACTCACACCAGAAAACAAGCGCAACCGTGAGACCACATCGGAGACGTGTTTGGCGCTGTTTAAGCGGAATCCAGCGGAGTTTTTGCGTCGTTTTGTGACCGTCGATGAAACCTGGATCCACTGGTACACACCAGAGACCAAGGAGCAATTAAAACAATGGATCCAGACCGGGGAACGTGCTCCAAAGAAGGCGAAAACTGTAAAACCGGCCGGAAAAGTTATGGCCACCGTTTTCTGGGATTCACAAGGTATGATCTACATCGATTACCTCGAGAAGGGTAAAACAATTACAGGGCTTTACTATGCCGATTTATTGGGCCGATTCGACGCCGAATTAAAGAAAAAACGACCCCATCTGGCGAAGAAAAAAGTGCTGTTTCACCACGACAACGCACCGGTTCACACGTCTGCCGTTGCCATGGCCAAATTGGTCGAATTACGCTACGAATTGTTGCCCCATCCACCGTATTCTCCAGATTTGGCCCCTTGTGACTTCTTTCTGTTTCCTAATCTGAAAAAATCACTCGCCGGGAATAGATATGGATCGAATGAGGAGGTCATCGCCGCCACGGAGGCCTATTTTGCAGAGTTTGACAAAAACTATTTTTCGGACGGGTTAAAAAAGTTGGAGCATCGCTGGGCTAAGTGTATCGAACTAAAAGGAGACTTTGTTGAAAAATAAATCGCCACTTTTCCAAAATGTTCGTTTACTTTTTGTAGGCTAAGTATTTATTGAATGACCCTCGTATCTAGGTAAGGTTAATTACCGGTTAAATTGCTAGCTTATTAGGTATGTAGTTAATGTGAAAATTATGTAGGTAAGTACGTACCTGGTTAGTTAACTACTAGCTTTTGCCCCTGGCTTCGATCGCGTTGGCAAAAACATTTTTTTTTCCTTGCACACAGTTTGCGATGTTAACTTATTACGCACGACTACACATCAAGCTGTACATTTCCAGTTTATGCTGATCTCGCATCGTATAGAATTTCCGTACAATGAGAGGTCAGCTTTTTTTTTTTTTTTTTGAGGGTGGGAAATCATCAAATAACTTCTCCCGCTCTGGGCGGAACGGGAGGGTGTGTCAGACTCATACTGACTAAAACCCACCCGTATTCCTTCCTGTTGCCTGTGTTGCGGGGGCCTCGGTGACCCATAAGTACCTTCCCGCGACAGAGGTCAGCTTATTCTGTAATGTATAGCTTGATGTATAGCCGTGTGTACAAGTTTAGTTTACTTCGTAAAATAATTATTTGCGTTACGATAACGTAAATAATTAGGTAAGTAATTAGGGATACGTACCTACTATTTTACGATGATGTTTTACGAAAAATATATTTATTCCTTTGTAGAATAGTGTTCAACCGAAATCAATAGTGCAATTAGGTATAAATAGGTATTTATAGTAACAATTATTGAAATATTGATACAATTAGAATGACCTTTTTATTAGGTACGGTGGTCAGCACATCAAGTTATAGCAAACTGTAAAATTTCTCCAAATGATTTTAAACTTTAAAACGTTGAGCATTAAGTTCAAAATCGATTGAGAGACAATTTGTGGTAACTTGATGTGCTGGCCACTGTACCTACATAATGAAAAAAAAATAGAAATAATTAGGTAAGTAACTAGGTAGGGATACCTATATTATACGCTTACCTACTTTTTTACGACGATTTTTTACCAACAAGTTTATTTCCTTCTTCCCTCCCGCTCCGCCCAGAGCGGGAGAAGTTATTTGATGATTTCCCACACTCAAAAAAAAAAAAAAAATATTGGTACAAGAAAAAAGGTGTTGGTTCAAGTAAGTCAATATTTTCCAGTTAAAATAAAAGTATTCTTGAAATGAGATTAATTTATTCTTCGATTAATAATATATTCTTAAATTAAGTATATACAACTAGATTTTTTTAATTCTTAGTGGAAGTAATCTGAACTTTTTCACCCAAAAATACTTTATTCTTGATATGCAAATAAACATTGTTTTGAATTGAAGAATTTTGATTTCTTGTAAGGAAACAAATAACATTTTAGAAGAAGATATAGAAACTCTTGAACGAAGAATAAAGTGGTTCTTGAGTAAAAAATAAGCGAAATCTTTGAATCGAGAAAATACATCTTATTGGTACAAGAAAAAAAAGTGTTAGTTTCAAGTAAGTCAATATTTTCCAGTTAAAATAAAAGTATTCTTGAAATGAGAATTATTTATTCTTCGACTAATAATATATTCTTAAATTAAGTATGTACACCTAGATTTTTAAAATTCTTAATGGAAGTAATATGAACTTCTTCAACTAAAAATAAAAACAATAAAGAAATATTGGTTTAGATTACCCACTTTTCTATTCTTGAATCAAGAAACAAAAATTTAAATAAAATGTTTTCATAATAAGAGTATCATATTCTTATATTGAGTAAAAGTTTTTTAGATTAAGAAAATGTATATCTTGAGTCAAAAATATCTAATTGTTTTAAACTAAATATAATATATTCTTGAATGAAAATGGGATTATCTTGTTTTGAAAAGTTTTCAGTCTTCAGTAAAAACTAGATATTTTCTTCAATTAAGATTATTATAGTCTTGAATCAAAAATATTTGCTTAAGTCAAGAATAAAAACCAAGTATTTATTATTCTTAATTTGAGTAAACAGGTTTTCTTGGACAGAGTGCATTTACTTACGTTAACAAAATATTTACTTGGATTGAAACAATTTTTCTGAGAATTGATATTCTTCGCTGAAGAGATCCTTTTTTTCCGTGTACTCGTAGTCATGCCGATTTCTCAGTATTGTAGGTATAGTACCTACTAGTACCTAGTACCTAATTAGGTACAGTTAAAAAATCGTAATTAAAAATAAGTAATTGACTAATTGTGAATCAGATAAATAGAGCAAAGTTCGAATCATAACAACAGAACAAAAATTGTATTATAGTCTAAGAGGCAGGCGTTAGTTTTTATGTTGTTTTACGATGTTTTTTTTTTCATCATCGTTTAGGTAAAACCGACCTCACAAACCCTGTACCCACACAATACAAGTAAAAAATACAACTTGCCGACCCTTGACAATTTATAGGCACTGAATTAAAATTTACCTAAAAGTGACAATCCTGAGACAGTAGGCAATTATATCGCGGATTGGGCCGGAGATAGCCTACTTCCTCTCTTTATACTATGCTCGTAGCACAGCAACGTGCATTATTTACTGTGCCTACTATGTATTAAGGTTACTTATACCGCGTCTCGAGGTCGCAAGCGCGGCTGCTGAGCGTGGGTTCTGGGTTTGATTACCAGGTGGGGTAACGCGTCATTGAGTTTTTCCACTAGAAATTTCTAATGTCTGGTGTGTAAATAAGTCGTTTAAAGAAAAAACGTAAACCTTATAGGATCAGTTCGTTGTCCATCTGTCTGTCAGTCTGTCAAGACCCTTTTTCCCAGGAACGCGTGAAGGTATCAAGTTGAAATTAATATCAAATACGTAGGGCCTTGGAGCTCTAAAAAAATCAATCACTTCTAAGTTTTTTTACACTAGCAAATAAATCATAACCTTTAAGGTTCTTGCCGTTAACCTAGAATCATACGATTTGGCAGGAAGCAAGATATAATAATAATAATAATAACGTTTATTGGTTCAAATATATGTTTGTTAACAAAATGAACACTGTCACTTAAACTAGGTAGGTCCCGTGCTATAAGTAACAGTAACGATTCGTGGTTGATCTTTTTACTCGAAAAATAGTTTTGTGCAAATTTCGGTTATTATTGTAATAAATAAGTTAACTAAGTATTTCTACTTAATTAACTTTACAATTAGGTAGTAAAAATAAAAGAAATTAAAAATTAAAGATTTGAATATTAGTATGAGAGGTGTGTGTGCTTGCGTATTATGGTGTGTGTATATGTATTTACGTGTATTAGAATGTTTGTATGAGGCGTGTGTGTGCTTGTATACACACACCCTTAGTGTGTGTATATGTATGTAGGCAGATATATATGTATGTGACATGTAGATACTCGTATAAAATTTGCTTGGTAGTTGTAGGTTACCCAGGAACACTTAAGAGGTTTTCAGTTTCCTGGTAATTTAATACAACTAACAAGTCTGCAGCTACTTTTTTAAATTTAAAATGCCGTATTTCCTTTAGCGGCACATTTTTACTCATTTTATTGTAAATATAGGGAGCTAGTATATAAGGGAATCTTTTTCAAAGACTGTTTTGTGTGGAATGGTTTTGAATACAAGGTCTTTTCTTCTTCTATTATCTATGTGAGAGCTGTTAGTCGGTAAATGGGTGTGTGCATAAATAAGATTGCGCAAAATAAACAATTGGCTTACAGTGAGGACATCAATTTACTTGTAAAGTCTTGCCGTAGGGTATAGCCTTGGTTTGGACATAAGGACCTTGATTGCCGCTCTTTGAGCTCTTTCTAGTTTAATAATAGATGTCTTGTGAGATCCTCCCCAGACAGAAATGCAGTATCCCACCACTGAATGACAAAGTGAGTAATAAATAATTTTTAGAATTTTTAAATCGTCTAAATGGCGTACCTTTTTAAAAATGGGCATTAGTTTTCTAATCCTATTTGTCAGAAGTTCAATATGGTGATGCCAGTTAAGGTTTTCATCAACCCAGACACCTAGATATTTAAGCCTGTCAACTCGATCGAGCCGAGTACAGTGGCACATAGTGCTGTTGTTACTATGGCAGGTGTGGGCTCTTATTTTTATTTTATCTGGTGCCGGCGCTCCAGATTTTGTAATAGAGAAGGTGAGATAATTAGTTTTATTAGGGTTTATAGTCAGCGTATTTTTATTAAGCCAGTGTATAATCTGCTTAATGCCACTTTCTGTGATCTCAGCTACTTCATCCCAAGTTTTCCCGTGAAAAACTACTGCCGTGTCATCTGCAAAGGTTATAATTTTAGCATTGTGGAGATGTAAGTTGCACAGTTGATTTATGTACATCAAAAACTTTGGGGGCCAAGTACACTTCCCTGTGGGACTCCATATGTTATTTGAGCTTCTTCACTAACATACGAGCCAATTTTTACACGTTGAGTTCTTCCATTTAAGTAGCTAGTGAACATATCCAAGGCTACACCCCGTATTCCCATGTTTTCCATCCTAGCAAGTAGTTTGGGAGTAGAGACAGTATCAAATGACTTCGCGAGGTCCAAGAATACTCCGATACATTTAGATTTACTGTCAAGTGATTTAACAATAGTTTCAGTCAAAGTTCTTAGAGCATCTTCTGTGGATTAACCAGGAATTGATTTTTCGACAACAGATTAAAGGTTCTTAAGAAATTGGTTAGTCTTTTGTTTAACAGCTTTTCCAGTATCTTGGACATCGCTGGAAGGACCGAAATGGGTCGGTAGTTGTTGACACTGTCTCTATTCCCTGACTTATAGGATGTATGAGCGCTGTTTTGAAGAGCCTGGGGAATACTCCCACGTGGAAACTCAGGTTACATATATATGTAATAACAGGAGTCAACACACTATTTGCAGCCTTTAGTAACCTATTTGAGATACCATCTATTCCCACAGTGCAATCATCTTTCAGGTTCATTATAATAGAACGTACTTCCTCTTCGTCAGTGTCAAGCAGAACAAAGGAATTTGATGTTTGTTCACTTAGGCCTTGTTTAGATATTCCATTTGTATCCACGATGTGGATATTTTCAACTAGTTTCTGTCCTACGGTTGCAAAGAATCTATTGACTACGTTAACAGATTCGTGAGGGCTTGGATCAATTTCTAAAAGGGGTTCGTTTTTGTCTTTTTGTTTATTTAAGGATGCTATTGTTTCTATTAAGTTCCATGTTTTTTTTTAATTATTTTTAGCCTTTTTGAATTCTAGGTTTTCATATGCACATTTAACTTTTCCTAGAATAGTTTTGCAGAAGTTTCTGTATCTGGTGTAAATAAGTTTTATTTCTAAGTTATTTGGGTTCTTTCTAACTTAAATATGGAGTTTATCCCTTTGTTTTCAGCACAAAAGTAGGGGTCCACTAGGGCCGATGCCTGCCGGGGTCGCGGGAAGGTACTTATGGGTCACCGAGGCCCCCGCAACACAGGCAACAGGAAGGAATACGGGTGGGTTTTAGTCAGTAAGAGTCTGACACACCCTCCCGCTCCGCCCAGAGCGGGAGAAGTTATTTGATGATTTCCCACCCCAAAAAAAAAAAAAAAATCCCTTTGTTTAATGCAGCGTAACAAACCTGGTGTAATCCATGGTTTCATTATCTTTCTTTTATGACTAGTTTTTTTAGTTTTAGTTTTCTTATTTATTATTTTTGTAATAGTATGTATAAGGAATTTTAATGCAATATCTACGTCAGTACAACTGTAAATATAGTTTAAGTTAGATTTTTCTAATTCTGAGATGACTTTCGGATAGTTAATGTGGGTTATTGTGTGTTTGTTATAATATTCTGACAGTTTCTTGCCCAGCGACAAACAAACAGTATAGTGGCCCGTTACAGTTGTGGTTATTACTGTCGTAGCTTAGATCAGATTTTATCATTACATGATCCAGGCAATTTTGTTTTCTTGTTGTGACCGGGTAGTACTCCATGTGAAGCCATTAAATTTAGATATTCGTGAGACCGCAGTTCGTTTCCAATTTCTTTTATATTTATATTAATATCACCTATGACAATAATGTTTGTATGAGAAGACAGTGATTCTAATAGAGTATCCAATGATTTAAGGAACTTTTCAATGCTGTAGATAGGAGGTCTGTACACTGCAGCAATAACGATATCAGCTTTCATTTTAATAATTAAGCAGTTAGCGTCTTCCAAAATAGGCTCAAAAACGGAACACTGAAAACAACTTTTTATATACACAACTACACCTTCGTTTTGTGTCTCGTGACCCTTTGTGGAATAACATGTATAGTTATTTATTATAGGTAGAGTGCTAGTATTTTTCAGCCAACATTCGGTTAAGACTATAAAGTCGAAATCCAGCTGTATTTGTGATAAAAGTATCTCGAATTGAGACATATTATAAGAAATGCTCCTGATATTTTGGGATATTATGTTGAGATTACTATGCATAGAGTTTAAATGCGATTTAGCCTCTTGTGTATTACATAACTTTATTTTTGAGACTGTATAGTTATCAATCTCATCTGTTATTTCTTTTTTAGAGTCAATAAAAAGTAGTATAATAAATTAGTCACGACTGGAGGTTTAGTTTTTATAATAATTATAACCGTATCTGAGTGTAGTTTATGTTTTTTAATCAAATTATTTATTAATGAATTTATTAATGTGGTCATGTCATCATTTTGTAATTATTTTGGCTCTGGGATGTATAAATATGTTCCTGGTATGAGTAAGTGTGTAAGTGTTAATGTATGTGATAGATAGTTATTTGTGTTAAGTAATGTTTTACGTACATATAAGAATATTTTTGAGAAGAAAGCAAAATTACTTGTAATACTTTCGTTAATATAAAGCAACTTGTTACAAATACTAAGATTAGAATACAAAGTAATATAATAAAAAATGATTATTAGTCATTTACGTTCTTTTAGAGACTCCAAGTGTTTTTCTGATCTAACAATCAAGTGGGGGTCTCCTATCTTCTTGCGCAAGTATATCTTACCGTTAGCAGTCCATGCAAATGTGTAATCCTCAGTTTTGGCAAATTCACGAGATAGATAAAACAATTTCTTGGTTTTGAACGTGAGGTATTCTGAAACATATATAGGCTTTGTTTCATTCGTGGGTTTGTTCTTTGTGTTGTATTCTCTCACTGCCTTCAGGACATTCGCTTTTATTATTGGTGTAGACACATCCACAACCACCACAGAGTTAGACTTATTTTTGCTAGTCTTGCGGTATATATCCCGCACGTTGCTGAGGTCGATGTTTGAATTTACTGTTTTTGAGATACATATTACTGCTTTCATAAGATCTTGCTAAGATTCTTGATCTTTTTGTGGTATATTTCTAATCTCCAGTTTTGATAAGCAGGACACACGTTCGAGTTCTTCGATTTTATCCTCCAATGTTTGAATTTTTGCGGTTTGACCATGTCTTGTTTTTTTCTATTTGATCTATTTTTAGTTTAATCTCATCATATTGTTTAGTCACAAACTGTATAGAAATTTTGATTTCCTCATTTGTCATCTGGATATTACTGGAGGTATCTTGAATAGATATATTTTGCGCCCTAACTTCCGCTAAATCAGTAGAAATCTTAGCCAATAAACCTCTCATTTCGTCTTTAAATAGTTGCATATCGCCCTTAAATAGTTGCATATCGCCCTTAAATCGTCATTAGATGGACGGCGACGTTTTGTTCTGATAGTAACTCTTTGATGAGTCGTATTTGGTACGTCTGATTCAGACTCAGCAATCGGCTTGATCACAAGAGGTTGGCGAGTTTCTCTGCATGCTTATGAGCTTGTTGAAGGTATTAGCAATTGTGTTCCAATTATAAACAGCAGGTGGATTTCAGAAGAAGTGAAATTTGCAGTTTGTAGTCGTGCAAAAAAACAACAGTGTAATTACACCGCAAGCAATGAGTAGACAGCGGAGCTTGTCTTTTAAGTTCGTAGCGCATAAATACCTCCGTAGCAAGTTCGTAGCGGGTTTCGTAGCGCGTAGCCGTGACGAGCAGACACTTGACTCATCCGTGGAGCGCGCGTGCCGTAGTTGGCGCTGATTTCGTGCTACGACCCGTTTGGCGCAATGGCTTGTCCAGCAGATTGCCGCGCCTGCGGCTATGCGTTCAAATCTCACTTCACTCCGAGATAATTTAGGCGAAACTTGAATTTGTAATTTGTCTCTTTCTTAAGACGCCCAGTGGGAGGAGTAATGCCGCAATTTTACACAAGAAAGAGCAAGAATAAAAAATTTGATAGTTTAGCCAATAGGAATTTAAAATGGAAATAAAATTGAATATAATTAGTACGGACAGATACACACGTGCGCTCACGACAGCGACCAACCGCGAATCAAATCTATATGGTAGAATAATAAAAAATATGGTAGATAAAATATTCATTATTAGTAACCGTGGAGTTTCTTGCCGGCTCTTCTCCAGAGGAAACGTCCAATTGGAACCGTGCACCTAGCTTCTGACGTTTCATAAGTGCCCATGTAGGTTTATGTGAAATAAAAATATTTTGATTTTGATTTCATTGTACGGAACCCTCACCACGCGAGTTCGATTTGCAATTATACGGTTTTTTATATTTGCCTCGATTTGAACTAGGCGTCGAAAAGCGCGGTAGTCAATAAAATAATAAAGCTGCGAATATAACTGAAGGCAATGTCAATAATGCGCAAAATTAGATTTGCGCAGTTACCCTCCGTCCGGGGATATCGTAGGGACATACAAAGCAGTGGTGGCCCAGTGGTAACGGCCGCGACTTACGAGTTGTACGTCCTAGGTTCAAACCCAGATAGCCGCTTTACTTTGTGTAAATTATTTCACGACCACTGCTCTCAAAACGGTGAAGGAAAACATCGTGAGGAAACATCGTGATGTCCTAGAACCAAAAAATCGAAGACATTTGACATCTACCAACCCGTACTGGGCCCGCGTGGTGGATTACGGCCCACGCCTTCTCACAGAGAGGAGGCCTGTGTCCCAGCAGTGGGAACATTATAGGCTGATTATGTACGAGACACTGTTGTGACGTTACCGTGGTGCTATGCGCAGGGAGGGCGCGGCGACGGCGCTGGCGGCGCCGAGCACGGCGTGTACGTGCTGCCGCACCCGGTGCTGCTGGCGTGTCCGACCGGCTCACCCCTGTGCTCGGCGCTACAGGCACACACTTATTTTACGTAAGCTGCCATTTAGGTATATACTGCGTTTTTGGAGGCACTCAGAAGCCTGGAAGTGTTACGTCCAGGCTCAACACAATCACGAGAGACGAAGGCCTCTATGGATAGCGACCAATAGTTTAAACTTTAGAAGTTTAGACAGTCTATAGAACTTTGTTTCAACCGGTAAACATCAAGGGCGAGGCGAGTCAGACAGGCAAAAATCGGCAATGACCCTTCCTCGGCTTTTGGCTAAGTGATCATTGCCGGTTGATGACACCCTGGACAGTGATGGTTGAAGCTAGAAACATTAATAATGAAATATTTGGACGTCCCAACTGCACTATATGTTAATGAGAAAGGACTCACCCACAGGACTCATCATTTATTTTCGTTTATCCATAGTTCAATAAAAGTATTGGGACCATAGACAATAGACCATTTTTGTTTTTAAGGTTCCGTACCTACCACAAAAGGAAAAAACGGAACCCTTATATAATCACTCGTGTGTCTGTCTGTCCGTCTGTCACAGCCGATTTGCTCCGAATCTACTGGACCGATTAAGTTGAAATATGGTACACATATGAATGTTTGTGGCCCAAACACGGACGGGAATGAATTTTGAATATTAGGGTCACTTTTGGGGGACATATTTTAAAATAAAAATAAAAGTTTTGAAAAACGTGTGACATATTAACGTACGTGTGGCTTGTTATGAGGGTCTCAAATATTTAATAAAATAGATGTACCTTACAACACAAAATATAGAAAAACAAACAAAAAACCTTTTCATTCCCCCATCTCGGAAAGAGTATATTTGCTTTTCGATATCTGAGTACAAAAGCCGTTTTTATCCGCTAGAGGATAAAGTAAATTGAATTTAGAACATCGTGTGCACTAAGTTTGTGAATTCAAAACATCATAAAAAATTATACATTTTATAACAACATGATAATTGTAATAAATGTGTTTAAATCATAAAAAATGTCAATTTCTCGAACGCAAATCTAACAAGATTTCAGAATTGTGGTACTAAAGAGAATTATTTAAACTCTAGAAACCTTGTGAAACGAATACTGAGTAACAAATGAAGTGTTAAAGAAAACACCAAACTTAATAAACCCAAAAAATGGAACAATTCCGTTCTATTTTGATAGTATAAGCCTAAATCCACAACAATCAGAAAACTTAACAACCCAATGAGAAACCACAAAGAGGAACTATCCCGTACTATTATATAATTTAATAATTTAAAGTTCGAGCCCGATATTCCGACATCCCTAAAACATCATAGTTTTAAAATACTACACCAAAATATTGCCAGTATCTTGTCCAAAAGAGAACTCCTTGAACTAACACTACAGGAACTCCAGGAGATGAATAACAGCCCAGACGCAATATGCCTATCCGAAACTTTCATAAAAAAGGTAGTGAATCTCATGTTAAAATCCATTGCTACAATATGACGGCTAGCTTTTGCAGAGAAAAACAAAAGGGCGGTACCTGTATTCTGCTTAAACAACACAAAATACTTTCGAAGTATGTGGCATAGAACTTACACATCATAAGCTGATTATAATTTGTGTTTATAGGACACCTCAGTCCGACCCCACTCAATTTTTGATGAAGTTAAATAGTCTTTTGGATCACGTATTAAAAAAATATCATTCCAAAACAACCGTGGTTTAGGTGACTTTAACATTAATATTCTCCAAAAAAGTAATATTTCTAATCAATTACAAGAACTATCATATAATTATTTTTTCTCATATAATAATTATAATTTAAAATTACATAATGGCGCCGATTCCCTTGTTCACGAACTAAACTAAATTTAAGTTCAGTGCATCTTTGTCTTTCTATTTCATTAAGAAAAGGACAGAAGATACATTTTAGTTCAGTCGTGTCAAATTAATCAGCGCTTGACGTAAATTGACGTATTTTTAGTAGGCAAGTTTTTAATCACGTCTAAACTTGTATAGAGTAGTGACAGGCGCTGATTAATTTGACAGGACTAAACTATAATTTATCTTCTGTCCTTTTCTTATTGAAATAGAAAGAAAAAGATGCACTGAACTTAAATTTAGTTTAGATTGTGAACAAGGGAATCGGCACCATTAATAGTCCAACTCGTAAGTCTTCTTGTATCGATCACATTCTCAGTAACATTCCCAATGATTAGCATTGGGAATGTTACAATAATGCCACTTCATCTATCCGACCACGACACAGCACAAATGTTGAGTTTTCCCTTAAAACATAAGATACATAACCAGACAGTATATAATTTTTACAAAAGAGATTACAGCTTGTATAATATCCAGAAATTTAAGGAATGTATAATATGTTCCGTAACCATACATTTTTTATCTATGCGCGCACTGTGCTTGCGAACGAATGAGAGTGGTCGAATCCAAGATGGCAATAATGGCAGTTAGCTAAGTGCGCGCTCCCGGTTAAAATTCCTTGGCGTGAGGGATAATAGTCGCTAAACGGCTTCTATCTGGACTGATCGTGATTCTTGAAGGCTCATATAGTGCAGTACAGACTTTGGTGCACCAATTTGTGAGTGGATTATCGGACGGCCGGTCGTCGTGCAACGCCAGCCACGTGCCACATCAGGACAAGATTCCTTCGAGAAGCCACAGGAGGCTAGCCAGGTGAGTGACGCACTTTATACTTGAAAGGTCTAACGGTCTCCCCGCGAGCAAGCGCAGTTGATCATATTCAGCTAAATTACGTACTTATCGAAAACTGAGCTTGCCCTCCAATGTACCACCATCGGCTTGTACATTTTTTTGGTGTCGAAACCAGGGAATAACGGATATAATTCGATAGTGTTCATTCGTTTACCCGATAACAGTAAAGTTCTCGTAAAATCTTAGGTAATTTTCAACATTCAGCACAAAGAAATTAAAATATTATTTTTTCCCACTTACCCCCAACTATTTCCCAGTTTTGGGCAATACATATTCGTTTTAGGTCGATTGCTATACATTTCACTAGTTTATTTCGTTAATCGTTAAAAAACCTAAAAGTGTATTTTCAAACGTGCATCGATCTTTTTATAATTTTATCATCGTTAAATTCTTTGTGTGTCCGATGCATTCTTGTTCATTTGCTTTAAACTCGTGTGGCTACACGTATTTCGTTGTTATATTCTATCGAAATTGTCATACAAGTTGATATAACATCGAATCGAAACGTAAATAACCAAAATTAACCATACTTAGAACATTTGTAAGCTTCTGGTTCGCTTAGTTATTTTGATCTACCTTCCATTTGAACTAAGCATTTGAATGATTTGAAATTTTTATTTTTTCATCGCCGCCATATTGGTTCGAGTAGTTCTTTTTCTTTGTTCTACGATTTGAAATTGAATTGAACCATAGACAAATTGAATTTTGTTTAACGTTTAGTTTCTTTTTTCTTTGTATTCAACGACAATATTTAATTTGTTGGATTAGGTTTTAGTGGTTGAATGAATGAACTGCGATTGAACAGTTGACGTACGGTGTTCGGATTGGGCGTTCTATTCAGTTTGAAACGGTTGTTTACATTATTTCTTGGTATTTAGTTGAACTTAACGGTGCCATTACTTGTTCATTATAGAATCTTATTGTTAAATATAGATTGTTTTAACGTTATTAAGACGCTGACAACACCTAAACCGCGGTCACTGTCAGATTGCAAAGAAAAGAAAGAGAAGCGCGACGACAAAACGCTTGTAATTTATTGCAAAATATGAAGTAATTATATATTTACTCAGAATTGAGTTGAGTAATCGAAAATAAAAAACAACCAAGTTCTGCGTTAGAATAAGACGTACCTACTTGTTATTAATTAAATACGTAATGTATGTTGATATTTAATACAGATATTTTGGATTAGAACTCAAGGTAAGAGGTTAGTTTAACGTTAGTTTGCATCGAGATTTTTGTTTCAAAACGTGTTTTGGTGACAACCGTAGCGTCGGGTATCGGGTTGCCTCCTTCCCTCCAATATGGCGACGGGGGTGATGGCTGATCTTTGCGTTATGCTCGTGAACGGGTGCTGCTTGTGGTGACTGGTCGTCTTGCTGATCATGGTTTTAATTGTTATTAGTAATTGTTTACTTATTTTACTTCGATGGGGCTAGTTTATCATTTCTCACTTCGAGCTACAGCAATTGCCTTATGTAAGCGGGCACGCCCTTTATGCCTGGAGGCTTTTATTTAGGTATTAAGTTCTATTTACGTTTTTTTTATGTTGAAATTTTTATCTGCTTGAGTACAGTTTGTTCATTGTTTTGTTGGTATACTGGCGCGTGCTAGCGTATGGCAAGTGTGTAATTTAATCCAATGTTTTGTGTTTCGTAATGTTAATTACTTTGCATACGATTTGTATAAAATCAAGTTTATATAACTAAACAGACAGACGTGCTGCTGGGGAGTTTGCTCCACCACTTCTTCTTCCCAGCTAAAGCACTAGGAAGTGGTGACGGGCGGGCATTTTTGGGGGACTGTCTTATGTAACTTTGACGTTCGAAAAGTGCTGATTTTCAGCCTAGTTTGAATAAATGACTTTTGATTTTGATTTTTTTTGATTTTGACAACCAACTTCTGGGAAATATGTTCAAAATTAACATATATTTTTTCCGCTACCACAAACTTACAGATTTGGCAATTTTCTTTCTTAAGAGAAGCCTATTTTGGTCAATTGGGTCTTGTCAGCGCCTTAAGGCTAACTAATAAACAAAATGCCTTATTTTTCTAAAAAATCATTACGCAGATTGAGTAAAGGTAAATCGGTTGAAGTCGAATACCCAACTGAACGCGACTTACCGGTATTGCGTAGAAAACGTACTTTAGCGTTCAATAGGTTATCTAAGACGCTTGAAGTCGCTCGTTTAGTGGAAAATAATGAATGTGATTTAAGTAAATTTTTGGCACATTACTCAGACTTAACTAAATCAGTAAATAACTATTAAGAAGCCCATGATGACATAGTTAGCTTATGCGAACTTACAGATGAACAACAAGCGGAACAAGATAGTATCAGATCCGACTTCGCCGAACGATATTATGAGATTTTAGCGATACACCGATGCTTAACGAAGGTCGATGAGCCTAACGAATATAGCGACGAGCCAAATAAATCTCATAATGAGTCGTTGAGTGTTCTCAAAGTAAAATTACCTAAAATTAACTTACCGCAATTCAGTGGTAACATAAAGTTGTGGCCCGAATTCTACGATATCTTCACCTCGCTGATTCACGAGAATGGTTCACTTTCGGATACGGAGCGCATGCACTACCTCGTCTCTAGTCTCACTGGTGATGCGTTAGCACTTATACGAACCTTTCCTGTGACGGGCTTATACTACACGAAGCATACTCTGCATTGGCTGCGCGGTATAAAGACAAGCGGGAACTTGCCTTTACTTGCTGGAAGGAGATCTTGAATGTTAACCTGAAAGCCAACTCACCCATTGATTTACAACGAGTCCTTGATTTTTTCTAACGCCGCGGTCGTAAGTTAAAAACCTACTTCGACATTTCTATCGAATACAGTAGTTGACAAACCCCTTATAGTTGCGCTCTCGTCATCGAATTTAACCACATCGAACGCAACTGCTCCATCGTGGTTAACATCGTCGCGTCCTTCACGAACTGCTCTTGTGCCAACAACTGAACCTCGAAAGTACAGGTGTCCGTTCTGTGGGGAAGAGCATTCCATTAATCAGTGCAAATCGTTTACTGACAAATCTGTTCAGGAACGACTTGACTATGTGATGACCAATCATTGGTGCTTCAACTGTTTGAAGCCATCATATGGCCTCAAAAACTGTAAATCATTGTTTACGTGTCAAGTGTGTCGTCAGCGTCATCACACCTTGCTACATCAAGATCTAGATGTTTCGAAAACCTATAATACCGAAAAGGCCACTGCCTCGCAGGTCAGTGTACTTACCAATATCGGTGATCGTTCCATGGTTCTGCTGTCCACAGAAAGTACAGGTGTCCGTTCTGTGGGGAAGAGCATTCCATTAATCAGTGCAAATCGGTTACTGACAAATCTGTTCAGGAACGACTTGACTATGTGAAGACCAATCATTGGTGCTTCAACTGTTTGAAGCCATCACATGGCCTCAAAAACTGTAAATCATTGTTTACGTGTCAAGTGTGTCGTCAGCGTCATCACACCTTGCTACATCAAGATCTAGATGTTTCGAATACCTATAATACCGAAAAGGCCACTGCCTCGCAGGTCAGTGTACTTACCAATATCGGTGATCGTTCCATGGTTCTGCTGTCCACAGAAAGTACAGGTGTCCGTTCTGTGGGGAAGAGCATTCCATTAATCAGTGCAAATCGGTTACTGACAAATCTGTTCAGGAACGACTTGACTATGTGAAGACCAATCATTGGTGCTTCAACTGTTTGAAGCCATCACATGGCCTCAAAAACTGTAAATCATTGTTTACGTGGCAAGTGTGTCGTCAGCGTCATCACACCTTGCTACATCAAGATCTAGATGTTTCGAAAACCTATAATACCGAAAAGGCCACTGCCTCGCAGGTCAGTGTACTTACCAATATCGGTGATCATTCCATGGTTCTGCTGTCCACAGAAAGTACAGGTGTCCATTCTGTGGGGAAGAGCATTCCATTAATCAGTGCAAATCGGTTACTGACAAATCTGTTCAGGAACGACTTGACTATGTGAAGACCAATCATCGGTGCTTCAACTGTTTGAAGCCATCACATGGCCTCAAAAACTGTAAATCATTGTTTACGTGTCAAGTGTGTCGTCAGCGTCATCACACCTTGCTACATCAAGATCTAGATGTTTCGAAAACCTATAATACCGAAAAGGCCACTGAATCGCAGGTCAGTGTATGCACCAATATCGGTGATCGTTCCATGGTTCTGCTGTCCACAGCTAATATCGAAATTCGTGATTCATCGGGTCGTTATCAGACTTTTCGTGCGCTGATTGATTCCGGAAGTCAGGCCCACTTCATAACTGAACGTGCTGCTGAGCGTTTAGGTCTCCAACGAACTCAGTCAACGCGTAAGATTCACGGCCTTGGTCATGCTTCAACATCCGCTAGTGGTACAATCTGCTTAAGCGTGGGTGTCCATAACAATGATTTGTTTAGTATTGAAGCGTTAACATTACCTAAGATCTGCGGCAATATGCCAGTCGACAAGCTGAACAAATCTGCGTGGCATCATATTTGAAATCTTAACCTAGCGGATCCTGATTGTCACTTACCTGGTCAAATCGATGTCCTCGGTGCTGAGGATTGCAGCAACCATCTGCACTCAACACTGTGTTCGGCTGGATCCTACTAGGAAACGTCAGTTGCAGTGATAATCACGAACTACCAAAGTCGTTCCTCGTTTCAGACGATAATCTTCTCAATGAGACGGTTAAAAAGTTCTGGGAAATGGACAACATTCCTCAGTCTTCAAAGTTAACACCGGACGAAGAATTCGGTGAACTGAAATTCGTTACCGAACATTCCCGCGATGCCTCAGGGAGGTATACCGTTAGCTTGCATTTCAAAGATAAAGACATGAATCTAACTTATCTTGGATCGCGAGAATCTGCTTTACGTCGTTTTAAATCATTAGAACGCAAGTTATCGGCTAATGAGGCTTTATGAGAACAATACTGCGACTTCATGTCTGACTATTTACAAAGTGGTCACATGAGTCTAGTTCCTTCAAAGGAAATCAACCAGGGTTGTTATTACATACCTCATCACTGCATTTTGCGACCTGACAGTGCAACGACAAAGCTAAGAGTGGTCTTTGACGCTTCTGCGAAAGACGCTCGTGGTGTGTCGTTAAATGAAGCTTTACTCGTAAGTCCTAAACTGCAGGCTAACATTGCCGAGATCCTTCTTCGCTTCCGAACACATTTCGTTGTATTTACAGCCAATATTCGTCAGATGTTTAGAAATATTCGTACGTCGAACAATGGCGTTGTTATACTGAACAGTTACCTGTCATCAAGGACTTGGAGATCCCTCGATGCTTTTCTGTAAAAGATATGAAATCGTGTGAACTCCATGGCTTTGCTGATAGTTCCGAGTCAGCTAATGGAGCTGTAATCTACTTACGTATCACTTCCGTCGATGGTAGTGTATCTGTCTTCTTTCTGTCTTCAAAATCTCGCGTAGCATCTGTAAAAAGGATATCATTACCTCGTCTCGAATTGTGCGCGGCAGTCCTCCTGGCAGATCTTCTGAAGTAACATCGAAGATGCTATTCATCCCTCGCCATTTTGTTTAGTGTCACTATTGCGTTCCAAGGCGAAACCACGCGTCGTGGCCGCACGTTGAAACAGTCCACTGGTAAGCATTTTTTTATTGTATAAATGACTAATTGCAATATTTTTTTTTAATAATTGGCATGTATGTTATTACGTCTGCTTCTTAAACTTGATATACTTAGAATCATTCAATGATACTACACTTTCTACGTGAAATAGACAGTCCCCTGGAAAACAGTCCCCTGCCATATCATGACACAGGGGACTGTTTCTTTCAGGTTTCGTCACGTTTAATTTGCCAAACATACATAATAAAGGTAGTGTTTACAATAACATTAGAAATATTGCGCTTTTACCCGTTTACGTTATAAAGAGGGTTGTTTTTCGAGTATAAGTTTGTATGTAGAGTTCATTTTGAAAATGGTTTTACTTTATGCATGTCTGTATTTTTTTTGCACGCTCTGCAGTCAGTCTCAGTTGTAAGTGTGACATTTGGTATAATTTATAGTCCGGTTTTATTGCTTATTAATTTAATTTGCTTATTATAGGTACTCGCAAAGAAGTTGTTACAAAGGCGCTTTCCGGAGAAGTGTTGAATGAACACATGAAAGAGAACTACACCAGTTTACAAACGTTTAAAGAAAATATTTAATTTTTTTTAAAGATTGTGTCTGGTAAAGTAGTAAAGAAATAGAAACTATGGAGGAACAAAGATAGTGTCATAAGTCATAAGTCATTTATTTCTTAACAAAATACATTGTGTTGAAACATTTTAGTGATGATAGAAACAATAATAATAAAAAAGTAGAAACATTACATTCATATTTAAAATTCAATACACATTTAAAATGTATCAATAATTAATAATAAAAATACACAAGAAAAAAAAAATACATATCTCAGTAATTCAGTAACAATAATTATATAACCAGCAACATTACATTTAAATTAAAAATTCATTAACCAAAATTAAAAAATAATATACAAGAAAATTATATAAACACAAATAACAATTCACAAATCATTTAATCGCGGCTGTCGTTTGTCATCAATGAACTCATCGATACTGTAGTAGCTCTTCCTCAATAAATATGTGTTTAAATAAGTTTATGCTGTTAAATGTTGCTTTTGAATTCATTTGGCAACTTGTTGTATAAAAAGACAGATTGAACTCTGGGACTGTGATGAACCACGTTCAATTTTGGTTGGATTGTGGAAGGTAAGTCTTTCCTACGAGTATTTTGTCAAGCTTGCCTTTCCTCATCTGTCTCGTGTAAATTCTTAACAAAGTTGGATAACAACACTAGAATATAGAGACATGGCACTGTCAAAATGTTAAGTCTGATGAAGTGGTCCCTGCACGATTCTGTCTGTTTCATGCGGAGCGTTGTCCTTAAGGCTCTTTTTTGAATTACAAATGTCGAGTCGACATTGTACTTGTAGCTGTTGCCCCAAAACTCAATACTATATCTGAGCCTTGACTCAACCAAAGCAAAGTGCTGTATCGTATAAGAGAATCCAAAAGTCGGAATGACAGTCAACTTTATTGCCCACAACACAGACTCGTCTAGATAGCATTTCATCCAAAGTCACAAAGATAGTGCAAGAATTTTACGAAAATGATGATAACAATCGAATTGGTGCAGTAAAATGGAAATGTTAAACCAGAAAAGGAGCCAAAAAACAAAAAAGATACTTGTCGGATTCGATATCCAATTTATATAATAAATTAAAACTAGTACCTCTGGTTTAGTCAGTTACCAGACATTCTGTCGTTTACGCCCTTTCTGGGTGCTTACGCCAAATATAAACGACAATATTAGCATGTTTTATGCAAGAGACACATGTCTTTGCATAAAACATGCTAATATTGATATGATATTGGTGCCGATTCCCTTGTTCACAAACTAAACTAAATTTAAGTTCAGTGCATCTTTTTCTTTCTATTTCGTTAAGAAAAGGACAGAGGATAAATTTTAGTTTAGTCCTGTCAAATTAATCAGCGCTTGACGTAAATTGACGTAATTTTAGTAGGCAAGTTTTTAATCACGTCTAAACTTGTATGGAGTAGTGACAGGGACTGATTAATTTGACAGGACTAAACTAAAATTTATCTTCTGTCCTTTTCTTAATGAAATAGAAAGAAAAAGATGCACTGAACTTAAGTTTAGTTTTGTTTGTGAACAAGGGAATCGGCGCCATTGTCGGCATTGCACGATGAAAAAATTTTGCGTTACGATAATCACAATAAATTATTAGAAGACACTTGTTGCAATCGTTATGATGAGCAATGTTATGTCGTTATGATGAGGAATGCCAGCACTGTATCAACAAGATTCCCGATTACGAGGGTGACACTGCATACGAGGGCGACATCCGCTAGATGGCGCTGCATCTTGTCTAACGCGAGAAAAAACGGTCCGTGTAAAATATTTGTTTAAAGATACATTTTGTCTGCAGAAGTAAATAAAAATAAGTCAAACTATAAAACAGTGACTAATGATTCAGTGACAGTGTTATCTACGAGTTTCATACACAAAGTGTGGTGATTAGACCAAAATACAGAAAACAATAACAACATGAAAATACAAACAAAAAGCAATAAATAATAAAAAGAAATCAACAGTGTCCAATACACAGACAAAAAAAGTGCATAAATAGTGTAAAAACCTATAAGTAACTTAAAAAACAAAAACAAAGTGATCAAAGTGTTTGACAGTGAAAAAAATCTAATCACATGAGTCATTCCAACCGCTTTTGTTTCGTTCAAATATTGGAACTTAACTATTTAATGCATAATTTCAACATTAAAACCTAAGTTCATTTGGTTCGGAGGCATAGAAGACGACACTTCACCTCTTCAATCCATTGATCGCCGGTTCGAACCTCAGTATATTAATTAATTTAATTTATTTATCATAAACTAATTTTATAAAAAAAAAACCTTTACATATTACTATGCCCCGCAAAACCGTTTTCACGATTTGTCTGCGGGAACAGAACAAACAATTTTACAAAAAAAGGTTTATTAGGATATGGCCACGCCTCTTTTTGTGAATTCTAAAATTCCATATTAACTCACAGAATAACGCAAATACCACATTTCACAGTAACGATCAATTTGAAGAATTATTCCTTCGATAATTTCACACCAGAGGGCGCTACGATAACTTAAAGTAAAGATGAACTCCAGCAGTAACAACATTACCTACCGTAAACCTTGTAGATCAAGTTCGCTAACTGACCTAACTAAAAATACGACTAACAACAACAGTGAGAAAACGATACTTGATACAACAATGATGAGCATTCTCGATAGTTTTCATGACACAATCGACGACGTTCGTGAGTTAACTGAAGAAACCAAAATACTTAAGAACCAATTATTAAGCGCACATAAAGAAATAGAAGATCTAAATATAGGGAACTTTCCTCTCAAATCGGATGTACAAAATATGATTAAGATCTTTAAGAAAATATGCTCGACTCCAGAGAAAAAAAGTGCGACTCCGACACGCAAACACAAATCTTTGCATGGAATAAGCTCACCAAAGTACATAATCAAGGAACATGAACAACAACCACTTCGTAGTAACGTGCGGCTAGCAAACAAAATAAAGAGACACAAAGTATGAGTACATATACACCAAATAAAGTGAAAGATATTATGCCTACCCCTATAGCACCATCAAGTGTAATATCGAAGCCTATGACAGAGAATAATCAACCTTTTAAGAAGATTACTAGAGAGGATACAAAAAATAGAAAACTCTGCGTACTCAGTAACAACACACAACACGGCATGCTACAAGCCATTGAAGAAAATTTTACAAGGGCCTTTAATTATTGTAGTTACATTTCACCAAATTCAAACATTAAAATATTATTAGCGGGTATAAAATCAAAGTTAGAACATTTTACAATGAATGATTACTGTATAATTATATTAAGGGCGGCTGACATTACAGCCCATGATAACCTTATTGACCTAGTAAAAATAATAAAAGAATACTTAATGAATGTAACACACACTAACATAATAATATGCGCTCCCACATATATCTGTGGGGCACTCATTTATAATCATAAGGTTGAAATGTTTAATAACCTACTGTGTATGGACATCCAAGATAATAAGTATGCATATTTTTTTGACTTCAACTATGGATTAACATTTGACATGTTTTCAAATTTAACAGGCAAATTAAATAAAAATAGAATACTAATAGAAAACATTACAAAATTATTATTAAAAATAGAATAATAATTTTGTAATGTTTTCTTTTTTTATGATTATTTAATGATTTAGCCAATAATATAAATATTTGCACACCTTGTTAGGTAATGATACAGTCTACTTAATATTTATTTGTAACATCTGTTTATACATGCACCTGTATTAAGCAAATAAATAATTTGATTTGATTTGACTGAAACTGTTCTGAACAAACTAGCAAGTTATTAGTTTCATTATATCTTTTCAAAATAGTGTCCATTTAAATCATCGCTGCATCCGATGGAACCACTGAGAAAAGCACTTTACCCACTCGTCCTTAGGGGTCTCTTCGACGGCATTTTGAAACGCAGCCACTGCTTCCTCGGCGTCCATGAAACGTTTTCCTCGAAGTTTTTATTTTATTTTCGGAAATAAATAAAAATCGCAAGGTTGGGCTATAGGGTGGGTGACCCAGTAATTCCACGTCTGACGTCGCCAAATAGTCGATTGTTTGCTTGGCAGTGTGCGACGAGGCGTTGTCGTGGTGAAGGAGGATGCTACCGCGACGTCGTTTCTCCCGAACTTTTTCCAATATAAGTGGCAAACAATTGTTAGTGTACCACTCTGCAGTAACTGTTTTTCGATCCTCTAAAACAATTATTGCGTAATGACCTGTCCTTCCGAAGAACGAGGCCACTATCTTTTTTCCCACGCTTCGACCTCTCTTCACTTTAGTTGACAACTCCTCGGAAGGAAACACCCAGACAGCAGACACTCTCTCAGTTTCAGGATCATAACAATAAATCCAGTTTTCGTCACCCGTAAGTATGTCAAAGACAGCAATTGAGTTACCTCCGTTTTAAATCTTTGAACAATGGATCAAAGATTAAACGAAGGTAGCTCAAACTCCGTCGTGTTGATTGGTGTCGTGAAATGTCACGACACTAATCTACACGACGGAGTTATTGGGCCTTTGTCAAATTATGAGGTATCCACCGGGCACAAAGTTTCCTGACCGCTAAATGTTCATGGAGGATTTTGTGCACTTGACCTAAACCGATGCCTAAGCTTGACCAAATCTGCTGATAAGTCAATCTTTTGTCAGTCTCTATCATACGCTGCACAACCCTGATGTTATCTTCAGTCGTCGCCGTAGAAGGCCGTCCCTCACGCAGATCATCGGTGAGATTAGTGCGACCACGTTTAAACTCATTAAACCAGTTGTTAACAGTGGCACGAGATGGGGCTTTATTGTGAAAGGCCAATCGAAGTCTATCATAACTTTCTTGTTGACTTAAATGACATCGAAAGTCATAAAAAATCATTGTACGAAAATGCAGCATGAATTTAACGCTAGAAGCGTTAAATTCATGCTGACGTGACACAGACAATTTTCAATTTGCTGACAAATCGTAAACAAATGACAAATGAATCAAATACATACATAATAATATTGGCAAAGAGTTCCATTTTCAAAATTTGAACTGTTTTTTTATTATATCGCTTACCAGTAGCCAGTTCTAATAACTTTCAGTGTCGCCCTCGTACAAGGATCCTAAGTTGAAGAAAGTACGGACTGTAACAAAACATATCAAAACAACTTTTACAGCTCGTCCACGTGAACTGATACATGATCTTGAAGAGGATTTAGGATTTACATATTTTTGCCACGAAAGAAATATATTTCATCATAACAAAGCTGTCAAAAAATGTAATGTAAAATGTACGCTCCGGATCCCAGGCGAGCGAACCTGTCCAAGTTAATCTGGTGAGATATTTCCATATCTGTTAGGGATCTGCTGAACAGTCCCGCTTTAACTGTAATACGTGTGTGTCAATCTTAATCATCTTTTTAATCCGTGAATCCTCAACATTTACTCTGGGGTGCTGTTGGATGATAATTCAACTGTTCTAACCTTGGAACAATAATTGATCGAAGGTTCTAACTAATTGATTTCTTGTATTTTATAATCATAACATTAAGATAAAGTCCCAGAAAATACTTTAAACAAATTGACTTTCTCCTCCTGCAAAAGTCACCAATTAAGCAAATAACCGATTCTTGCGAAAGGTCGTAAATCAAGATTTATTAGACCCATGTGTGCCCGTCAAAGGCCCTGTCGAATTCCAGTAACAGCCAAAAAATCTCTTCATAACAAAATGCATCTCTTCACAAAAACAAAGCTCTTACAAATGCTAGCCAGTGCACACGTGGCGCTCCGTTGTTTCACTGTGTGTCCTAAATCCACACGTGCACAGCTCATTCACGCCAAATTTATTACCCAAAAAAAGCTTTTAAAATGGCTACAATTTTTCCCATGGAACGGGACGGTAACGGCTTATTCAGAGCAATAAGTCACCAAATTAATTACATAATGGGGCTTACCTTCGACCACTTGTCAATACGATGAGACCTTGCTACATATGTTTCGGTTAACCGAGGTGGCGACCGAATTCACTTAGCACTTCTTAATAATATTCAAGACTTTCTTCCTAACAGCAATCTTTCCCAGGAACAAAGGATAGCAAAATACATAACGGCACAGATCAAGGAAATGGTTTGGGGAGGAGAGGATATTCTGATCGCCGCGGCCGAATTTTATCTTGTAAATGTAAACGTGCACTTATGTAGCAAAAATACCCTGGTGTATTCACCTGCCGACGAATCAGTACCCGGCAGCATACACGTGTTCTATAAAGACCAGCACTATGATAGCTGGGTCACACACGAAGTTGAACAATACAACAATAACACGCAAACTCCAAAGCAGGAATCCTGGCTCAAAAAACACAGCCCCCAAATAATACCACCCGAACAAATAGCATCAACATTACGCTCACCGATGTCAGATGAATTCGCGGATGAGACAGGATACACAATACTCAGAAATCCACCTACTGCCGCAATTAAGTACACTTGCCCAGACTTGCGTATTGCAACATGGCACGTCAGAGGGGCTTCGAAACCGGCCAAAAAAGATACAATAGATGCTGAACTTTATCAAAGGGGGAGCACACCGGGGATTTGCAATTCTAATTAGAAAGGACGCCCAAATAGAAACGAAAAACAGGAAAAAAGATTCAGACGTGATGTCGATTACTCTTAAAGCTTGTATGGGAAGTGACGAGCATGCTTCTCTTTATATAATCAACTCTCACATCAACAGCTGTACTTCTAAAGCAACCAGATCTTTCACAGGTGTAATAAACTTGATCAGACAAAAACCTAGGCCATGCACGCTAGTAATCCTAGACGACTTTAACGCCCATATTGGACGACCAACGCAAAGGGCTAATTGACCTAAATCTCCTTCATGACTATTCCAACTACAACGGGGAAATGTTAATGGATATAGCCAAAAGGAAAAATTGCAAATAGAAACGACAAAAGCGAGATCATCATGCAGGACAACATGGTCTCCTGCGAGCCAGGGGTTCGGCCCGCGAGGAGTCGCTGGGGACTCTAAACAGGGACCCGTGGGGGCGCCCGTACAAAGTGGTGCGGGATAAACTCCGCCCATGGGCTCCCCCGCTGACGCAGAGTCTCCGGCCCCAGCTTGTGGAGGACGTGGTGAGCGCTCTGTTCCTTTCGCGAGGGGAACACACCACCCCGCCCATGGCTCCGCCTACTGCGGTGCCCGATGCGGACCACACCGCTGACGACGACGGCGACGACGATGCTCCGGAGGTGACCGAGGTAGAAATGAGAGCGGCGGTACGCAGGCTTAATGCTAAAAATACCGCCCCAGGACCCGACGGCTTACCTGGGAAGGCCTGGGTCCTGGCCATGCAGGCTCTCGGGCCTTGACTTAGGGGGCTCCTAAGCGCATGCATGGAGAGGGGCCAGTTCCCGCTTCGCTGGAAGACGGGGAAACTGGTCCTCATAAAGAAGGCAGGGCGCCCTGGGGACTCTCCGTCCGCTTATTCTCACCTTCCGCCTGACACACATCCTCACCGGACACGGCAGTTTCGGGAGGTTCCTGTATCGGATAAGGCGGGAGGAAACGTCCGGGTGTCACCACTGTGTGGATCGCCCTGAGGACACGGTGGAGCATTCGGTGGAGGTCTGCCCGGCTTGGGCAGAGCACCGCCGTGTCCTCGTGGAGGCGATCGGCGGCAGAGACCTCTCGCGTCCGGCCCTGGTTCAGGCCATGGTACGGAGCGAGAGGGCATGGGCAGCCGTCACCTCCTTCTGCGAAGCAGTAATGCTCGCGAAGGAGGAGGCGGGACGGTTGAGGGAAAGGCAAGTTTCGCGCCCTCTCGCCCCTAGCCGCCGCAGGAGACGCCCAGGGCGTCGGGAATCCCGGGCGGATTTCCGGCCACCGTAGGCGCGGGCTTGCGGACGGTGAGCAATGGGTAGCTCACCGTCCGGTAAGGACCAGGCCCGGGTCGACGGCGCACAGGTAGGGGTCCACTAGGGCCGATGCCTGCCGGGGTCGCGGGAAGGTACTTATGGGTCACCGAGGCCCCCGCAACACAGGCAATAGGAAGGAATACGGGTGGGTTTTAGTCAGTAAGAGTCTGACACACCCTCCCGCTCCGCCCAGAGCGGGAGAAGTTATTTGACGATACCCACCCTCAAAAAAAAAAAAAAAAAAAGACAACATGGTCGAAGCACTCAGAAATCCCAATTGGACCACATTATTACGCCACATACAACAGAAAAACTCTTCCACTTCATTAAAGGTGAATGGGCCAATAGGGGCCACCTCCAACCATAAAATAATCTGGGGACAGCTAAGAACAAGTCTAATCGTAAACAAAACCGAAGGTACCAAACAAAAGAAACCACAAGCCACAAAAGCAACAACCATCGAGGCTAAGGAATTCAACCATAAACAATGCCATTATGCTGCTCTCAATAGCAAATACACCAAAACAAAATACCAAGATTTCATAACCAAAAAACTAGGAAATATAGGAATCAATTCAACGGATGAAAACATCGAAATACCATGAAGTACCATAACTGAAGTATTAAAAGCGACTGCCCAGGAAACCCTGATTTTTCAACCGATTCACTCCAGGGATCATCGGATAGCCCTTACCAACCTTCAAAAGGCTAAATTCTTACAAAGTAGGCAACCGGATAACCCAAATACACATAATCGAGTAAAAGAATGTCAGGCAATACTTCAAAAGGTCAAATACCAAGAAGAACAAACAGCATGCAGGGCCTTCTTTAATGGGCTGGGAAAGAAACACCCTTCAAAACGCATGCAAGTACTTTACTTATTTTACAGGAGCAACAAACTACAAACAAAACGCCGGAAAAAAACCGCTTATATACCGATGACCAAATGGGACGAAATACTAAAAATCGGGAAAGCCCCAGGAACAGACCAAGTTGTAATCGAGCTATTCAAAGCGATGCCCTTAATACTACAGGATAGCCGTCACCAAACATATGATCAAAGCTTGGGCAAATAACAAAGTACCTGACGCGTGGCTAGAGACAGTGCTGGTACCAATTCCGAAAAACAGTAACCCTAAAGCTACGAATGACTATCGCCGCATATCGATCTGTAATACGGGTTACAGAATTTACGCATCCTACATACTAAAAAAATTAGACGAAACAATAAAAGAATTAGGCAATTACCAGGCTGCATTTTAGAACAATAGGTCAACAGATGACCACATCTTTACTCTTAAAAGGGTCTTGGATGAAGAATGGCGGGGAGGAAAAAGGATTTATGTACTCGCTCTCGACATAGAAAAGCTTTTGACCATGTCGACCTCAACGCACTGCGAGATATTTTAATACAACGAACTAACAAACCACTAACCAACAGGATAATCAAAGTTTGCATGAATGAATGAACGAACATGCATAAAATGGTGTGGCCAGCAAAGCAACTGGATTATCAAAGGAAAGGGACTCAAACAAGGTTGCCCGTTGTCCCCTCGTCTCTTTACAATGGTCATGGATGAGGTCCTTAGAACCCTTGAAGAGGAAACTCAATTAATCAAACTGGATCAGGATCGTGCAATCTCACTCCCCCTGGTAATATCATTTGCGAACGACCTTATCTTCATTACAGATGACATTGAACGACTAAGAAATCCTATACCATATTAAACCCCTACTTGCTAGTGTCGGCCTCCAAATGAAAGAAACAAAAACAAAAATACTAATTAGAGACCCCATAGCTACAAAGCAAACGGCCCATGTGACGATTAATGGAATAAATCTACCTACAGTCGATGAAATTAAATATTAAATACCTAGGCACACACATAACATCTGCATTAAGCAGGAAAATCACAATTAAAAAAAGGCTGCGAACAGGCCACTAGAAACGCAAAATCACTATTACCATTCATAACAAACTCAAAGATGGATTGGAAATTAGCCAGACTCATGTATCGAATGGTGCTCGTGCCCTGTATGATACACGGTTTGAAAGTATCGGCACTCACTAAAGCAAACATGTCAAGATTGAGAAGGTATGAGAGAGTTATCATGAGAGACTTGATTAACCACGCTAGGAATAAACCAAAGGAAAAGAAAATGCATGAAATCTTGGACAGAAAAACTGTAACCAAACGCATCAAGAACCACAGGATGTACTATCTTGCACATGTGCACAGTCGCCGCGAACCACATCTGTTACATGCAGCAATGCAGTATAAGGTCAAATCCAAGAAAGTCGGCCGACCTATTTACACCTGGAATGACAACCTAAAGCAGGACATGAAGTACTTCGACATGGAAATCAACTTTAGGATGGACACGGCCGAAGATCGAGATAAGATCAGGAAGGCTGCTAGCGTGATTTACAAGAAATCAGAAACGGATAGTAGCGAGACCTCAGAGGAAGACATTGGATACAGCAACGTGCAACACAGCATAGCAGTGGCACAGAAAAGACTCGAGAAAGCAACTGGAACTGAGCCAACCTGGCAGCGACGTTGTTAAAAGATGCCCCTCCCATAGATAAATTACTCGTCTCTCCACTATTCCAATGCTTGCTCAAGGATACATATCCGGTAGGCTCTAATAATCCTTCCTATCCTAAGGGCACGTCTTCCTGACCATTACCGCGCCCCCCGGTCTACTCTTTGATATGCAATGGTCTCTGTAGTCCCATGAAACATGAGGCTCCAGGGACTAGTGCGAATCCTTTGGTTCATTCGAGCAATCGAGTGTGGTTTAACCACGCTGGGGTCGGTGCGTTTCATTCATTCATTCATTCATTCATTCATTACAAAGCTGTCCAAAAACTTGCAACAAAATCTTAGTGACTCCGAAGTAGTAATATTTACATATGGACTTTTCAGAAAATTACTGTACCAAGTACAGTATCTTTACATTGATTACAAGTCGTGACTCAAGCATATCATTTTGGTGGGTCTAGACTACAGCTGTCTTCACACTGTTGTAGTTTACACCAAAGCCTCTACAATCCTATAGTACTGTTTCCCAAAACACCACACACTTACCAGCTGCAGTATGGGAACATTTAAAGTCAATATTTAATTTTTTATCATTGCATGTAACCTGCGTTCATTTTGTAAGCGATGGACCTGTTACACAATACCGGAATAAGACTATGTTCTATATTTTGGCCTGACGCTGAGGCTTCACGTAGAGGTCCCAAGTGTAGACAAGTTTACCTGAAACTTTTCGGAGAGTAGTCACGGTAAGAGCGCTGCGGATGGCGTTGGTGCTACCTGTAAAAGAACTGCAGATGCTGTCGTTGCCGCTGGAGGTGACATTGATAATTTGGAATCTTTTATAGACACTATATAACAAATATGCCCTGGAATCTCAATGTTTGTGATTGAGGACGAAGCAATTCAGAATATGACAAACAATATTCAAAAAGACTCCGCTAATTTAAAAAGTTTCAGTGGTATCCTAAAAATACATCAAGTTAAAGGTAAAATATCACGATGTCATTTGGGATTACCGCAAGGTGCTGCCAAGCTTATAATGAAAAGCTTGAGCTGCTCTTGTGATGACGAATGTCAGCAATTTAACCTAGGGGTCAAGTACAAAGATATGCCAAAACTTCGCGTCGAGGACGTTTCAAAATCAAAATCAAAAGTCATTTATTCAAACTAGGCTGAGAATCAGTACTTTTTGAACGTCAAAGTTACATAAGACAGTCCCCCAAAAACGCCCGCCCTTCACCACTTCCTAGTGCTTTAGCTGGGAAGAAGAAGTGGCGCAACAAACTCCCCAGCAGTACACCTGTCTGTTTAGTCATATAGACTTGATTCTATACAAATCGTATGCAAAGTAATTAACATTACGAAACACACATTAAATAAAATACTTACCATATGTTAGCTGGCACACGCCAATATACCAACAAAACAATGAAAACTGTACTCAAGCAGATAAAAATTACAACAAATAAAAACGTAAACAGAACTTAATACCTAAATAAAAGCCTCCAGGCATAAAGGGCGTACCCGCCTACATAAGACTATTGCCGTAACTCGAAGTGAGAAATGACAAACTAGCACCATCGAAGTAAAATAAATAAACAAATACTAATAACAATAATAAAACCATGGTCAGCAAGACGACCAGTCACCATAAGCAGCACCCGCACGCAAACGCAAAGATCAGCCATCACCCCCCTCGCCATATTGGAGGGAAGGAGGTAACCGGACCCCCGACGCTACCGTAGGCAGTGGCAGACGTCTAAGGGATGCTCCCGACGAACTTGCTGCCGGTTGACCAGGCAAGAATAGTATAATCAATTATCGAGGACGCTAGCTAACCACTTATTGCAATACAACTCATAAACATAACACATTTTAATGAGTAGATTATGTCACTAATAAAATAAAATTTTATTTAATTAAAATACATTAGACTTATACAGTCAAATAAAAAATAAACTGTACGGGCAGCAGCTCCGCACACTGAGATGTAGGATGTAGGTGGATGAATCACTCGGGATGTGTACAGGAAATAAAATCACTGTTTTGTGTCCGATAATGATTGAACATTTATTTAATAAAACAACGAATTATATAATGCCAAAAGTAGGTGGCTTGTGGCGGGCGTAATAGCTTAGTCAGCGAATGTACATAAATCGGTGACTTAGCAACTGCTTGATCAGGTAAAAACTAAAACAATAAATATCATGTGGCGATGCTCGTACATCCTGCCGACTATAAAAGTACAAATGTCCAGTAAAATGCATTATCCAAGGGTAAGTAAAGTATGTAAAGAAAGTTATTGGAAGGTTCTATGTCCGTCGCTAACTGTCATTGGCGACGTTTCGCGATCCACCTTGCTGCTGTTAGGAAGATGTCTGGTGACCTCTTCTAGATCCGGGGTGTCTGCCTTTGCTTGTCCTTCCGTAGGGAGATGCCGTTCAGTAGGACTTGGGGCCATCTCAATCTCTTCCTTGTGCGCCTGCTTTCCTGTTCTGTTTCCTTGAGGTGTACGGAGACAGCGTGCTTTAATTTGGACGCATACCCATATGCTGAATATTGTTGCACAGGTTATCATACAGCCGTACAGGACGTAGTGATGTTGCTCCGCCTCCACGGAATTAACCATTTGTATGTCCTGTTGTTCTTTAACCAGCTCAATTTTTCTCTTAATACTCTTTAGTTGTTCTTCATGTGTTTCAAGTTCCATATTTGTTATATTTGTAATTAGACTATTGCTTGTTAATAGTTCGTTTAGATTTATCTCTGGTACGTAGATCTCTTGCTCATTTCCTAATTCCATGGTGCTTTGCATTTTGTAATGTGCATGAATCAGATGTTTATCGCCGCGCATCATGCAACCTGTAGCTAAGGTGATGATGCCTGTATTTTGTAGTGTCTGTGACGTAATTCCCGCAGGACAGAAAATGCGCATAGTGCATTCCTCGCAACACGTAAACAACCAAGCTCCCTTACTGTGCAGTTTTTTCCAGTCATTGCTGCAATTCGATACCTTAGTGCGGCAGGTTGTTACTCCTCGATTGTTTATTATGCCTGCTTCGCACATTGTTGTGGCTGTTTTTATACTGTATATAGGTAGGTCAAGGTTGCATAGCAACAGCTGATTTGTGTTTACTTGTTCGCACGATGAAAGATGTTGTTGATCCAGTGGTATCATCATGTCTAACTTCAAGTTAACGGCTATGTATTTGGTTGTTGGTATTATGTGAATCATGGAGGTTCCCTTTATGTTGCGGATTGGGATGACTTCGGTTAGTTCGTACTGTTCGTCTGCTACTAACGGGATTTTTACTTCGAATATGATGAAGTCTTCGGTTAGTTTTCCTTGCACACTTGCTAGTTTATACATTTCCCGGATACACTTGAACTTGTTTGAGCAAGGGAGAGATAATCCTTTTGGGACTTGTCCTGCTATGATGTTCAACTGTTTTTCGAACGCATCGGGTTTCAACAGGTGAGTGTCGACCTTGCCGTGACGAAGATCTGTAACTAGGCTGATCAACATGTCTTGTATTCTCCGCAAGTTTGTTATCATCATGTTTGCGGCAAGTGCAGTAGCAGTAAGGAACGTTGCTTGGTCTTGTTCGGTTTTCAGTTGTTGGAGCGAGTCTCTGAGACTTTTGTTGATGACAATGAACTGCCGGTTCATTACTTGCTCGTTCCTCTTCAGAAGGTTATATTCCCCTTCGATTATTGAAGTCTGTTGTTTGTACAGATTGTACAAGTGGTCTTCATTGCTGTGCAGTAGTTTGATGTCGTTGTTGTATTTTTCGGCGAATTTGTCATCAAGTACTCCAAATAGAGAGTTGGCAATGTTCCCAATTCCGTTTATGAGACCTCGCTTGCTACGTATTCCGTGGTCGGATTGTAGTACTTCGTTGTAGTGTTTGAGCTCGTTTAGTTCGTGCTCGAGTTGTGTGGATATAGTCAAGTACGCTATATTTCGTTGACAAAGTCCGTGTAATTGCTGGACGTATTGTTCAACGGCAGAAGTACTTTTCCAGTAAGTTGACATGTTGTAGTATACTACCAGTCTCCATTCGTCTTGTATTATCTGTAAGTCTGCGGCTTTGTCAAAGTATACAAGGCGGGTCGGGTCTAGAGTTGTTACATTGACGAGTTGTTGCATGGACGGTGTCACACACGTAACCATCAGTACTAGTAACGTGCTTAGGTACTTGAGGACGTTACAGCTGGAAACACCCTTCTGTGCCCGTCTAGGGCTCACCCGACGTTGAGATGTTGATGACGTCGCCTCTGGTTGTGTTGGTTTGTTTTCTTTGTTGTTCCCGGTTTCAATTGGTAATCGGGACAATTTCGTTACGGGTCTCTTCATTATGTTGGATTTAGTTTTGAGCGTGACGACTCGTACCAAGTTATCCGGTCCAGGATGCGTCTCTATAACTCGCCCTAATAACCATCGGGCTGGGGCTATTTGTTCTTCCTTTACAAGGACGACGTCATTCACGGCAATGTTGCGTGTTGGAGTTTGCCATTTCCCTCGTAATTGTAATGTTTGTAGGTAATCTTTGGACCATTTCTTCCAAAATTCCTTGTACATGTTTTCTGTCAGGCGCCATCGTAAAGTTAACTGGCTGTTGTCACTCTCTGACGTCATCGGAGGTGCCAGAACCGGTCCACCGACTAAAAAGTGGCCTGGTGTCAAGTAATCGATGTCGTCGAGGTCGTTTGTTAGGGCGACAAGTGGCCTTGAGTTGAGGCAGGCTTCAATTTGTACTAGCAAAGTAGTAAACTCTTCGTACGTAAGCCTTTGTTCCCCAAGGACGCGTTTTAGGTGGTGTTTCATACTCTTGACTGCAGCTTCCCATAGTCCTCCCGCTGTGGGCCAAGATGGTGCGTTAAAGTGCCATTCCATACCTTTTTCGGAAGTGTTGTTGATGAGGTCGTCGTTAACTAGAAGCTGCAGTGCCTCCTGGCGTTCTTTGGCTAGAGCTCTTGCTGCTCCGACAAAGTTCGTTCCGTTGTCACTGTAGATATGTTTTGGTGTTCCTCGTCGTGCGCATAGCCGCTTCAATGCTGCGAGGAATGTTATCGTGCTGAGATCTGACACCAGCTCCAGGTGGATGGCTTTTGTGCATAAACAAATGAAAATCGCGATGTAGGCTTTAACTGTTTTAATGCCGCGACCTTTGTTAGCCTTTATTTCAACGTGTCCCGTGAAATCCACGCCCGTGTGTGTGAATGGCCTTGAAGGTGTAACTCGAGGCGTTGGTAAGTGTGCCATTTGTTGATTGCTGCGTTGCGTTTTGTAGCGGTGGCAGGTGACACATTTGTTGAGTTGCTTCTTGATTGGTTTCATGCCGCCAAGTATCCAATATTTGTTACGAAGGTTTCCCAAAGTAAGCCTGGCACCGCCGTGGAGAGTATTCTTGTGGGCTTGGTCAATCAGGAGGTCTGATAACTTGTGTTTGTTTGGTAAAATTATTGGATGTTTTTGGGAGTCGTTTAACTTAGCATGTTCAAGTCTTCCTCCCACTCGAAGAATACCTTGTGCGTCTAGCATTGGGCTTAAACTCAACAGTTTGCTTGTAGCCCGTACCTTGTTATGTTTGTGTAGGTATGCTATTTCATCGCCAAATGTATTGTTCTGTGTAGTTTTCACAAGCAGGTGCTGAGTCTGCACAATGTCTTCCGTAGTTAAGTGTGACCTGTGTATGGCTCCTGTTGCGTCACGCGAGTTGTTTATGAATCGTCTGATCCAGCTGATGACTCGGGTTGCATAAGTCATCGTGCTGTATTTTTGCAGTAGTTGCTCGATGAGGGGCGCGTCTATTGTTTGTATTGCGCAGGTTTGACCTCGTTTATTTTTCTCTTCGTTCGTTGTAAAAATACCTTGTTTGGGTATGTTGTTGTTTTGAAGCCAGGTTGGGCCTTTCCACCACAGTTCGTGAGCTATCAAGGCTGATGGTGAGATTCCTCTGCTTGCGCAGTCCGCAGGATTGTCTTCGGACTTGACATGGGCCCAGGAGTTGGGTGGTGTTATTTGGATAATTTTTGTGACTCTGTTGGCTACGAAACTCTTCCAACGGCTCACATCACCATGTAGCCAGCCAAGCACCACCATGGAGTCCGTCCAGCAATGTATGGTGTGGATCTGCGAGTTGATGGAGTTTTTTACTTTTTCGATCAGTCGGGCTAGTAGTACTGCACCACATAACTCCAGTCGTGGCAGAGAAATAGGCTTTTTCTGTGGGGCTAATTTTGTTTTAGCTGCTACTAGCCTTATCATCTGTTTACCTTCTTTATCAGTGGTCTTGCAATATATGACACATGCATAGGCTCGTTCTGATGAATCACAGTAGCCATGAAGTTCGAAGGGTTGTTGGGTGTCGCCGATCCAGCGTGGTATGGTTATGTCGTGTATGTGTGCGAGCTGATTGCGGAATTGCTCCCATTCTTGCTGTATCTTTAGTGGGAGTTTATCATCCCAGCTCGTTGTAGTTGACCAAGCATGTTGAAAAATTAGCTTGGCTTTCACTGTTACCGGTGATAGCCAACCAAGTGGGTCATACAGTTTTGATATATCCGACAGTAGTGTGCGTTTTGTGTCGACATCACGTTTGTTGCAGAGTGGTATTTGTTTGTAGGTAAACTGATCCGTGCGCGGGTTCCAAGTGATGCCTAGCGTTTTGTTGGTGTCTGCATCCTTGAAGTCGAACATTTTTTGGCTTATCAATTCATCGGATAAGCCTTCAAGTAGGCGCGTTTCGTTGCTAGCCCACTTTCGTAAGTTGAATCCACCGCCCTTCAGCATTGTTATAAGTTGACTTCGAGCTTTCTGTGCTGTTATGAAGTCGTGACTCCCGCCTATTAAGTCGTCCATGTATAGCTGATTGGACAGAATAGCCGCCGCCAAGGGGTACTGTGCGCCGTCATCCTTTACCAGTTGCCTTATGGTGCGCATTGCCAGGAAGGGAGCGGACTTGGTACCATATGTTACTGTAGTCAGTTGTAACTCTTGTAACGGCTCTGTGACTGAATCCCTCCACACTATTTTTTGTAAGTGTTGGTCTTTTTCCTGAATACGTATTTGTCGGTAGAATTTCTCAATATCCGCTGTGTACACGTATTCAAATGCCCTCCATCGTAGAATAATAGCTTGTAAGTCTTGTTGTAAGTTAGGCCCGCATTCCATCAGTTGGTTTAAACTGTGTCCCGAGCTAGTGGTTGCTGATGCATTGAAAACCACTCGGAGTTTGGTTGTCGTTGAATCGGGTCTCATTACTCCATGATGGGGTAGGAAACAGCTTGGCGTGTCCGGCTCTGTGCACCTTTTCATATGTCCTAGAGCTTTGTATTCGCCGATGAAAGCCTTGTAGCTTGAAGCGAGGGTTTCGTCTCTTGTCAAACGTTTTTCCAATTGCTTGAATTGCGTGACTGCTTGTGGCTTTGATCGTCCTAAATATTGCTCGAAATTGGTCTTCATGGGGATTCTCACTTCATACCGCCCATCTTCTTGTATTTTTGTTGTATCAGCGTACAGCCTCTCGCAGTACTCCTCATCGACAGTCGTAGACTGGTCGTCTGATATTATCTCTTCAATTTCCCAGAAACGAGAGATATCGCTAGTGTCCACCACGACATGACAGTTGAAAGTATTCGTATTTCCAACTAATACCCAGCCGAGCTTTGTTTGTTGTGCTATTGGTGCGTATATGTTTCCTCGAGTAATGTTGCTCATGACTATGTCGCCATATACCCCAGCATCAAGTAGAATGTCAATCGGCCTTGATAAGTTGAATTGTGGGTCGGCCAGGTTAATGTTTTCTATGTGAGGCCAATCTTGTTTTTCGAAGGAGTAGTTAGGCAGGTTGTTGAGTAGTTTAGCCATTACTAATGCCGGGGTTGAAAACTCGTAATCTCCGTAAAGGGACTTACAGTCCAACTGAACGGTCCCGTTGCTCTGGCTGGCAAATGCTCCGATCCCTGACACAGTTGAGTTGTGGTTGCGTCGCGGAAGCCCAAGTCGTTGCACAGCCGATTCTGTTATAAGGTTCAGTTGGGAGCCTTGGTCTAGAAGGCATCTAAGTACGGTGTAAGTTCCATCTGCAGCCTTTACTTTAAGTTGTACTGTAGCCAGTAAAACTTCGTTAAAATTTCCTGACACGTGATTGGTTTTTCGCTGCATGTTGTTGTTTGTCACGCCTTCGGCCATTTGGCTTGACGACAGTGTCGCTGACGTAGTATCGCGGACTAGGTCATGTAGCGTGGTGTGATGTGCGCCGTTACACACTTTGCATCTTTTCTGCGAGTTGCATTTCTTTCCGTTGTGCGGATACATGCAGTTTTTGCAAATGTTCAATTGCTCAATTGTCCTAATTTTTATGGCTGGCGTCATTTCTTGAAACTCTTTACAGTAGAGCAAGATGTGGCTTGTTTTGCAAACTGGACAATTTCTGTCGGAGCTTGTATGGTTTGCTTTGGGGTAGCGTCTGTATCTGTTGTACGCATCCCTTGGTACTGTTGTCATCGAGGCCCCTTTATTTGGGGTGACGTCGGCATCCGTTTGTTTGTTGGGTTTACTTGTTTTCTTCACTACTGACTCCAGCGCCGTGAACTTCCCTTCGATGAACTGGATGAATTCCTTGAAGTCGGGAAGCCCTCTTGGATTTTTCCTCGCCTCCATGTAGTCAGCGTAGGTCTGAGTGTCTAGTTTTGCTGTCAGAATGTGCACCAAAATCGGGTCCCATGTTGCCGTGTCGATGCTCAAGTTACGCAACGCGTGCACGGTTTCGAGACTGGTGTCGTGTAGGCGCTTCAGCTCGTACGCGTTTTGATTTTGAATCGTAGGTTGACTCATCAAAACTTGCATTTGCTTGGTGAAGAGCATCTGCAAGTTATTGTACCTATGGTGGAGGATTTCCCAGCAGGAGTCGTAGTTGCTCTCGGAAACAGACAGATGTTGCACAAGGCGCTCAGCTTCTCCTTTTAGCTTCCCCTTCAGGTGCTGCATCTTCTGCCCCTTCGAGAGGGAAGGGTTATTATGGATAGCCGCGATGTATAGATCGAGGAATGTCGGCCATTGTGTGTAGTTTCCAGAGAATATCGGTATTTCGATCCTTGGCGCACTATCCCGTTGTTGGACAGCGTGGTTGAGTTTGCGGTTGAGACCTCGCTTTGTGCACTCGTATGTTTCTTCGTACTGCGAGAACTCGAGCTCGCAGTTTACGTCGCTACCGACGAGAACGTTGTCGAGCTGCCAGTGCACTTCGTCAATCGCCCTCCATCGCGATTCGAGGACCCTAAGCTTGTCTTCTATCTCCCATTTCTCAATAATGTCAGCAGTACGCAAGTTGCTGACGAAACGTGAGAAGGCTCTAAAGTTGGTTGCTTGTTGATTTTTTAGCTCGTCCGATCTCGATAGGACTCCAGTGTTCTTGTTCTCTTCTTCTGGGCGATTCGCGAGTTCCGCAGTGGTTGTTGACCATGTTTGCAGCTTATGTTGTATGTTTGAGTAGTTCGACTTGACCCTGTCGTATACTTTTGTTGTGTAGTATATGTCGGTCTGGTCTATGGCGCCCTGTAGCACGCCATGATTCATTTCGAATTCGTTCCAGTGCGCCTGGAGGGTATCCAGTCTGCCCCGGATGTATGTGGCGGTTTTGCGGTCAGGGCCATCTTTTCCGAAGTTGACCCCAATTTTTCGGATGCCCTCTGCGATGATTTCCTGCCGCTTGAGAAGTTATTGTTGCCTGGCGTCCATAATTGTTGCACGAGTATGTATGCGTGTAGTGGATGGACGTTAGCTCTGTTGACTTCACTGTTGTATTGTTGTATGTAGTTCCCGAACCACCAAATGTTGATGTTTCCCACGGCGATCGCAGGGTCCGAAGGAATCTCTCCGTACGATATTGTGCGCCTTCTCAATCTGACTGGGGCGATCCGCTTGTGGAAGACCAGTCAAACCGATTCGCTATCGTAAGTAGAAACACTTCGTACCTGTGCGACTTGCAGGACTGTTTGCTCCAGTAGTGGCGATCCGGCTCGAAGGACCATAAATGTACGGGCAGCAGCTCCGCACACTGAGATGTAGGATGTAGGTGGATGAATCACTCGGGATGTGTACAGGAAATAAAATCACTGTTTTGTGTCCGATAATGATTGAACATTTATTTAATAAAACAACGAATTATATAATGCCAAAAGTAGGTGGCTTGTGGCGGGCGTAATAGCTTAGTCAGCGAATGTACTATGAAATCGGTGACTTAGCAACTGCTTGATCAGGTAAAAACTAAAACAATAAATATCATGTGGCGATGCTCGTACATAAACAATTATATGAACTAATACAAACTGTTAGTAGGTAAGCTAATTCTGGAGAAAGAACATAATAGTCTTGAGTTAATCATAGCGACCAACTATTATTCTTATCGTTTAAGTAGTCATTGATACAATAGTATGCCTTTGAGCAAGAAACTCTACTAACATGTAATCCACCGGATAGTAACGAAAATCACTATCGAAAATCGAAATGAAAAGTCCAATACTGATTTTGACAATATTGCCGGGCCTAGTTCAATCAGCCAAAGCTACTACAAGATTGGTGATTACATTTTAGTTAACTTTCATGTTTACTACATGTATTTATATTATGGAAATCACTTCTTATTTTGAAAAGACCTAAGTTTTTGCGAACATACAAAATACTTTCTAAGATATAAAGAGAAGGCAGAGTTAGTACATTAATTTCCTTGATTTTTTTTCTAAGGGAGTCACGAGGACCCATTCTATAGATCGCGCAGATTGCCCTCTTTTGTGAAATGAAAACTGAATTTACATCAGCAGCCGATCCCTACAGCAGAATTCAATAAGACATAATACTGTGGAAATAAGCAAAGTATACTAACCTAGCTGTGGCTGTATCAGTCAACTGCCTAATTTTTCTTACTGCATATACAGCTAAACTTGATCTACCTGAAAGAGCTCTAATGTGGGCACCCCATTGCAGTTTCTAATCTAGAGTAATTCCTAGAAATACAGTTTCCGTAACAACATCTAGTTTCTTGCCATCATGTTTTAAATTTAGACCCACTTGAGGTACATTTGGTAATGAGAACTTAAGACATTTTGTTTTGTTCGCACTAAGTAAGACATTATTAGCTGCGGACCATTTCGAAAGAACAGTCAGACTATCGTTGACGCGTAAGATACTCGGTATCTTTTTTATCTATTTTAAAAATAGTAGAAGTGACATCAGCGAATAGAATTATACCCGATTAGTTAGCCATCATGTAAGGAAGATCATTAATATAAACTAGAAATAGGAAAGGGCCAAGAATTGAACCTTGAGTCACGCCTATCTTTACTAGAGCCCCCGAGGACGACACCCCGTTAACGTTTACTTTTTGCTGCCTGTTTGATAGATAGGACAGAACAAGATCAGCAGCTTGTCCACGAATTCCATAGTGGTGTAATTTACAGGTCAACCGCCAAAAGTGGCTTAGCAACCATATTAAAGTACCTAACCGAATCGCTATTCGTTAAATACTTATTATTAAGAAGTTCCGGTGGCTATCTGTGGTCTTAGTCATCAGTTCCACTTCACCAAATGCACAGAGAGAGCCGAGAGCAAATGCACAAATTACTATAAAAAATACCCAAATTGCTATAGGTGAGCCTTTAAAATTTGAGGATTTCTCTCGATTACCATGGGATCCCTTCCGAGGTTTCCAAACAAAAAATAATTTTCTAAATCGGTCCACAATTGACGGAGAAATCGACAAACATACATATATATACAGGATGAATTTTTGAGATGGGGCAGTTAGGGCAGGTACCTTAACCATTGTCGCTACAATAAAATGGTTTTACGAGACTGTCCTTAACTTTATGAGATATTGGTGCCGATTCCCTTGTTCACAAACTAAACTAAATTTAAGTTCAGTGCATCTTTTTCTTTTTATTTCATTAAGAAAAGGACAGAAGATAAATTTTAGTTTAATCCTGTCAAATTAATCAGCGCCTGTCACTACTCCATACAAGTTTAGACGTGATTAAAAACTTGGCTACTAAAATTACGGCAAGTTACGTCAAGCGCTGATTAATCTGACAGGACTGAACTAAAATTTATCTTCTGTCCTTTTCTTAATGAAATAGAAAGAAAAAGATGCACTGAACTTAAATTTAATGTAGTTTGTGAACAAGGGAATCGGCACCATTATGATCTACATTCACAGATTATGAAAAAAATGTACAGTCATCAAGAAAATGGGCAGTTTTCACAAAAACTTTTTTTAATGCCAATCGATTCCGTTTCTTATAAGGATCAAAAAAACTCTATAGGACCAACTAAGGTTCGAGTACTAGAAAAGTCAGAAATTGCAAAAAACTATTACTCAATAGAGTTTTTGATCCCTGTATGAAACAGGATCGATTGGCACCAAAAAAGGTTTTTGTGAAAACTGCCCATTTTCTTGCTCACTGTACAATTTTTACAAAATCTGAGAATGCAGATCTAAATTTCTCAAAAAGTTAAGGACATTCTCCTAAGACCGTTTTCCTGTAGCTGCAACGGTTGAGGTAGCTGTCCTTTCTGCCCCATCTCAAAAATCCACCCTGTATATACATCCAAATTGAGAACCTCCTTCTTTTTATAAGTCGGTTAAAAAATGATGAACGACAAAATAACGTGTGCGGTGTGCAGGCGGCGCGCGCTGGTGGACGCAGGCACGGGTGCGCGCAGCCCCACGCCGCTCGACCGCACTGCGCCCGCGCCGCAACCACCGCCGCCCCGCCCGGTACGTGCTGCCTGCCCCTCCCCTACACCACGCCCTGCCCCATGTTATGAATATTTTTAAGTTCAATTATTATTTTACAGAAAAAAAATAAAGCCTGGAAATTATTTCGCGACATCGGCACGGACAAATTCTGCGACAATGGTAGGCCTGATAATATAATTGATCATATATGAGGCAGTGCATTCGGTTATAGGTCCATGCACACACTTCAGTCACGTCAAAAATATAGTTTAGATGTCGTAGAATACGTGGTAGAACCTGTAATATATGAGATCAATCATTAATAAAGGTTCTATTCCGTCGTAAAAGTTTGTTCCTATTTCCAGAACAATATTGAGATTATTGTATTTGCAAAACAAATCAGCAATTTTCTGACCCATTTTGGATATAATTTTGCCTGCTTACTAGAAATATCAAAGCAAAATGTAATTTTTGACGTAGGTAGTCGGTCTGGTAATAATTGTACACATTTCTTAGCAGAAATGTTCTACGTCAAAATCAATCAATCAAATCGATCACAGCGTGCGCTGTGAGATCGATTTGACTATTTTCACCGCCCCACCGACAACTTCGCACATAGCCGATAGCGGTAAACCTGGCTAGCCGTACGTAGACAGTAGACACCCGCGGGTCTGACCTCCCCAGTAGAGCCGGACCGCGTAGAGCTGTACTACTTCGAGCACGGCTCGGGCGACTTCCTGTCGGCGTGCGGCGGCGCGCGGCCCACGCGGGTGGAGCGTGTGGCACGGCGCGGCGGCCGGGCGGCGGGTGCGCTGCTGGCCGAGCTGCTGGCGGCACCGCAGCTGCTGCTGGCGCTACCCGTGGCATTGCTGCTGCACGTGCAGCGCACGGTGCTGCTGGCGCTGCGCGGCGCCGCGTCGGGGTTGGTGCAGACGGCGTCGGACTACGCACTGAAGCCGGCGCTGGCGCTGTCGTTCAACGCACTGCTGCAGCCACTGCTGGTGTTCTGCGGCAACGTGGCGCGTGGTGTCCGCGCGGCGCTGCGGCCGCTGGCGGGCGCGCTGCAGGATGCGCTGGAGCCGGCCGCGCGCCTGCTGGCTGCGGTGCGCCTGGTGGATGTGCACGTGACGTACCACCATGCCGCGCACGTGTAGCGCTCTCCACTAGGTCAATGAATGCACAATTAGAGTCCTTTATGGGCTACACCCACCTCATAATATTTTTCAAATACAAGATAATCTATTGCTTCTGATATATATATAATGTGATTAAGTAGTTAATACTAACTAGATATAAAATAATATGTATGCTTACTCGTCTTTCAATGGAACTGTTGTGACACGAACCCCTACTCCATTAACGCACGTCAGGGTCTGATAGCGACATCTTGAGGCAAGAAATATACGATACCATACGCTACGCCCGCCATACCTACGAGGGTCATTCAATAAATACTTAGCCTACAAAAAGGAAACGAAAATTTTGGAAAAGTGGCAATTTATTTTTCAACAAAGTCTCCTTTTAGTTCGATACACTTAGCCCAGCGATGCTCCAACTTTTTTAACCCGTCCGAAAAATAGTTTTTGTCAAACTCTGCAAAATAGGCCTCCGTGGCGGCGATGACCTCCTCATTCGATCCATATCTATTCCCGGCGAGTGATTTTTTCAGATTAGGAAACAGAAAGAAGTCACAAGGGGCCAAATCTGGAGAATACGGTGGATGGGGCAACAATTCGTAGCGTAATTCGACCAATTTGGCCATGGCAACGGCAGACGTGTGAACCGGTGCGTTGTCGTGGTGAAACAGCACTTTTTTCTTCGCCAGATGGGGTCGTTTTTTCTTTAATTCGGCGTCGAATCGGCCCAATAAATCGGCATAGTAAAGCCCTGTAATTGTTTTACCCTTCTCGAGGTAATCGATGTAGATCACACCTTGTGAATCCCAGAAAACGGTGGCCATAACTTTTCCGGCCGATTTTACAGTTTTCGCCTTCTTTGGAGCACGTTCCCCGGTCTGGATCCATTGTTTTGATTGCTCCTTGGTCTCTGGTGTGTACCAGTGGATCCAGGTTTCATCGACGGTCATAAAACGACGCAAAAACTCCGTTGGATTCCGCTTAAACAGCGCCAAACCCGTCTCCGATGTGGTCTCACGGTTGCGCTTGTTTTCTGGTATGAGTAAACGCGGCACCCATCGCGCCGACAGCTTTCTCATGCCGAGTTCCTCGTGAAGAATATGATGCACTGTTCCTTCTGAAATGCCTACAGTCTCAGCTAGCTCCCGAACCTTCAATCGGCGATCTGCCAATACGAAATCATGGATTTTTTTAATGTTTTCCTCCGTAGCAGCTGTTTTCGGTGCACCTGGACGTGGTTCATCAAAAACCGACGTACGGCCACGTGCAAACTCGTTGAACCAATTCTTGACGGTGGCCATCGATGGAGAAGAGTCACCGTACACAGCATCCAAGCGCTCTTTGACTTCGATGCGCGTTTTCCCTTCCAAAAATAGGAATCGAATCACCGAACGATATTGCTCTTTTTCTATTTTTGTAAAACCGATCGACACGTTCGCTTCCATAAGTTGTCAAATTAAAACAAATGAAGGGATTGGAATGAAAATTTGAAAATGGAATTAAAAAAGAATGTGCTACACTGTGGTAAAACTCTTTTGAAACTACAGCGCCTTCTGGCGATGAGGCTAGGTCGAGAGATACGAGGTGCTTTCAATAAGTATATTGAAAGCACCTCGTATCTCTCGACCGTGATTAGGTTTATTTGGAATATTATTCCACCATCGATGCATTAGTTTAAACTACCGCATCTTTTTTATTGTACATTCCTCAATATAATCTATAAAACACCTGAGTTTTCACCAAGTCTCACCGAAACTGCTACATTTGGTCCTTCAAACCGGATATTGGGATACCGATACCTACAAGATCGCCGAGTGACCATTGAATGGAGACCCTTTGCACGTGGCACATGTGTGAGCACTTTGTATCTACTATAAAGCTACCATTTACTGGATACGTCTTTAATTGACTTGACATTGCGATTGATCGGTCAACGCATACAGACGTGCACATCAATGCATTATAAAAATAAATAAATTAACACTTGCATTAATACTGACCCAGTTTTATAGTGTACTAGCGTGTTTTATAAATCTAGTAATGTTAAGGATGATCTGCAGGGCTATTGGCTATCTTTTTCATTGCCAGTGACTAACTAGCTTCAGTTGTACACCGAACTTTGATGACAACTGAGAATTTCAAAACATTGGTATTACGTATCACAGTAAGTGGACATCACGTTACGGTGACCAACAGACCGGGATCGGTGCTCATCGTCCCAACACTTGACGCCTCTATTTTTTATCGACTATTATGCGGCTAAGTTAAGTAGCGCCTTTTGAGCGCTAGAATACTTTATTTTAGGGAACATTTTGTATTAAGCGGTTTATATATACTTGAAACGTGAAACTGGCGGTAAATTCAATCTTTTGCAGTTTTAACTCGACAGCCTAGCGAAATTAAATAGTATGTTTTTACTTGTGCTAATAAAGTGTAACTTAGTGAAAATAAATCCTCAAAGGAAAGGTAGGTAAATAAAACCACGAAATAGATAAACAAAACCACGATAAATAATGTACAAGTTGTTAAAGTATTAGAAGATCATTTTGGATGCTGTATATAGCTATGTACATCGTTAGGACTCTAGTATGATGTATGTACCTACATAACTATGTACATATTTCGGGAATATGTTGTAGTTACATAATTAATCGCGTATACCTACTCTAAATATTATTATTACTTCTTATTTTGATTATATTTTTAGGGTTCCGTAGTAAACAAGGAACCTTTATAGTTTCGCCATGTCTGTCCTGTGTCAGTTTGTTCCCGCTGTAGCTCAGAGATGCTTAGTACTAAAAATCTGTCTGTAATTTGGCACAGGTATTACATATTAATACCCAGCCACTGGGCTGGGTATTAATATGCCCTCTGTGTTACGGTGGCTATCAGCGGTACTGGGTGCCTATGACGTCATCCTAGTTAGTCACTGAAGTTAGCCAATACGAAACTAACTGTTTGACAGTTAATCGTTAAACACTTTGCCAAGTGATCATCATTATGAACTGTCAACAGAGATACGCAATAGCCCTGCAGGGCTATTGGCTATCTTTTTCATTGCCAGTGACTAACTGGCTTCAGTTGTACACCGAACTTTGATGACAACTGAGAATTTCATAACATTGGTATTGCGTATCACAGTAAGTGGACATCACGTTACGGTCACCAACAGACTGGGAACGGTGCTCATCGTCCCAACACTTGACGCCTCTATTTTTTATCGACTATTATGCGGCTAAGTTGAGTAGCGCCTTTTGAGCGTTACAATACTTCATTTTAGGGAACATTTTGTATTATGCGGTTTATATACACTTGAAACGTAAATCTGGCGGGAAGTTCAATATTTTGCAGTTGTAACTCAACAGTCTAGCAGAATTAAATTAGTGTGCGTTTACTTGTGATAAAGTTGTGAAAATAAACCCTCAAAGGTAAGTAAATAGTAGTTTTCCATCCACAAATTAATTATGAATCATACTTACTAGAAATAGTTTAGATAGGTACACACGGCTACACATCAAGTTATACATTTTCAGTTTACTGGAAATGTACCTATAACTTGATGTTGCTGACCTCGCATTGTACGGAAACCTTCTATTTTTTGACAAAGTTATAAACGCTTTTTATTTTATTTGTATCTAGTACTGGATAGAGTTTAAGGCAAAAACAAAGGGCAAAGCTGCAGATTCAAGGAAGAATGCATCAGCAACTGGTGGAGGGCCTAACAGGCTTGTTCCTCTAAATGATATAGAGAAGAGAGTGCTGGCAGTAATAGGTCCAGTGGCGGTGGAGGGATTGCGTGGAGTGCGCCTGCATTGTGATGTTAGTTTCAAAATTAATCATTATGAACATAATTACCTAATCATTGTACGTTTTTCTTGCTAATAATATCTAACACTTATTTTAAGTGAAATGTTACGATAAGTAATAAAAAATCTTTGAATATTTTACAGATACCATCAGTAGATGACTCTGAGGCCCTTGCTGATTCTGGTATTGCAGCACCCGATCCTGCTTACCCCAGTACATCGACAACCGTCACTCCGTCCTCGGCTCCTTACTCTTCCATTTTAGGCTCTGGAACAGAGCCTGTAATGGAAGTGGAATGGCTTGACGAAGAGGTTCGATCTCCATTTGGGCTACACCCCGAATCGCAGACTGTTACGCCGCCGCCCTCCGCCGTAGAAATGTCATCAGTATCGGCTGGCTGTGAGATACAGCCCGCCGCTACTGAAGACATTCCTACGCACTCTACTACAACATCCCGAAGCTCGAGGTCACAAAGGCACAGTTAGTATATCGTATTATAAAATAGTTTTCTGCAGGCTTTTTTACCCGACTACGGCAAAGCAAAAAGGAAGGGTTGTGATTTTTTTCAAAAACTGAAGTAAATGTAAAATGATTTAAATTACAGTTGGTAGCGAAGAAAGGGCGCCACGCTGGGCTTACGAAATCGAAAGTCGACGCATTGCTGCTGAAGAGCGACTTGCAGCCGCAGTGGAAGCAGGCGTATAGCGACTTGCAGACGCAATGGAAGCGGGGGTCCAGTTAATGAGGGAGATACGGGATGATGTGCATAGATATGTACATCGAATAGGATGATTTACTTAGCTATGTACTTCATTACATAATAAATAAATACATGGCAGTGCGACTTATAAATTAAATATTAAAATAATAAAAGCATTACCTTATTGTTACATCATATTATTTATTGTTTTTTTTGTTTTCAACATGTCACAAAACAAATATTGTTGTGAAAAAAAATATTACCAGAAATAAGATGTTTTGATTATTAAGAGCGATATTACACACATTAAAATTTAAAAAATGATCTCCAGTATTCCATTATCTTTGGAATTTATTCACATACAATAATCAATAAAACTCATCACCTGCCTAGCCTTCAAAATCAAAAGTCATTTATTCAAACTAGGCTGAGAATCAGCACTTTTCGAACGTCAAAATTACATTAGACAGTCCCCCAAAACGCCCACCCTTCACCACTTCCTAGTGCTTTAGCTGGGAAGAAGAAGTGGTCAACAAACTCCCCAGCAGCACAGCTGTCTGTTCAGTTAGAGGGAAAAAAAATGGATTCTATACAGCAGTATGCAAAACAATTGACATTACGTGCAACATAAAACATTAAATTATTAGCCATTATGTCAGCTAGCACACCACTATACCAATAAAAAAAAAGAAAAGGAAAACACCGAAAACTATTAATTCTCAAGCAGAGAATAAACCTAAACAGAACTTAATGCCCAAATAAAAGCCTCCAAGCATAAAAGGCGTGCCCGCTTACATATAGCTATAGCTGTAACAGTCACAAATGATGAACTAGGACCATCAAAGTAAAATAAATAAACAATTAATTACTAATAACAAAACAATGGTCAGCAAGCCTTTTCCCAACTACATTGGGGTCGGCTTCCAGTCTAACCGGATGCAGATGAATACCAGTATTTTACATGGAGCGACTGCTTGTCTAACCTCCACAACCAATAAAATAATCAATAAAACTAATAATATAATAACAAAATAAGAATATTAGAAATTTAAAAACAATAGAATATTAATTATGAATTGTTTCTTGCATTCCATAATCTTTGGACTAGAATATCCCTCGTGTTGTCTGCAATTGCCTCGTTTCTTGCCACCTCTCTAAAGACTTGGCTCTGAAGATCATTGTAAACATCATCACTATGAGGCTCAGGCATTGGAACATTCCGAGCATTGGCGATGTTGTGTAGAACAACACATGCATTCACTATCTTGGCTGCTGTAACTGGATCATAGTGAAGTACCCTGTGTGCTAACAAACACCGCCAGCGTGCTTTCAGAACTCCAATGCAACGCTCAACAGTGTTTCTGACTTTACAATGAAGTTCAGTGTAATACTCTGCTGGAGAACCCAGAGCTGCGCCTAAGATTGGTGTCATCATCCAAGGGCGGTGTGCATATCCAGAATCACCTAAAACATAAATAAATATTTCCGTTAGGTTATATTACACATTACACATAACACTCATTACAATAGAACTACTCATTTTAGTTTCCATGTCATATTAACATAAATTCCTTTATCAATAACCAGCCAAAATAATGTAAGTATCAATAATTATAATGCCATGCCTAATAGCCAACAGCGCTCTCTATTCCTTTGCAGCCTTTCTAAAAGAGTTTTTATGGGGCATTGATTCCAAACATACGAATCATGTGAAGCACCACCAAATGATGCATCAACATGCAGTATATTAAGATGTACATCACAAATCTGAAACAAGTTTTAATTTTAAAGTACTCAATTGTAAAACTTAGATAAAATAGGTAATAAATTACATGATGATTTGTAAATAAAGTTCATAATCTTGTTTGAAAAATATTAATCACATACTACTACATACTATTACATTACTACTTATTACTTACTATTAAAACATTCAAAGAATGATGATTTTTCCTATTAAAATATGCCTCCTCATGATCTGTTGGTCGGATTATGGCCACATGTGTACCATCAATGCACCCAATAATGCCTGGAAAGCTAAACTTTTCCATAAACCTGGAAACCAATTATAGATCAAATTAAATTTATTTGATTATAATATTAATACTATTATAATTAAAATATACAATAAACCTACCCTTTCATAATGATTTCCCTCTCTCGCTGAGATGAAGGGAACTTTATATTGTTAAGGAGTACTTCTCGGACATTGAGTGCATCAGTAACTTCATGTAGACACTTACTGAACGTTGGCTGGGACATGTTGCACAGATATGAGGCGCCTACATTACGCTGGTATGACCCATTAGCGTAAAAGTTTAACGCAGCCAAGATCTGCAACAGACAATTAGAAACATCAGTATGTCGCACAGTGAAACAAATTGATAATGCTGGTATATAAGTAAATTATATTGTCACAACAAAACCACATTAGAAGTAGATTAGTACTTACTTTTAGTTCATTGCGAATGGCAGTTTTTCGTTGAGCTTGCGGTAGGTATGGGCCGAGTTCTTCCAAAACCTGTTGGAATCCAGCTTTACTCAATCGAAAATTCGCAACAAACTCTCTCTCTCTGGCAACTGCAATGGGTTACTAGCGTCGCGTAAGCTACGTCTCTCAATTCGCAGAAGACTTTGTTTTCGCTGTTCTTCAGCAAATCCCAGCAATATTAGACGTGCCATATTTCTGCCACGAACAAGAATCACAATATAACAACAAAAAACGTTATGGTTACACGCTTCACTTATTACCGGCTCCGGTGTTAATCACTAATATTCATAAAACACTACCTTTGAGTAGTGTCTTTCACGAAAGCCACCACAAACTAAATGATCATCAATTTGATGTCCACTAAGCTTACACAATCGCAATCTTAGCAATATCGATACAAAAACATCTGTCAAAATGTGTTACGGTGGCTATCAGCGGTACTGGGTGCCTATGACGTCATCCTAGTTAGTCACTGAAGTTAGCCAATACGAAACTAACTGTTTGACAGTTAATCGTTAAACACTTTGCCAAGTGATCATCATTATGAACTGTCAACAGAGATACGCAATAGCCCTGCTGCTGACTAGATTATAATAATATACAATTTTTATAATCTGAAATATGGACGGCAGCCCCTTTCCTCGAAGCGGATTGACTCCGCGCAGTCCCCCATCGACACCAACACCAAGATCACCCCAACAACCCAAGCAGAACCAAGAAGTGGCTGTGGAACCCAGCTGAACCCATCCCCACTCCGGAAATTCAGAACTGGTTGGGGTCCATTGAACAATGCTTGAAAGAGGTCTGTACCACTGCTAATGAAGGAAAACTCAATTCGGACCAGAAGTTAAGAATCAGCAATCTTTGCTGAAAAGTTGGACACGGAGTTTCTCAAATGGACGTACGATACCAGTCGTTGAAATCAAGTGCCATACAAACACATAACGCCCTTAAAACCATGACTGAAGCTCGAGACCTAGCGGACTGGCTTACAGAGATGAACCGCACCATTCAGAAGTCCTGTATGAAGCAAGAAGCAGGGAGGTGTGATAAATCTTTTGCCGATATGGTGAAGAAGGGATCCAACAATTTTGTTCGCCCCAACTTAGCTCCGTGGCAATTTCCCCATGTGACAACTCAAAGACCAGTGACGAAACCAGGAACATGGTCCAAAACATCATATGCCCAGGCGAAATGAAGCTGAAAGTACGAGGCGTACGCAAAATTGGAAAAGGAGGTCTCATAATCAGCACGGAGACTAAAGATGACCTGGACAAGCTCAAGCAAACAGTCCAAACTGCTTCGTCAGAGCTTACCATCGACGAACCCCGAAAGCGCAAACCTCGCATTGTAGTAATTGGAGTGCCCGCATCTATGACTGAAAATGAGGTCTTTAAATGTCGATTATTTCATGGTCACAGTCGAGGAACCCAATCTACACGAAAGTAAGAGTAATTGCTTGATTATCAAAATTGGTAAAACCGCAGCAATAATTGCTATATACAGGGTGACATTGAAAACATGCGACAAATCGAAATGGGAGATTGTACTCATCATTATGAACAACTTTTACTAAGGGACCAAAGCTACAATCCCAAAAAAAAAACTGCTGTCCCCTACATTTATGTTCGCAATACCTCATCAAAATGTAGGAAAAGCAGATTTTTTTTTGGGATTACAGCTTTGGTCCCTTAGTAAAAGTTGTTAATAATGATGTATACAATGTCCCATTTCAGTTTGACGCAAGTTTTCAATTTTAACCTGTATAGATCCCCTTCTCCTAGAAACTTGGATGATTTTCATGCGTCCTTAAACCAAATTTTTCAAGCAGTAGCCACTTTAAAATAATTAGAATGGTTGAATATCCAATATGGCGCCTTCAGTTTGTCAGCTTCCGGCGCGACAAGTATTAAGTTTATTATACACTATGAACCGTTATTCTAGACCTATACAGTGAGACAGCATCTTTCCGGATTTGACGTCACGACCTCTCTTGTTCCCCCTCCCACCCGGCTCCGCCCCACTGTGGCCGAGGGGAGGGGGCGTGGAGCTTGCCTGCTGAGGGTGACGGGAGTCGCCCGCCTCTTCTTCTTCGTCGTCGTCGAGCAGCTCCCCGCGTCGGAGACGCCGGCAGCTGCGGCAGGAAACCCGAGAAAACGAGCGCAAGTTAGACTTGCTGTCAAATCAAGTAAGTGAAATATTATCCTACTTAAAAAATAACGATCGCTTTTCAAACAGAGAAACCGAGCCCGAATCTGATTCTGATATTTCTTTACATCCATCTGAAGGCTTGAGGGTTTCTCTTGGGAATAATCACCTTCTCAGTAAACCACAGAAGCCTAAAGTATTCGAATTTCCGGTATCCACTAACCTAAAAGAACCTACTGTTGAAAATGCATCGGAGGGTAGATTACATGTGCTAAATAAACTTCATCATTTTAATACTAATGATTGGCAAAGGGTTAGATACCTAGAAACTGAGAAAAAGTATGTCGCTCAGCCAGGTTTTTACGAACTCGATGTTAACACTGAACTTAGACAGTGGTGCCGATTCCCTTGTTCACAAACTAAACTAAATTTAAGTTCAGTACATCTTTTTCTTTCTATTTCATTAAGAAAAGGACAGAAGATACATTTTAGTTTCGCTTGTCTTCCTTCGCTACTCCATACAAGTTTAGACGTGATTAAAAACTTGCCTACTAAAATTACGTCAATTTACGTCAAGCGCTGATTAATTTGACAGGACTAAACTAAAATTTATCTTCTGTCCTTTTCTTAATAAAATAGAAAGAAAAAGATGCACTGAACTTAAATTTAGTTTAGTTTGTGAACAAGGGAATCGGCACCATTGTGATACCAATTCTTCTTGGCTTAGATTACTTGATAGATCGTTTGGAGCTTTAACTCATGGGCTTATACAACAAAATGAGCTGCTAAGAAACAATTTTCAGCAAATCATAGAATGGGCGCAATCGCCTGGCTGTGTACTTAACGCTGACACGCTTTTTGAAAAAATGAATGCTTCTTTTTCCGAAAACTCATCTTACATGAAAGTGTCCGAGGACCTCTTGCAAATGAGTTGTGGAAGACGTGCTGATATCATTCAAAGACGTCGTGACTGCATTTTGTCGGGTGTCAAGGACAAATATGTAAAGGTGGACTTGCAAAAGATCCCCCCAACACAATGTAACCTTTTTAATCCACAGGATTTAACCACCTTTTTACAAAAGGCTGGTGGTACAAGTAAGTTGTTCTCTGCCCAAAAGCGCTCTGCGGAAGAGCCTCATGCGGAATAGACAGGATGGCCCTCCAGCTAAGCAACCACGCAAGCCCTTTCACGGTGACAATCCTGGGTTCGATCCCCAGCCATCAAAAGTAGAGGCCGAAAGTCGGGAAACAATAAATCCGGTACAAGGCATAATGAAAACAAAAAACGGTCCTTCAGCAATCGTAAATCCGATCAGTATCGTAAGTGACTGTCCTCAAAAAATTTTATTTTATGGCGGGCGGTTAAAAAATTACATTCAAATTTGGAAGAATTACGGTGCTCCAGAGAACATTATAAAAATGATATCTGGTTACCGAATTCCCTTTTTCAAAATACCCCCACTTCAAAGTCCAGACTTATTAACACGTTTTCAAACTCCAACGAGCTTAATGATGTCGGAACAAATCGAGTTTTTGAAACAACAAAAAATCTTAATTCGAGTAGATCCATCTCCAAGTTATTTATGTCTGTCCGATGTTTTTAGTGCAAAAGTCAGATACCAGCAATCGCCCGATATTCAATTTAAAAAATTTAATCCGCTATGTAATGCAAACTTGCAACCGAGCGACTGGGCGATCAAAATAGACCTTTCTCAAGCCTTGTTTCACCTAGCAGTCAGCCCCAGTCATCACCCATTTCTGCGAATATTATACGCAACAGAAAAGAAGTCGAGCCCGACGCTCCTTCAGATCACTTGTCTGCCATTCGGGCTGTCATCAGCACCCAAGTCATTTGCGACAGTGACAAATTGGGTAGCAGACGTACTGCGCGAGAAGGGCATGAGAGTTATAGTCTATTTGGACGATTATTTAATAGTGAACCAAGATCGATTATCCCTAATGGACCATGCTGCGGAATCTATAAGAGTCCTAACAACTTTGGGATGGATGATCAACTCTAAAAAATCCACATTGATCCCTACCAAGACAGTAGACTATCTCGGCATAAAATGGAATCTCGCCCTGAATTCCAAGTATTTGCCCCAGGAAAAGGTTTCCAAAATCTCCAATATGATACGCCACATACTACAGGTAAATCAATGGAGTTTGCACGACGCTCAATGCTTGTTAGGCATGCTAAACTTTGCAGCCTTCGTTGTGCCCAGAGGTCGGCTTCATTGCCGCCCGTTACAAGTAGCTTGCAATCGGCTTCCAAAGCACCAAGCACACTTAAAACGCCCACTCGAGTCGGAAGTGTCGACGACCTTAATGTGGTGGTTACGAACCCTATCTACAGGAACAGCGATACATCCAGATCCTGTCTCACACTATGTAACGACAGACGCATCTGCCAGAGGCTGGGGTGCCATAGTAGACGACGCTTGTCTGAGCGGATTATGGTCCCCGGAGCAGAAAAAATGGCACAGCAACTTAAAGGAAATGTGGGCAGTTATACAGGCATTAACCAATCGTCAGCAATCGCTACGACATTCAACCGTGCTAGTTCAGTCAGACAAAAAGAGTGTGGTGAGTTACATGCGGAACGAGGGGGGTCTCCGATCGCAAAACCTCTACCGGCTAACTTGCATGTTATTCGAGATTGCGGACGAGAACAAGATTCACCTACTCTCTCAGTACCTGCCCGGTCAGGTAAACACAGAAGCATATGCTGTCAAGGCTCAAATTACCCTAATGTGGAGTGGACCCTAATGGAGGAGGCATGTTATGAGGTATTTCGCAAGCTCGGAATGCCCGAAATCGACTTATTCGCCTCGAAAACCGAACACGTGCTTGCGCGCTACGTCTCACGAGATTGCAAAGACTCGAACGCAGAGTTTCACGACGCCTTAGCAGAACGTGGTCATACCGTCGAGCGTGGATATTCCCACCACCACACCTAATTCCACGGGTTCTGTCACACCTCAACCTGTGCAAGGGTCGATACATCCTAATAGTACCGCGCTGGTCCAAAGCGTTTTGGCGGCCAGACCTGAAGAGGAGAGCGTTGAGCGCTCCTTTACCCATATTCAGTCTTCATCGGCGGTTATTAGATACACGGACTTACCTGCCTCCAGTTCACGTGGACCAGATGTATCTAGAGGCATGGCTAGTGAAGGGAGGTGTGCCGAATTAACAAATTGGTCTCAAAACGAATTAGACCTACATAATTCTAGCTGGCGACCCTCTACGAAGAAAGTGTATGCTGGTATTTGGAAAAAATGGTTAAATTGGTGTACTGATAATAATTTCAACCATACAAACCCCTCTGGTGCCCAAGTCGCTAAGTACCTAGCATACTTGCACTTAACTCTTAAACTGTCTTATAAAACTATCACTCCAGCAGCTTATGTCATATTTTCCGAACTAAAGAATATATGATTATTTGGTATAAGTACCTCAAAAAATAAGGCATAATAGCAGCCATTGGAAGCAAAATTTTCAAATCTCTGATCAAAATACTCGAGTTATAAACCGATACTTTTTTTTCTCTCTCGGATCTTTGCTGTGAGAGGACGTAGGTATAGTTGATTGCTGCGGTGCATTTGATTTATTTATTTCTGGTTTTTGAGTGCAAGTTTTGGAGAACATCGGACTTTCTCGTAAGAGAGGGTCTCTCAAGATAGTAATATCTTGTGGGAACTACCGTTTACGACGGCGTCCATATTGGATTTTGTTTCTCCGTCTCATCCACACAGGCGTGCACCGAAACACAACTTGTAAGTGTTTTATTAAATTAATTAATATTCGAAAAACATTGAAGAAACATTGGAAAAAGTCCAAGTGGCTGACGGGGATCGAACCATCGACCACCTCGTACCGAGCGGCCTCAGAGTCTAACAGGACAGTGAGCGCTGCGATGCGAAATTAAGGCCCACTACCTGCGTGTCGGTGTTGATCTGTTGTAAGCTTGTTGCGATTTGCCTGTGTCGTTGAATGTTGAATTAAAATTGACTTTGTAATAGTTATATTGAGGCCTACTACTTTACTATTACACGCAATTATTTAAAACGACTACACAGATTTTGAAACATTACAATGTTGCGTTCACCAAACAAACAAAGCTCATCTAACCCGGACATACCTTCAACACCGGAAATTTCTCAAAATATTACTAACAGGAAGCGTAAAACACCGGAAAATGAAGCTTTGGATATGTTTAATACTTTTAAATCTGAACTATTGCAAACACTTATGGACTGGCGCCAGGATATGAATAATAATTTCGAACAAATAAATTAAAATATCAACAATATAAGAAGCGATTTTAACCAGTATCAAATTGAAATTATAAAAGAGCTGGGATCTTTGCTTGCGGAGAATTCAAAAATTACGTCCCAGTGCGCAAAGTTGTCAGAGGGAGTTTCCGACAAAGGAATCAAATCAATTCATGAGTGACTAGTAAAGGACCTCAAAAAACGCGTTGACGGTATGTCCTCGCAGACAAATACACAATGCGAAAACACTGTCCTCGACTTAGCGAAAATAGACTTGTTAGATCAGCAAGCATGACAGTTGCAACATAGAAATCTCTAACTTACCTGAAAGACGGAATGATAATCTCGTTGACTTGCTCGAAAGTTTGGGTAAGCAGATTGGATACAATATCAGTAAAGAAGATGTTGTCTCTATACACCGTGTTCCCCACGCTGCGCAGAATAACAAGCCTAAGAATGTTGTTGCGAAAACAACAAGAATCCTTCGTGACAATATAATTAGCGCCTATAGACTGAAGAAGGGACTGTCTTCCGAACATCTAGGAATATCAGGTACCTCACATAAACTCTTCGTGAAGGAACACCTCACTCTTCGAAATAAGCAGCTCTTTCGTAAAGCCCGCGACGCAGCACATCATGAGGGATTTAAATTCGTGTGGACTAAACATTCAACAATACTCGTCAGATAGATTGAAAACTCCACTGTGTTGGCTATTCGAACACTCAAAGACATCGAGAAAATTAAGGCTACTACTAAAACTACTACAACTGACTCCTCTATGTAGAACTGAAAACCATGACATTTATTTTGCCTTTTACGTAAATTTATTTGATTACTTTTTATTCAATTATACTCTTTTAACATATTTTATTATATTGTTTATCGGATACTTGCAGAAGCATACCATAAATACATCTATTTTTTTTTATCTAATCGAGACTATTGACGTGTGACACAATACTTTAAACTAATGCAGCTTATGAATTGTTTTATAGGTCATGGCTACTCACACTATAAATAATTTAACAGTTTATTACCAAAACTGTCGTGGCATGCGTACAAAGCTGAAAACAATATTCTTTAATATAATGTCCAATTCGTATGATATAATCATTTTGTCGGAAACCTGGCTAAACAGTAGCATATGTGATGACGAGTTCAAAGACCAACGATATATTGTTTACCGATGTGATAGAGACCTAAAATTGACGAAAAAATCAGATGGAGGGGTTTTGGTGGCAGTCATGAAGTGTCTCAGACCGTACCGTTTCTCTGTGCCGTCACTTACACCAATGTCAGTTTGTGGAATTAGTTCTTGTCCAGTTACCGAGTACAGAACTAACTGGCTGTTATTTAATTGGCGCAGTTTACATACCAGATAGATCACCTATAGCGGTTTATAATCTATACTTTGAGGTTTTAAATAATATTATAAGAGAAAATGGCATATCCAACCTGTTACAAGTCGGAGATTACAATATAGGTACCTGACGCTAATTGGCAACATCAAACGGGATCTTCTGGCCTTGTTTATACGGGAACATCAACGGTTTGCGACGGTCTGCGAAACTTGTATGTTTCTTCACCATTCCTCACAATATAATGTAATTAGAAATTCGAACGGCAGAATTTTGGACTTGTGCATCACTAACATAACTGACTGCTCCGTGATGCAACCGCAGGACTCGATTTCTGTCCCAATAGACGTTATTCATCCCCCTGTAAAAAACCCTAACTTTTAAGGCCAATTACGATCCTCTAAATAAAGAGTTGATGGACGTCTCTTGGAAGACGATACTTGGTCAACTTCCCGCAGAAAATGCGGTTAACTTATTCTATGAAACTATTTACGATATTGTCAATAAAAATGTGCCATTTTCGAAACCGAAACCAGCACGATACCCAATATGGTTTAGCCTATCTCTCATACATATTTTTAAAAACAAACGCAAAGCTTGGATAAAGTGGCAAACATATAAAAATGACTCGGATTATGAACTCTTCTCATTTTAAAGAACCCGTTTTAAAAGTGAGGCTACAAAATGTTACAATAAGTAGGTACATTAATTCTGTAGAGGATTCTATCCCTAAAAACACTAAATACTTCTGGTCTTATTTATCCAATTAAAAAACCAAGGCAGGTATACCGTCTAGTATGTCATACGAAAACCGAACTTCGCAAGATCCTGAAACTATCTGTAACTTGTTTTCCTCATTTTTTCAGTCTGTCTAGCAGCCGTCTACCTCAACTCCCCAATGGTCACCACCAAATAATTATTCGGATCAGTGTGATTTATTACACCATATCTATTTTGATATAATTGTTATTCAAAGAGAATTAAAAAAACTGGACCCCTCCAAGGGTCCAGGATCAGATGGACTACCAGCAGTGTTTCTCAAGAACACTGCTGAATCAATATGTGAACCATTACACATTGTATTTAACAAAGCATCACTGAGGGTTTCTTTGCAGACATTTGGAAAAGCGCATACATTGTCCCAATTCATAAAAATGGTTCAAAACATAACGTCACAAACTACCGTCCAATATCTATTATCAGTGCAACGTCAAAACTCTTCGAGAAACTTGTTTATAATGCTATCTACCCCTTCATCCATAACTATATCATACCCGAACATGGTTTTGTAAAACAAAAATCCACCATGACAAACTTAGCAATTTACTTTAATTTCCTCTTCCATAGTATCGACAAGGGAATTCAGGTGGACGCTGTGTATACGGATTTTCAAAAGGCATTTGATAGAGTGGACCATGAAATCCTCCTCAATAAAATAGCGTTCAATGGAATTAGGGGCAATCTTTTGCGGTGGTTTTGCTCATATATTGTTAACCGCAACCTTATAGTCGTGATTAATGGGTACAAGTCGGGAAGTGCTAAAATGTCATCCGGTATTCCTCAGGGTTCTATATTAGGTCCTCTACTTTTTGTTATGTTCATAAACGACATAAATACCTACATGTTTTCAATACACAAATTTTCTTTTATATGCTGATGATTTGAAATTATATAAAACCATAAAAAATGTTAACGACTGCTCAGAACTTCAGAGCGATTTTAACCGACTCTCTGAATACTGTACAATTAATAAGTTAAATTTAAGTATACCCAAATGCCATACCATCAGCTTTACTAAAAACAAAACTATAATAAAATTTGATTATACCTTATGTAGTACTGTACTAAACAGAGTGACGAACCTCGGAGACCTAGGAATACTATTAGACTGTAAATTACGCTGTAATCTACATATAGAAAACATCATAAACAGAGCATTTAAAATGTACGGCTTTGTTATGAGAACAGCTACCGACTTTAGACGCCCTTGTACATTTTTACATTTGTATTGTTCACTTATTCGTTCTCAGCTTTAATATGCCTGTCTGTTATGGGATCTATTATATAATAAATATAAAATAGCCATCGAACAAGTACAACGAAAGTTCTTACGAACTATGCAATTCAGATGCCAACTTCCACGCTTACCATACAAGGACCTGTCAATGTATAATGTACTCTCACTCGAGAAGAGACGAATGCTTCTGCAAGTAATGACACTGCACGACCTTTATCATAATAAGCTAAATTGTATAGACCTTAGTAATGATATTAAACTTGTGCTTCCTAGATGGATTCATCGTCGTGGAGTGCGCGTTTTCCGGTTGTTTAATCAGGCATCATGCCGGACAAAAGCAGGTAAACGTGCACCCCTTCAGCGACTCAAGAAAATATACAATGAACATTTCATGGATATTGATATATTTATGCTCAATAAAAATGCTTTATTACATTGATTTTGTTTTATATACCTACCTTACCGATTAGTGTTATATGTAATGTAATATCGTTCTTTTTCCCAAATAAAAAAAATAAAAATTGTGTAAGCTGGAGTGACGTTCGCACATAACTAACGCATCGTTTTTATTGCAAATCCTCAACACAATAAAGGCCGATTCACACCGGCACGCTGCGGCCGGCAGCGCCGCTGGCACGACGCGCGTGACTGCGAGCGGCTCCGCGGCCCGCGGGCGCCGCACGACCTTTTCAAGCAATACTGGTCAAATTCAAATTCAAATTCTTTATTGCATTCATGGTCTTTTAATTATGTAGATAAAGTTTAAAATTATTTCACACTGCAAGTGCTCGTAGTAATTGTATGCGTACGGTTGTGGTGGGAATTTTAGTCAGTCGCAGATTTAGTAGTGATAAAATAATAGTCGTGTGTTTCGGTGGTAGTATTTATTATTGTCTGGGGTCGGGCGGCCGCGGCTGCGGCGCGGCCAGGTGCGCCACCACGACGTGCGAGTGCGGGTGGCGCGTCAGCAGGCGCGGCCCGGGCCCCGGCTGGGCGGGCCCCGCGCGCCGCACGGCCACCTGCTGCAGCTGCAGCTTGCGCACGGTGGGCGCGGGGTCGCCGCCGCTGCCGGCGCTGCTGCCGGCGCCGCTCTGCTAAACATACACTATTATTAACCCTATATCAAAGTTAAAAACAGTTATTACTTGTACAAGTTACAGGTTGAACTTAGTTATAGTAGTACAGTTATTCATAATATGGTACAGTCAGCCTCAAACCGCCGCGTCTGTTTGTCTGTCTGAACGCGATAAAATTAAAAACTACTGAACGGTTTTTCATACGGCTTTCAGGTCGTCAATGGACGGAGTGGTTCATGAGGAAGGTTTAGGTGTAGAATTCATTATGGTTTTGTGGAAATTGGCTGAAATATGATGATAGATGTTGTCGGAAAAAAACATGCCGACGGGGAGTTTTACTGACGTGCGCCGCGTAAACCATTTAAAAAGTTCAACAAAAAAGGCCGCGCGATAGCATAATATGTCTATCTTCTAAGCATCACCCACAGTAACCATTTTTATCTTTCAGAATGTGATAAAAATTTCAGTGTTATTTCCAAAGCTATTTTAACCGGTATTATATTAAGACGCTGACAACACCTAAACCGCGGTCACTGTCATATTGCATAGAAAAGACAGAGAAGCGCGATGACACAACGTTTGTAATTTATTGCAAAAATGAAGCAATTATCTATTTACTCAAAATTGAGTTGAGTAATCGAAAATAAAAAACAACTAAGTTCTGCATTCAAATAAGACGTGCTTGTTATTAATTAAATACGTAACGTATGTTGATATTTAATACAGATATTTTGGATTAGAACTAAAGGTAAGAGGTTAGTTTAACGTTAGGTATACCTATCTAGGATTTTCATTTGTTTAACCTAGTGCAGTGCGGATTTGTTCCGCACTGCACTAGGATAACCAAATGAAAATCCTCCTGAAAATCCAACGCAACGGTAAGTTAGTGCTTAAATATGTACGTACTAGTATACTTAGGTATTTATTTAGGTCTTACTTGTATGTACATTCGCCGTCAGATATATTGTAGCAGACAAGATGACTATACTGTCTGAAAGCTTTGTGCCTGAAATTATACCGAAGTTATTACTTCTCGCCAATACGCTGAACAAGGCTAGAGACGTCAGAGAGAATCTAGAAGAACGCAGGAAGAATATGGTAGACCAAAGACGTAGAGAAGATCCCGGTTACACTCCCGGTGACTTGGTATTAGAAACTACTAAATATATAAGAATATAAGTATATATAAGTATATAAAAAAAATATAAGAATAAGTGCTAGATTCTGTCCTCGCAGGGATGGTCCTTATCTAATCCTAGCACGTCATGGTGCTTCATCTTATCTGATCGCGTCTCACCTAGCTGTGCCGGTGGAACAGTCATCTTGACTGGCTACTAGTCGGGGCGAATTTGCATCCAGAGGGGGAGCCTGTAGCACCAACGAACGTCTACAGCCACGCGCCACACAACACTGCTGTGTCAAAACGACACTCATGCACACAACGTTAGGCCACCTCGCGTATACAAAGAGCCGACGCGCTCGTGGCCGTCTCTGCGCCCCCGGGGGGCGCGGGTAATCGGTATTGGGGCTTTTTGGCCCCTTGCCCGAAGGATGTTTCTCTCGGTCCCCATAAATTGGGGACCCGTCGTTGGGTTTCCCTACCTTCTCCTTTAGGAGGGGGTGGGAGTGCTCAATCGCACACCTAGTCCCTGAGGGGTTTACCTCCCCTCAGCGGTTCTGAAGTGTGTTTCTGGAGTGTGACTGTAGGAGCGCCCGAAGTTCTTAACGACGCCCGTGCGACCAGGCCCCTGCCGAGTGAGATCCCTAGTTCCCTAGGGAAGGCCCAGCAAGAGCCGATCTAGCAGCGAGGGCGTCGGTTTTTGTTGGCGCTCACCTACAGTGGAGGCTTTCCCCACCCCCTAACAACGTAACCAGGTCTAGCCGGTAGCGTAACAGGGTGCGGGGCGTTGTAGTGTGTATCGAGTGACTTGAACTGTGTGTACGTCGCTCGTGTGGTAATTTTTTGGGATTTTCAGAGTGTGGAGTAATGTGTGTGTGAGCCGCGCGCGTGGCCCCTATATTAACTTAAAATGCTTTGTGCGCGGCGAGTGTCGTATAATTAGTGTGGAGTTCTTTGTTTGAGTAGGTCGCGTGTGAAGTGAATGCGACCTACTCAGGCGTCAAGTCCGGTTGCGCGACGTCTGCAGTGAGGTCGCGCGGGAGGGGCTTGTGGTCCAGAGGTCGCGCGTGCCATGGTGCACTGTCCCTGATGTGGACAATTCAGGTGTCAGCACGCGCGAACATCCTTCTCGCCAGGCTGGTGCTGAAGTCGACAATGCTCTCGACACGCAGGTCCCTGTGGATTACTGAGTTCCTCACGAACCGAGGAGCCTTGGTTATTTGACGCAGCACGAGGTTTTGCTGCGTCCGGAGCTTCTTCCTGTGCGTTTCGACCGTGAGGGCGAGCCAAGCCGGGGCGACGTATGTGAATTGCGGTCTTATGTAGGTCTTGTAGATCCCCAGCTTGACTCGCATGGAGTCGTGCACTTTTACCCGCGCAACAGTGTCGCAGACGTGCGGGCCCATGGAGAGCCGGCTGTCGAGTGTGACCTCCAGATGCTTGGCGGTTTTGGTCCACTTGACATCGGTCCCCATGAGCTCAAGGCTCGGTGGTTGCGTACAGCCGCGTGCCGTGACGATGATCGCCTGCGTTTTACCTGCGTTCACCGACAGTCTCCATTTGCTGAGCCAGTCGGGAAGGTCGTCCAAGGCGCGCTGCATCTTGATGGCCGCGTGGTCAGCCGACAGTGAGGTAGTGATGTACGCGGCGTCATCTGCGTACAGCGCGAGTTTTGCGGTGTGCGTGGCAGATATGTCGTCGGTGTACACAGAGTACAACGCAGGCGAGACACAGGTCCCCTGGGGCACCCCCGCGGTAGCCGGGAGGAGCCGACGCGGTGTCGAGCAGTCCCTATTCCGTGCTCGCCTCCCGCCGTAAACGGACATGCTGCCGTTCCCGCTCGCTGCACTCGCTCCCTGCTCCCGCCGAAACCGGATTGCTGTTACGCTGCCGTAACCTCCAGTGTTCGCCGACTACTACCGATCCACGGTCAATTAATTTTATTAATTGGCAGTAATTGATCAAAAAAATTCCGTTAAAGAAATATATTCCACGGCAATATATTTCTTTAACGGAATTGCTGTCCGAGTAGCTTCATAAGCCCCCTCTGGGCCAAAACCACTGTTTCGTGGTCCTCGGTGGATACCTTACGGTGCCAACGACACCGAGTGGGTTGTTGTCCCAATACACCCGCCGAACCTCTATAAAATAATTATTAACTACCATTCCAATAATAACCAATGATCTCCTTAGCGAATGTTAATTTTTAATTTAATTTTTTATTATTTTAGCTTTTATTTTTTTTTTGTTAAATTAATGTTAATGTTTTAATCTTATTGTTATATTATTTTGAATTAAATTTTTGATATTTTTATTTTTACTCGCGAATCACCAAAATTATTGAATAACTTTAATTGTATATTATATCCTTTTTGGCTTTGTATTATTATGTAAAACCATAAAATGGTGCATGTTGTGTTAGCCTGTAAGTGATTGTTGCACTTATAAATGTATCTATTATGTAAAATATTGTTAATGTATTGTGTAAACAATTGTTGGCTAACCTAAATAAATAAATAAATAAACCTCTTCAGGGCTAGGCAGTCAATTGGACGGGTCCCAGAGTTAACCGGCCTTGGGGATCTCCTAGTCGGCTCTGGTGTACTACTTTCCTTTCACAGCTACTCACCTAGTGTCTCTAGGGTGTGTCTACACTCTTCGCGCTAGACTGGTTCAGGGCCCCTTTGCACATTATTAAGACTGGCAAAGGGTTACAAGCTTAGGGCTCACAGTTAGGTACACACCTCCCTGTCTGCACCCGACAGGGAGGGCGACTCATCCTCGGGCCTATCCACCCGGGGAGTTAGGTTAAGGGCCGTTAGGCTATTAGTAGGAGGAATTAAAAAATCCAAAATTTAGCCCCAATAAACGCCCCTCTCCCCCGTCATGGAGGACGCCCTTATAGTGGCGTTCTTCAAAGGGGTCCTCTTCAAGGACCCCGATTTCATCGCCAAGTATGGCCCCAAGTTTGCGGCTCTCCTGCAGCCGTCTTCTACCGACCCCATCGCTGACTTCAGCGATGCCCTAGCCCCTGCGACCGCGACCGTTCTAAGTCCCTCAGTGTCCATGGATACTGAGGAAGCTTTGTCTCAGGATAAACGCTGCCCGACCCCTTATTCCTACAGTGACATCGAGTCTGAGCACTCGTCTTCCTCTGCTCACTCGAACCCCTCATCCGAGGACGACAGCTTCGTTGCCGTCACCGAAAAGGGGAAAAAGAGGAAGCAAAGGAAGGCGACCTCCTCGCAGGCGTCAAAGATCGCTGCCACGGAGGTAGTTTCTACCCCCGGGGTTAGAGGGCGCCACGGGGGCAGGGAGAGACCCTGCCCCCGTGGCGCCCTCTAACCCCACCCCGACTTCATCGTCTTCATCCGCCAAGGATAAGCAGGCGACTCCGGCCCCCAAAAAGATCCCCCCACCCCATCCTGTGTTCTTAGAGGATAAGTCAAAATGGTTGGACGTTTCTAAATGGTGCGTCGACCTCAAGATCGGCTTCTCAAAAGCCGTCACTACCCAACAGGGTATTAAAATCACTGTCGCGACTTCCCGTGATTACAGGGAATTAACCAGAGTCCTCAGAGCGAGAGGAGTGTCATTCTACACCTACTCGCTCCCAGAGGAACGTCAGACACGCGTGGTGATCCGCAGGATCCCAAAAGAAATCCCCTGAGCGGATATCAAGGCCGACCTTGAATCCCAAGGCGTCCCGGTGGACGAAGTCCATCGCATGCACCGCGCTAGGGGAGGTCATGCATACGACGTGGTTCTTGTCGTATGCACCCCGACAGAAGGGCATCACCCAATATTCAAGGTGTCCTACATCTGCCATCTCACGGGCCTCGACATTGAGAAGCCCATGAAGAGCGGCGTCGTTGGACGTTGCTACAGATGCCAACTATACGGGCATGCGCAGAAGAACTGCCATGCGAAACCCAGGTGCGCCAAGTGCCTGGGCGAACATGGCACGTCTGACTGCTCCCGCCCCAACGATAGGACTATGTGCACCAAGCCGCCCCGCTGCGAGCTGTGTGGTGAGGCTGGACTCCCAGCCATCTACCGTGGCTGCCGCATGGCCCCAAAGTCAACTTCCTCAAAGCTGGTGAAGCGTGCAGACGCCCGCCAGCAGCGAGAGTGCCCTTCATATTGGTTCTTCCCCCCACCTCAGACTCTCTCTCAACTCCCCCAGAGGCTAAGCCCGCAAAGGCCTAGCCCCTGGAATTACCTGAACCATCAGCAGGCCTTCCCTGCTATGGTTCAGCCGAGACCCACTCCGCCTCCCGTCATAGCGCTGATGGATCCCCGCATCCGCGTCCCCGCGCCCGTACCCGTCCAACCCGCGAAGCCCGCGCCCGCTCCCATGGCCGTTGCCGCAGCCGCTGCGACACGGCCCGTCACCGCTTCAACCACTCCAGTGGTCGGTCCGTCTGTCCCAGTAGATCCGTTCAGCGTAATCTCTGGGACCTTTTCAATATTCTTCACGCCCCGCGCGCAAATGGCCACGAACTCGTTGCCGCCCGTAATTCCTGCGATGTCGCTCAGATCCAGAGAATATTTCAGGCGTATCCCGAGATTACGCAAGCCCTCGAGAAATTCGCGAAACCTTAGTAATGGATATACGAGTCCAAGCGCGAACTAAACCCCGATCCCTAAAGTTAGGCTTCTTTAATGCCAATGGCATTCAAGGACAACGCGATGAAATCGCTGCGTTCTTCCGCAACCATCAAATAAACATTCTCCTCTTACAGGAACCTTTTTAAACGATACATTATGCATTTTTACAAAATAAATACACAATGTTCAATGAGTCAAGTCTTAAATAGGTACTTAATTTATAGAGATAAGTATGTCAGTGGTTAGTTATGCGAGGAGGTATCTAGTCTACGAATAGGTGAGCGACAGCGCGCCGCACTAATGAAACCGAACGGCGAAATCTTAGCTGACTTAAATTTGAGCGTCTAAAACGAAAGAAATTCCATTTGAAAAGTTATTTGATTTTTTCATTACCGTTTAGTGTTGCCACTTTATATTTATTCTGCCAAGTGACAGTAAGTACAGCATTATTGTATTGTTTTAGTTTGTTATTATAATTAAACGGAGTAAATGAATTAACAATACATATTTATTTCTAAGTGTAGGTGTTCCTTGCAGGTAGGTAAAAATACTGTGGTGTAAAAATAAATAAATTACTTTCAATTAATGACTAACAAAAAGACTAGTAACCCAAATAAAAAAAAATTGTTTGCTTGTTGACGACTGTTGATTGGTTCATAGTGATGCTCATGTTGTAGATACCTATTGTATAACTAAAGTAAGGCCAAAGAGTATTTAGAACCACTGGGATTACCTACCATAAACAATATTTTTACAGGACATTTCATTATGAATTAACTATGTAAGGAAAATACGATATATGCGTTATTGCCATTTTGCTTCCTCAATTTGGAATATAAAAGTTACCATTGAAATAACCTACAAAAGTTCATGACTGAATATTTATTATTCTCGGCCTTCTCGAACAAAAAATCTTGCACAAACTAATTATGAAGCTGAAGATATTTTTAATTTAAAGACGTAGAAATTTAATCTCAGCTAAAACAATGTATGCCATTGTTCATTAGTACGTATGGATATTATTATTTAATAAGAAGACTTAATAATTAACACATTATGCACGTATTGCAAAATGTTACATCAAATTTAATCTTATTTAACGCATCAGTACTCATATTATTGGCATCCATTGTTATTACTATTAATAATAAAGGAACAGCTCTATTTGAAAATTTTCCGCGTGTGACGTCATGGGATTGTCATGATTGACTGTGGCGTTCCAGGCACAGACAATATGACAGTGTGATGGAGACGGGCATTACAGTCATTATGATTTATCGATAATCAACTGACACCAACATTTCCTTAGCAGAGAGTTCAGTAATATAAAATTTTCATAATTTCTCAATCATAAAAGCTACAATATTAAAAATTTTATTTATTTATTGAGGACTAATTTAAAGAAATTAAATATAACGTAGGTTACCATCGAGGTCGATATGCTTGTTATATTGATTGTTACCTACATCACTACGTGTCATGATATGGTGACTGTGGCGCTGAGGGCAGTATGTTTTTCGAACTTTATAATGGGTATTAGTTTTTGTCATCTTATGTCAATATACATGAAATATACAGAATGAAGTTCGACTAATCTAAATTAGGAGGAGTCAAGGAACATAATTAGGGAAGGAAATAAAAAAACAATGTTGTTTTATGAGTTTTATGTACGTATAAAAGTCTGTCATGTAGTCGTGACCGTGGCGTACTGGGCACTTTTTGGCTTGTCATCTATACATGACTGTGGCGGTCAAAAGGTTAAAGCTCAGCCTTCGAAACCCGTCAATTGCCAACTATCGCATAGTTCGCAATGACAGGACTAGATGTCACAAGGGCGGCACCCTAATTTATTATAGAACGTCCCTGCACTACATCCCAATGGATCTGTAAGCATGACTGGCCACCAACCGATAACCTTATTATCGGCCTAAATTCCCCCCGTTTCCACATCAGAGTACAGCACCAGGATCTCCACTAGAGGCAAACACCTGTTTGACCTATGTCCTATCCTAAATTTCGACGTCTACGCCCCGGTGACTCCCACTCACTTTCCCCACGACCCTAACCCCTGACGTACTTGACATAGAACTTCTTAACTTCTTAACCTACGGTTGGATTCTATAGGAGCGCACGACGAACTCTCCTCAGACCACCGTCCAGTTGTCGTAAAGCTGGCCCCCCGCCTAGGTCTCCACGACCCTGACAGACCCCCTCTCACCAAGTTATTTACAGACTGGAGGAAAGTAAGCGACTGCCTGAAATCCACTACGTTAGGCCCCCGACTAGACTCCAATCCCGACCATTTCAACTCTATCGCGGACACGACAGCTGCGATCGACTCATTCACGGTACACGTACAATCAGTGCTGAACGATTGTTCAAGGGAGGTTCCGGCGATGAACGACCATCGCTGGAAGCTTCCGGACGATGTGCGTGAACTGTTGAATGAGAAGAACGCGGCTGTCCGTGCGTACAGTAACTTTCCCTGCCACGCGAACAAAGCCCATATGCGCTATTACAGAGATCTGTAAAGACACGCCTATCGGAGCTGCGTAACGCCGGCTGGGACAAGATGCTGAGCGAGTTAGAGCCCACCCACTTAGCCTTCTGGGAACTTCAGAGGAAACTCAAATCCGAAGAAGTCGTCTCTATACCCCTGGTGCACCCCGACAAGACCATCGCTTTCAATTACGTCGACAAGGCGGAACGCCTAGCCGATAGTTTTGAGGCTCAATGCTCACCCAGCTCTCAACCAGTAGACCAAGCTCACCTGTCCCAGGTCGACGCGGAAGTCGAACGTAGAGCCTCCCTCCCGCCCGTTGAAGACCCTGGTTATCCTCTGCCTCCCGTCACTCCAGACAAAGTGCACGATATCATCCTAAAACCTCGTAAAGCACCCGGCTCAGACGGAATCATGAATAGGGTGCTCCAACTGTTCCCCGCTCACCTTATAATGCTCATGGCCACCATCTTCAATGGTGCCCTGAGCAATAACAACTTTCCACAAGAGTGGAAAAAGGCCACCGTTATAGGCATACCCAAGCCCGGTAAGCCAAAAACGGAGTCCCACCAGCTACCGGCCCATCAGTCTGCTCAATGTCTTCAGCAAAGTCTATGAGAGGCTTATTTATAAGCGCCTCAGAGATTATGCTGAAACAAAGGGCCTCATCCCCGACCAACAGTTCGGTTTTAGAACCCAGCACTCTTGCGTCCAACAGGTCCACCGCATCGTAGAACACATAAGCGATGGCTTTCAACGTGGTCTTACGACCGGTGCTGTATTCTTTGACATAGCGAAAGCTTTCGACAAGGTCAGGCACAACGGCTTATTATATAAGCTCTACAAACTCGGTGTGCCCGATCGTCTCGTGCACATCTTACGAGACTTCTTGTCAAACCGCACCTTCCGCTATCGCATCGAAGGGGCGCTATCCTCCCCCATCCTATCCGCGCAGGCGTCCCTCAAGGCTCCGTGCTAGCCCCTCTCATTTTCACTCTCTTTACTAGCGACATTTGGGGATGTCGCTAGTAGTAGAAAGGCGCAGTTGTGTCTGTTCGCAGACGACACGGCCATATACTACACCGGTTTAGTTCATGACCAGATATCTCACACTCTCCAAACCGAAGTCAACAAGCTTGGCGCATGGGTTTAGAAAGTGGAGAATCGAAGTTAATACCGACAAAAGTCAGGCGGTTCTTTTCACCAAACCGCGTAAAAACCTCATCCCACCCCGACCGCTCACCATGTTCGGCAAGCCTATCCCTTGGGAGAAGTGAGCCAAATACCTAGGCGTAACCCTTGACCACCACCTCTCCTTCTCAGAGCACATAAAGCAAGCGCGTTCGCGCGCCGCTTTTGCTCTCGGCAGACTACATTCCGTCTTAAATGCACGCAGCAAATTGTCCCTTAAGTGCAAATTGCGTATTTACACAGCGTGCATCCGTCCCATCATGACATATGCCTGTGCAGTTTTCGCACAAGCTCATGAAGCTCATCGCGAAGCGAATCTTTGACTCACCGCAACCCTCTGGTTGTGAAGGCCGCCAGTAATAGGCCCTCCTCCATTAGCTCTATTCGCCGTCCAAGGCATACGCTCACCGACCCCGATGACCCCATAACTCTCCTCCAGGAAAGCAGTAGGGCCACAAGTACCGTACACAAACACAAATCACGCAAACCGACCTTCCGACCTTGCCGCCGAGGTCCCTCGTGAAAACCCCGACGTAATTGTCCCCCCCGACCCTTGCTCGCTGCAGCTGAGCCCGTAGTTTTAAATTCCCCGTATAATAATAATACAGTTCAGATTCAGCCTGTCCCACCTTGCTGTCCTCCCCCCAGCGACGCCCTAAGCCGAGGTCCGTACCCCACAGGGGGTGCCCTTAGCGTGCAGTCGCTTAGTAATGTAAGTAATTCACCCCTGGCTGGAGGCTTTGAGTCCGCTTAAGGCAGCCACAGGATAGTCCGGTTGATTAGTGACGACCTCTCAAGGTCAACTACGAGATGCCAATTAAACCAATTTAAACCAAATGACATGTTTGCCATTACAACTGTAGCAAGTCTGAATTAATATCCTGTCCACAAAAGCCACGAATAAATAGTTTGAAATCAAAATTGTAGGTATAGACTGTTACATTTTGATCGTTTTAACACTTTGACAGCCGGCCGGTTTTTAGCACGCATTCCCTGGTACGCCGGGCATTATTGAAGTTTTTTTTTTAAAATAACTAAGTGCTATATGCATAGTTTATTTCTGTTATGTATTATCTATTGTAAAGGTATAATTAAAAAACACATTACTATTAATTATCATTTTATTACAAAATTAACTGTAAGTAGGGTGCAACAATGTAAAAAACAAAACTCTTACAAACAATACAACTATAATAATACCACGTTTACTCTGCATATTTTTTTTTGTATGGATTATTTTAAAACAGGGATCGTAACAAAGTGGTACGTTACAGTCTGGAAAGTAAAAAATGGTTTCCTTCCGTCCACGTTTTCTTAGTTTGTTTCTTTATTTTGTCGGCACAAACTTTGCACACTCTTGACACCATTACTTTTTTTTCCGTGCTCGGAATCCTCTCCAGGAAGTGCCTACATGTCATTCTAGTGCTCTTGCCAACACAATGCGGGCCCTGTGAGGGTCCTGGCTCATCAGCTGATGCAGTCTCCACCGACTCATCACCACAGTTCTTCAAAAATTCCGAGAATCGCGGGCGGTGCCGTTGGGTACGGGACTTATTATAAATAACATAGGCATTGACCATTGCCTTCGCTACCAAGTTGAAGAACATTTTCTTCCACCACTTCATGGTTTTACGCTTCAGTGAGTAATAGGAAACATACTGATCGTTCAAATCTACTCCGATTGTGTTATGATTGTAGTCAATTATACAGTCTGGTTTAGTCCGTTTTATTACACCAATCGCGGCTTCTTCTAAGTCAAGAAGAAAGTCTAAAAAGACTATGAAAATATGCTTGATAAAAAGAGGGTTCTACTGATAATACATCAATTGATATAATAATTATTTACCTTCAATTTCATCATTTGGAGCTTCCTCAACGTCTGAGTCGTCATCATCAACCAAATATTCTATCATTTCTGTCGAAATGAGATGAAAACTGCGTCGCGTACGATCCATTTCGCCCCAAAAATGCGTAAGCGTTCTAGAGACAGCGGCAACGCCGCCCGCAAGCGACAATATCCCTCTTCACGCCATACCCCGCACTGCATATCGATGAACGATACACGTACGTGTAGGTAAAGAAACCCGCTCGACCCATGTTACCCGCCCATCAAGATTTGAATTCGTGATTTTTAAACAAACTATGTGAAAGTTGATCACGTATTCGGTACGTGATCGGCGTCCTGTGGAATGAGCGGCATCACGTGGTGAGTACGTGATTGGCTGTCAAAGTGTTAATCCCGTGGAGGGTCGATCCGGTGCATGAAACACTATCGATTAGTAAAGATAAAATTAAAAAATAAAATTAGTTTTTCTTTTAAACTTGAATGAATTCTCGCATTAGTGAAAAAACAATGCGAACAGTCCACGTGGACTCGCAAAAAAGCCAATGCTAGACCAAACTCCGCCCCCAAACCCCATTTGATTGGCAATGCAAAAAGCGCGAGTCCCGCGCACTCGCGGCCCGCGCTCAAGGAAGGGCAGCACTTGGACATAAATACAATTCAGTTTCTCTAAGACGTCAGACGTCATCGGCGTATTGTTGTTTACGATAATTGTAGCGCGAAAATAATGGCGTCTTGTAATTACTTGTACTCCAACCTGGCGTTCGTTCCCATGGTGCTTAGTAACTAGAACTTTTTTCTTTTCAAATCGTTGTAAATAATTTTGATTCCACATTTTTATGAACAATTAATACATTATCGCGAAGTGTACCGTCATAGAAGACACAATACATTCAGTTTTCGATGCGCAAGCAAACATCGAAGAACCCTTCAGCGTTGCATGCTCACTGTTGCCCAGTCTCTGCAAATAGCCAGTGTAAGTGTCCCAATATTAAAAAGACAGATAAAATAAAATACCTGGGTATAATAATAGATGATACCCTATCATTTAAACAACACATGGAAGCTCTAAATAATAGAATTCGTAAGCTGATATACGTATTCAAAAAGCTACGATTTATTGCAAATCCAAAAAATAATTAGGCAAGTGTACTTTGCTCTTTGTCAGTCAATTTTGACTTATTGCATTACTTTATGGGGTGGGGCTTTGTTATTGCCCATTGAAAGAGCTCAAAGAGCTATTCTCAAGGTGGCTACTTGCCGACCTTTCCTATTCCCCACTAACCTACTGTATAAATCTTGTGAAGTACTAACAGTTCGACAGTTATTTGTAATGAGCACGGTACTAAAACAACACGCAGCACTTCCATACAGCACTGAACTTACTAAAAAGAGACGGAAAGATATAGTTTGCCCTCAAAAAAGTACAAAACATGCTTACACAGCCAAATTTTATATGTACCTCGGTCCACTACTCTATAACAGGCTAAATGAAAAAGGAAACATCTACTCCGTAAATCATAGGAACTGCAAGAAAATCCTTAAGGAAACTCTTCAAACTATGTCCTATGACGATACAGAGAAGTTATTACTAGTGCTAAAGTAAAATATTGTTTGTATTATTGTTATTTCTTTTTTAATTAGTTAGGTTAAGATACTATAATTTTTAGACACCATTTTACATTTATGTACCAATAATATTAATATGATATGTGATTATTTATTCAATTAATGTTACCTCCAATCGCCTGACACACAGGATTTCCTAGTTCAGGCACAAATCATGGGTGAACTTGACATAGATTTAAGAAAAACTGTTATTTAACGCTGTACCTTATATTTTTGAATATATTTTATTTTATTTTTTTATTTATAGTATAAAGAGGGGAAATAAATTATCTTCATACAAACGCACCGCGCGCGGCTGTATGTGTGCGCCTTAGTATCTATGCGTCGCCACACGCACACACTTAAACAAAATCTCGACCCGTTTCTCAGTGCGCCAGTCGGGGCTAACACCGCACGAGGTTCGTGCGTCACGGCTTTTCGGCACCGCTAAATGAATGAAAAATGTGTGATAATCGCAGGAGAAAGTATTGCTATGTGTTTGGGTGTCTTAATAATTAATCGATTCCAGAATTGTCTTTGTTCAGATTACCTATTGAACAGGAAAGGTAAGCAAGTCACTTATTCTAGCATATACTTTTTACTTGATGATGAGATAACTACTTACTTATTTTTTGTTGTATTAGTTTTCTAGCAGACAGAGGAAGTAGGTAGGCCTACTTTCCCACTAGAATATATTAGGCACTTTTGATCTGTCAATTGATATGCCGCTATTGCTTTGTTTACGTTTAGTCATGCCGATTTCTCAGTATTGTAGGTATAGTAACTAAGTACCTAATTACAGTTACAAAATCGTAATTAAAAATAAGTAATTTACTAATTGTGAATCCGATAAATAGAGCAAAGTTTCAATCATAACAACAGAACAAAAATTTTATTATAGTCTAAGAGGCAGGCGTTAGTTTTTTTTATGTTGTTTTACGATGTTTTCTTTTTCATCATCTTTTAGGTAAAACCGACCTCACAAACCCTGTACCCAGACAATACAAGTAAAAAATACAACTTCCCGACCCTTGCCAATTTATAGGCACTGAATTAAAATTTTGCTAAAATTGACAACCCTGAGACAGAAGGCAATTATATCGCGGATTGGGCCGGAGATAGCCTACTTCCCCTCTTTATACTATGGTAGCGGATACCTAAATCACCTCTGATTTATTTAACACTTAACATTTATTTAGCCCTAAGTGTGAAAAAATCAAAGGTGATTTATGTATGTAACAGAACTTTTTTTAAATGTACACCATTGAAAAAAAGTTTAAATGGTCTACATTTAGTAACTAGAACTTTTATGTTTCAAATTGTTGGAATCATTTTGATTCCACATTTTTAAATATAGATCCATAACTAGCAGGCCTGTAGGTACTTATTTTTTACATTTACCGCTTTTAGAATAATTCTTTAAATTTTATTATGTTCCGAAACCTAGGCACGAAGCAATTATTACGGTCCTCGGTCCTAATCCCGTAAAAATATGAAGGAAAATTTAAAATCATTTAATTTGTTTACATGAACATCAGCTGAACGAGTCAATAACCTAAGTTGATAGAGCGAGCGGAGTGTAGGTAGTTAGGTACGCACCGACTACGACGACGCGAACGCGACGTAGGTAACGACTCGTAGCGCTACTACTAGATTCATACATTTTGCGAAGTCGTTTATGAATAGTATTTTGTGAGTTAAACCTAGTTAGGTTACATTTTGATCGTTTTAATCCCTTGGACGGGCCAAGGGATTAAAACGATCAAAATGTAACCGTGTATAATCTGTAATAACGAAAATACAATTTTATTTATTTATTTATTAATTATGTCAAGGAAGTATGTATATTAAAAAAAATCTATATATTTAAAAATGAATCCCTATTCCCTTGGCCACGTCATCACGCGTGAACGGCTAGACCGATTTTTTTATTTTTTTGTTGTTTGTTATTGTCAGAAGGTTCTTATGTAAGAAAAAAAAACCTTCACGCGGGCGTAGCCGCGGGCAAAAGCTAGTTATAAATAAACATCGTAGTTAATAGAAATTTACATAGGTATGCCGTTAATGAGGTACCAGGGAAGCCACATGTGTAGAAGCAATTATTGCCAAACTTCCTTGCCTTCAACGTAGTCTTTAATCTTATAAATATGCGTTTTTAATACAACCCGCGAAACAATACTTCGTTTGTCAAAATATAAGTTGGTAATCAGTTATGAGGGCCAACATGACCATAATAAATTATTGACAACTTTTATAATGAGTCAAACTCACCTGAGCGTGGGTTGCGGCCGTCTGGTGAAGGATTTTAAGATGTCTTGCTGGGAAAGTCTGCTGTCGGTACAGCAGCTGCGCCGCGCCGGGCGTTCCGGAGGGCGCGGCGGGCGCGGCCGGCGCGCGGGCCGTGTGGGCCGCGTGGGCCGCATCGCCCGCAGGCCGCACGCGCCGCGCCGCCTCGGCCTTGCCGCCCGGCGCCGCCGCCACCACGATGCGCTGCGGGGGCGCGGGCGCAGCGGGCGCAGCACTAGGCCCGGGCGCGGGCGGCGCGGCCCCGGCCTTGAGCTTCTCTTTAGCGATGCGCTCGGCGCGGCGCGAGGCCACCTCCATGGGCGAGGGCGGCGCGTCCAGCTCCACGCCGTGCTCGTGCAGGAGCGCCGCGTGCTTGGGGTTGTGCGCCGCCTGCTCGTCGTGGCGCCGCTTGGGCTGCGCGCGCCGGCGCTCGGCGGCGTCGCGCATGGCGTCCAGCCGCGCCAGGGGCGGGCGCGGCGCGTCGTCGTCCAGGCGGCGGCGCGCGGCGGGCGGGCGGCGGTGGCGCCGGCGCGCGCGCTCGGGGTCGGCCAGCGCGTCGTGCCGGTCGCGGCAGGCGCGCGGCGAGCGGTAGGCGCGCGCGGCGCCGCCCACCAGCTCGGCCGCCCACTCCCAGTTGGGCGCCAGCGCGGCGGGCGGCTCGGTGGGCAGACGCTGCAGGCGCAGCGCGCGGCGCAGCGCGGCGTCCTCGCTGGGCGCCCAGTCGGGCTGCGGCGCGTGCGGGTGCGGGTGCGGGTGCGCGTGCGGCGCGGCGCGCGGGCGCGGGCGCGGGCGCGGGCCGGCGCGCTCGAACAGCGACAGAGGCGCGTGGCTCGGGCGCGGCGCGGCGCGGGCGCGGCGCGGCTCGCGGGCGGCGCGCGGCTCGCGGCGCGGCACGGCCGGCAGCAGGCTGTCGGGCGCGGGCCCGGCGCGGTAGAGCGCGCGCGCCCAGCTGTCGCAGTACACGTCGCCGTCGCCGGAGGGCGGAGTGGGCGGGCACCACATCTGTAATCGTAGCCATACACGTTACGATATACTTGGGCAAGTATATCGTAACGTGACCGCCCTTTGTGTCACCCTATGTAAAATGTCTACATTTATATCTGTAATTTTTATGGTGTACATCAGGGATCCCTAAACTATTTTGGACAAGTGACCCCTTTTCCAAAATGAACTGTTACCTCAGACCCCCATGGCCAAATTACCTACTTTTAAGATCAACCCCTTTATTCATAATGGTCCGCTAACTTAAAATAGCTGCTACAGAGTGTTATTTTTCATTCTGACTTAGGTCAATAGAAGAAGACAGAGTGAGAATTAGCAATGCTTTAAGTTAGCAGACTATTATGAATAAGGGGGCCTATCTTTAGTTTTTTCCTATTGATAAAAAATACCTAGACTAAGTTACCAATTAGAAAACTTTGCACTTGGTTAAGTGAGTAAAGTTAACTTCATTTTCTCATCAAAATTTAACAAAATAAAAAGACATACAATTCAGTAAATATCAAGTTTAATTTATAATGATTATTACAAATTAGGTACTTATGAACCTGGTAACTATCTACCAATCTAGCTACATCCGGTTCAATTTTGGTGAGTTGCAGCCTTAAATCTCCACGTCGTTGATTTTCAAGCGGTTTCTTTGTTTCGGAGGTTAGGCAAAAATGTCGCACAACCCGTGTCCGACTTAATCGAGGAACCGCCAGAAGACAAACCATACACAGCGCTAAAGGAAAGGCTGTTGGGCGAGTTCGAAGAGTCAGACACAAGGAAAATGCAGAGGTTGCTGACAGAAATGGATCTGGGGGACCAAAAGCCGTCGCACTTGCTCCGCAAAATGAAAGACCTGGCAAGGGGTAAAATTCCAGAAGACATTTTGCGCATCATGTGGATCAGCCACTTACCAGCCGCGGCACGCACCGTATTGACCATAAGCGAAGTTACCGACTTAAATAAATTAGCGAAACAGGCGGACAAAATCATAGAAACAACCAAACCATGCGACGCAATAAGTGTAGTCACCAGCGACTCACCCTCATCGAGCACGGAAACAATCATTGCGGAGATATCAAAGCTCATCAAGAGATTCGACGAGATGCAGCGAGGTGAACAGAGCCAGAGAAGTCAATCGCAATTTCCGAGAAGATACAGCAACAATAACTTTTCACAACGTCGTGACAGAAAGAGACCAGAAGACTGGGTGTGTTTCTACCACTTCCGATTCGGAAATAAGAATGTACATATGGACATTTATTGTGGCAAATGTTAAACAATCTATCGTAGGAGCGGATTTTTTACGCCATCATAGGTTGTTAGTAGATTTAAATGCACAAAAGTTGATAAGTAAACAAACCGATTTATCAATTAATGGCAAAATTGTCAAATGCGCGGAAACCACAGTCAGCGTTGTAGACAACAATCACCCCTTCCACGAACTATTATCGGAGTTTTCAGATATCACGAAACCCAGGCCATACAGGGACGATGACGCTGACAACGAAAGAAGTAAAGTACTGCACCATATCAAGACTACGGGACTACCCGTACATGCGCGTGCCAGGCCGCTTCCTCCAAACAGGTATCATAAAGTCAAGCAAGAATTTAGCTTAATGTACGAGGGCGGGTCAATAAGTCCGTGACTTTTGGAATAAAACACAGATTTTTTGATAAAAAAATAATTTTATTTTTCAACGTAGTCTCCCTTGAGCTCTATACACTTTGTCCAACGCTTCTCCAATTTTTTTATCCCTTCCAAAAAAAATGATTTGTCGAGGTCCTCAAAATAGGCCTTTGTTTGCGAGATGACTTCATCATTGGAGTCAAATCTTTTTCCACCAAGCCATTTCTTCAGATTTGGGAACAAGAAGTAGTCGCTCGGAGCCAAATCTGGAGAATAGGGCGGATGAGGGAGCAATTCATAGCCCAATTCATGGATTTTTGCCATGGCAACTGCACATGTGTGCACCCTTGCATTGTCGTGGTGGAAAAGAACTTTTTTCTTGGCCAAATGAGGTCGGTTTTTTTTCAAATCGTCATTGAATCGGTCCAATAAATTGGCATAATATTCCCCATTGATTGTTCTTCCCTTTTGAAGGTAGTCAATGTGGATTATCCCGCGTGCATCCCAAAAAACAGTCGCCATAACTTTATTGGCTGACAAACCCACCTTGGCCTTCTTCGGCGCCGATTCACCCTTAGAAACCCACTGTTTTGACTGTTGTTTGGTCTCTGGTGTGTTGTGATGGATCCATGTTTCGTCCACGGTTACAAAACGGCGCAAAAACTCCTCCATATTGCGATTAAATAACGCCAAACCTTCCTGTGAAGTTGTTACACGATTGCGTTTGTGGTCGACTGTGAGCAAACGCGGCACCCATCTTGCGGAAAGCTTTCTCATGCCCAAGTGATCATTCAAAATTGAAACCACTGAGCCATGCGAGATCCCTACGGCTTCCACAATCTCTCGCACTTTCAATCTTCGGTCGGCCAACACCATATCGTGAATTTTTTCGATTGTTTCGGGTGTAGAGACCTCAACTGGGCGTCCAGGACGTTCGGCATCTTCAGTGCTTGTACGGCCACAACGAAATTCAGTAAACCACTTTTTTACCATTGAAATCGATGGTGCAGAGTCCCCATAGTATTTATCAAGCTTAGCCTTCGTCTCGGTAATGGTTTTTTTTCGCAAGAAATAATGCTTAATAAGCACACGAAATTCACTTTTTTCCATTTTCTCCTCAAATTAGTGAGTAGTCTGATAAAAATAGCTATCAAACACAAACTAACTGACGCAGCAAGTTTAAATTTTGACAGGAGTCAACTGACAGATGCCTGTTGACAGGAGCAGTGTTGCTGTTTCAGTAAAGAGGTCAGAAATTCAAAAAGTCACGGACTTATTGACCCGCCCTCGTAAGAAATGGGGATCTGCAGACCTTCCAAGAGCGCGTAGGCAAGCCCGCTACACGTCGTGGCAAAGAAGAATGGGGATATCCGGCCATGCGGAGACTACAGGCGACTGAACGCTATCACAAAGCTGGACCGATACCCCGTACCTCGGCTGCACGATTTTACGTATGCGTTGACAGATAAGATTTGTTTTTCTAAACTCGACATAAATAAACTTATCATTGCGTTAGCAAAAGACGATATAGAGAAAACGGCAATTATAACACCTTTCGGATTGTTTGAGTTCCCACGAATGACATGCGGTCTACGAAACGCAAGTCAAACATTTCAACGCTACATGAACAACACCGTACTGCAAGGTTTGGATTTCTTGTTTAATTTCGTCGACGATGTAGTAATAGCGAGCGACTCGATAGAAGAAAACAAAATGAATCTAAGAAAGGTATTCGAAAGGTTTAGAGAGTTTGATATCACAATAAACCTGTCCAAGTGCGAATTCGGTAAATCCAGCATCGAATTTTCGGGTTATGAGGTTTCCACCAGTGGCATTCGACCACTAGATCACAAAATAAATGCCATCTTAGAATATCCTCGTCTGCAAACAGTAGATAAACTCAGACGGTTCCTAGGCATGGTAAATTTTCACAGATCAAACATACCAAACGCCGCAAGTCAACAGTCAAACCTCAATAAATTTTTGAAATGCGCAATAAAAAGAAAGATAAGACCGCCATTACATGGGACAGTCAATCACTCGACGCTTTCGAGAAATGTAAACAAGGTTTAAAAAATGCAATCACGCTAGCACACCCAAAAGCGAATGTACCCTTAGCCCTAATGACTGATGCCTCAGACACCTGTGCGGCAGCAGTGCTGCAGTAAAAATCAAAAACACATGGCAGCCATTAGGATACTTTTCTAAAAAGTTCTCCAAAGCTCAACAAAAGTATTCCGCCTATGATAGAGAAACCCCGCTCTAAAAATGCGTTAACTTGTAATGCCTACTTAGCTGTGATAGTTTTCCATTTAATTTCATTTTTAGAACTACTGCCACGATTTTTTTAAATCTCCTTAAACAACCATTTAGCTGGCACAACAAAAAGCAATTTAAAGCTTAATATTACGCAAACGGATCCCTGAATCGAAAAATGGTGTTCACAGACACCAATATTTTTAAACGGCCTATCCAACAATACTCCACTATGGGATAGACGAGAAAATTATATCATCCCCACTTTACGTGCTAGGGAGGTACCCTACAATTTTCTTTTTTTCATGATTTTATTTTACCACTTTGTCGGCGTAATTAATATGTATACCTTTGCCAAATTACAGCTTTCTAGTACTAACCGTCTCTGAGCTACAGCGGGGACAGACAGACAGATATATATCAAGCCTAGCTAGCAGGAGGGCTCAGCTCGGCCGCTTACGCCACCAGGAAAGTAAGACTATTTTAGTTATTTTCATAGCGTTATGTCCTACGGTATTTATTCTGTTGAGGGGCAAAGCCGCTGACATTTAAAATATTTGTTCTTCAAAAACGACCTGTTCGAGCAATTTACCAGCTAGGTGCCAGAGTTTCTCTGAGAGATTTTTTTAAAGATATTGGTATTCTCACGGTGGCATCACAATTCATCTTCGCCAACATCTTATATATTAGACAAAATATACACTTATACACTAAAAACAGTGATATACACAATATTAACACCAGAAATAAGGACAAAATACGTGCTCCATTTCACCGGCTTCACAAGGTTCCTAACTCTGTTTGTTGGGCTTGGTATTACTTTTTATAACAAGCTACCCTCTTTGCTAGATTTGCCTTTATTGCGTTTAAAACTAATGTAAAATCCAAACTTTGTTCAAAGGCATACTATTCTATCAACAACTACTTAAACGATAAGAATTGTTGGTCACTCTGATTAACTCAAGACAATGTTTATGTTCTATCTCCAGAATTAGCTTACCTAGTGACAGGTTATATGAGTTCATATAATTGGTTATTTTGTTTAACTGTATTAGTCAATTTTTTTTTTATTTTATTTTCATTTATTTTTGACATAATCTAGGTATTTATTTTTTATATGAGTTGTATTGCAATATGTGGTTAGCAAGCGACCTCGATAATAATTGATTATATTATTCTTACTTGAGCAACCGGCAAGTTCGTCATTCTCCCTTAGATGTCACTGTTTTTTTTTTTGGGTGGGAAATTTTCAAATAACTTCTCCCGCCCTGGGCGGAGCGGGAGGGTGTGTCAGACTCTTACTGACTAAAACCCACCCATATTCTTTCCGTTGCCTGTGTTGCCAGGGGCCTCGGTAACCCTTTCGAACTTCCACGTGACCCCGGCAGGCATCGGCCCTAGTGGACCCCTACACATGTGCTGACATCTCTTTGAGGCACGCGTGGAAACAACGTGCCGTCGACCCAGGCCTGGTCCTTACCGGACGGTGAGCTACCCATTGCATACCGTCCGCAAGCCCGCGCCGACGGTGGCCGGAAATCCGCCGGGGATTCGAGACGCCCAGGGCGCCTCCTGCGGCGGCTAGGGGCGAGAGGGCGCGAAATTTGCCTTTCCCTCAACCGTCCCGCCTCCTCCTTCGCGAGCATTACTGCTTCGCAGGAGGTGACGGCTGCCCATGCCCTCTCGCTCCGTACCGATGTCACTGCTTGCGGTAGCGTAGGGGATCGGTTTGCGTCCTTCCCGCAAATATGGCGAGGGGGGTGATGGCTGATTTTTGCATTATGCTCGTGAACGGGTGCTGCTTGTGATGACTGGTCGTCTTCCTGACCATGTTTTTGTTTTGTTGATGGTCCTAGTTTATCATTTGTGACTGAGTATTAAGTTCTGGTTACGTTTTTATTTCTGCTTGAGTATATTTTTCAGTGTTTTTCTTTTTTTTTGTATAGTGGTGTGCTAGCTGACATATGGCTAATAATTTAATGCTTTATGTTGCACGCTGTGTCAATTATTTTGCATACTATTGTATAGTATCCATTTTTTTTACTAACTGAACAGACAGCTGTGCTGTTTGTTGCGCCACTTCTTCCTTCTTCTTCCTAGCTAAAGCACTAGGAAGTGGTGAAGGGCGGGCGTTTTGGGGGACTGTATTATGTAATTTTGACATTCGAAAAGTGCTGATTCTCAGCCTAGTTTGAATAAATGACTTTTGATTTTGATTGAGACAGACAGACGGACATGGCGAAACTAACATACGTCGTCCGAAATTCGGCTAAGTCAACGCTTGCATGCGGCTGCGGCAGCTTGCTGAATGGCAAAAATAATAAGTCGGGGCTCCTGCTTCTGAGTGGGTTAAAAAAAGATCCGCGCTCGCTTCGCTCGCTCTTGCATCTTAAGTTCTCATAGTAGAGAAATATTGCATTTTGTACCGATCCCTTCGACATAACTTTTACGACAAACAGCTGATCGGAGACAAAAAACACCAAGATGCTTTTAGCCTTATATGTAGGTGTTATATACAATAGAATCGAGAAAAGAAACGATTCGCGAAAATATTATATTTTTGCCTAAAAATTTCAGTCTTTTTTTCCTCAGTGCCCCGTTATGTACACTCCAACCAAAATTTTACATAGATATTCCTTATAAGTTGCGATGTTGGTAGGGACTGTAGAGCGTGACGTCGTTCAACTATACCACAGATAATATAGACTTTACTCACGGGCATTCGTTCCACAGTTCCAGCACTGCTGCTCACCCATATCTGAAAAAAAAGCACCATGTTGAATGGTAATTGTTTGGAATAGAATATGACATTGCTTCGAAATAAAAGTAATCTTGCGATGGATATTATTTCGTTTAATTCCAATCATTCACATAAAGTTTAAACAAATCTGTTTAACTACCCAATAGCGTAACACACTCTATAACAATTCGAAGGATTTAGAAGGAATTTCCTAATTCACGCCTGTGTGCTCCAAATCCATTGTTTCACATGTTTGAAAGAAAGAAAATACGACTTTTTTTAAACAATTCACACACCGTGAAGTCGTAGTCAGTGTTTTAAAATGTTTACACCGAAATGGCAGCAGCTATCAGTGAAACAGCGGCCAGTTTCATGTCGAAATGTTCGCAGCATTTTACCCGTTTATTTATAAATGTTGCTTAATGTTAAGAGACGTTTAAACGTCAAAAATTTATTAAACAATCGCTAATCATAACTTAACTTTAAGCAACGTTTATAATAAACAGGTAAAATGCTGCAAAAATTCCCTACTCTATCTTCACTATTGTATTGATTCCACCTTTTTTATCCGACTGCGGCGAAACCAAAAAAGGAGGGTTATTTGTTTGACCTGTATGTATGTATGTACATATGTGTGTATGTAAAATCCGTCCCTATGTTCCCTCATAACTAACAAACGACTGAACCGATTTTGATGAATGATATGTCGTAAGTTCGTCTTTATTGCGCGAGTGTCATTGGGTATATTAAAATTATAAAAATCAAAATAGCGGATTCTTGGCGCACATGTAAACAAATAAAAACCTCACTTACATATGTGTAAAATCCCCTCCCTTACCTATCGAGTGGGGTATCAAAATTAAGGGTTATAAAAGGTGACTACAAAATCCTTTTATTTCATCCATTAGTAGTTTAAAGTATACATAGGCTTAAAGTAAAATGACATGCATGAATGATTAATAAAAAATGTTTCACATTAAATATATCTGTACCTTATTACTTTTGTATTATTTCGTTTTAAATAACTACCTACTCCTTTTATTCAGGATAACTTGGTATAAAAAAACGATACTACTGGATTTTATTAACGGCAATTTACGGTAGAGGCACATCACTATTTAAGAATTGCAAAAACTAGCAACTCACGTAATGTCATTTTAGTCTCCGAGATTAAAAAACAGACTTTAGGTATCATACTCCTCGAGAAGTTAGGTGGTTACTAGGACTAAAATGTACCTCATCATCATTTCCCTGCCCTTGTCCCACTTGGGGTCGGCGCAACACGGTATCTTCTTCCATCCTCCCCTGTCAGCCGTCATGCTATCATTCACTCCCTTCTCTTTCATATTATTCCTCACACAATCCATCCATCTTTTCTTAAAACCTACCTACTAAATTTAATTCAATAGTTTGTTACTTAAGCCGAAACGGCGGAATCGGTTAGGATAATTATGGTAGCCTACTCCCCTTCCCGTCGTCGGAGGTCGTGTGTTGCCCTAAGCCTAGACTAAAAAATACAGAACCGTTTTGCGAAGGCAGCATATCGTGGGCAGAGGTTATCATGATTTGGTTATGGAATTTAATTTCTCAATAAATACTCGTATTTCACAATTCGAAATACGTTACTACCTGCTCGGTAGCCTTATACGTTTGACAGTGCTACTAATCTGAAGTCTGAGGGAAATAAAGATTAAACGCATTAAAAAAGGAACCAGATAAAAACCAAAGAAACTTAGTTTTGACAAGTTTCAGCACGCCAAATCTTATGAATGAAAATACGACGTTGCCAATTCAGATAAAGAGGTACCTATACATATCGGGTGATTTACGTCAAGGTATTTAGTTTGTATGAAAATTAACAAAAAATAAAAATAAGAATTTATTTTTATTTTGAAAAATGCTTATTTCCATGGTTTGAACAGCTGGTCGAAGTTTATGTTTATCGACCGGAACACGGTGTATATATATACTAGCTTTACCCGGCCCGGCTTTGCACGGGTAGCACTAAATATCTATAATAACCTTCCCTACATACATACCTACCTTACCCTACCTACCTTACCTTACTTACCCTACCCTACCTGTCTACATACCCTATGTATCCACCTACCCTACTTATCTGCCTACCCTACCTACTGTAGAATTATTATTATTTTTTTTTTAAATCTTTATTTGTTTACAGGGTTTTTTCTATACAGAATATGTCACCCCGATTATTGAATACAATAAGTATAACAAACTAGCCTACCCGCAACCTTGTACCCATAATAATAATATGATAAAGTGATCTGGCCTCATCTGACAATGGTGAGGCCAGAACACTATTATAGAAGCCTACATTAAAACTATTGTCAAAAGCTTCACGTCTTTGGACTCCAATACGACTACATTCGGTCAAGATGTGATGCACATCTTCTATAACTCCACAAACAGCACAATTAGGTGAATCAACTTTGCGCATCATAAAACCAAAACTATTGAGAGGAACGTGGCCGGATCGGAGTCTCAAAGCCATCACAACTTCTTGCCTATTCATTCTGCCCTCGCTAAACCAAAGCATACGTGGAAGAGATGGTTGAATCGTCTTGTACCAAATGCCCTTCGTCAAAGATCTTTGATCAAAATATTCTGACCAAGATCGAATACATCTGTCTCTAACAAGGGGTAATAGTTCAGTATGCCACGGAGGACAAGCATACAATTCCCCTTCAGACGCAGCTTCATTTGCCAAACGATCAACCATCTCATTACCATCCAGTCCAACGTGAGAAGGAATCCATTGCAATACAACTGTTTTATGTTTGGCAATAAATTCAGTGATGGTTCTTATGATACTATACGCCAGTGGAAGCCCCCTGAAAGGTGAAGTGCTCGTACATCTCATGAGATGAAGAAGAGCACTTTTTGAGTCAGTGAAAATGACAAACCTGTCGCCATCCAAAGATTGTATATAAGCCAAAGCTTCAGCGATAGCGATCAACTCCAAATGCATTATTGAAATTTTTGATAAAATACGGAATTTGAAAAAGGTACCAACTTGCGAATCAAAAAAGGCTGCGCCACAGTAGTTTTCATGTTTAGAACCGTCCGTATAAACACAGTAAAAGCCAGAATATTGTGCATTTAGAGACTTACAACATATTGATTTTAAATTATGTATATCATAACAATGCTTAGGTTTATCAACCGAATCCAAACTAGGCTTTACAATACGTGATAAGTCCATATTGCTGACCCAAGTATCCATGGAGAACATGCCAATTTTACTACTGCAGTACATATGTTTTTGTTTTAGGGCATTGTGAGACACAACTAATAGTGGTTCTTTCTTATTTCTCCAATAAGGATTATTTCTACAAAGATCATGAAGCTTATCCAATATGCCTATTAAAGGAAAGTCGTAACACTTAGATTTTAAGTAAAATTTACCAGCTAAATATCGGCGGCGAATAAAAAGAGGAGGCAATATCAATTCAGATTCCATCACGTGAATCGGAGTGCTTTTGATAAACCCACCTATCAACCGCAGGCAGATGTTTTGTAATCTATCCAGTTTGGTTAAATGTGTGTTGGCGCTATTGTCCAGTAAAAAGCTACCAAAGTCGATACGACTACGAATAAGAGAAATATATAACCGTCTTAAGTGGTTAGGATGAACACCCCACCCGGGTCCTACCAAAACCCTAAAAATATTAATCAGTTTAAGTACTCGCTCACGAACCTCATTTATATGTTTCTTCCATCGAAGACCCCTATCTAGCCACAATCCCAAATATTTAACATGATCTACTAACTCTAACAAAGTACCGTTTAAACGGACATCTATAATCGGCCTACGAAAACCTCTACTAAACAAACAAATTTTACTTTTAGCGGGAGAAATGTCTAAACCTACGTGCGTTAACATGCTGTTGATTAGATCAAGAGCAGCCTGAATCTTGCATTCGCCCTCACCAACAGAAGAACACTGCACGTATATAGCGAAATCATCCGCATATTGGGATATGCAAATATTGTTCTGCAAACGTTTACAAATATCCGACGTAATTATATTAAATAATAGTGGAGATAACGGATCACCCTGAGCCAAACCACTACCCGAATATCTGCTAATAAAGTCATTACCAGATCTTATTTTGAGTACTCTTCTATGAAGAAAATTCCATAAATATCTACAGATGCGTGGCCCCACTTTAAAACTATCCAAAACATTTATTAAAACAGTATTATTTACATTATTATACGCATTATTTATATCTAAAAAGCAACCAATAGTAGAACAACCCTCGGAAAAACCAGTTTGAATTGCGGAGATTAAGCAACTTAAACCATCTAAACACGACCTACCTCTTCGGAAACCTACTGTGTACGCAGAAAATATGTTACGTTTTTCCAAAAACCATTCCAATCTTCGAAATAAAACGTAATGGAAAATTTTGCATATGCACGACAACAAGGAAATAGGTCGGAGTGAAGAAACGTTACTAGAATCACGACCAGGTTTTGGAATAGGTACGATACATATGTCGCGCCACTGAGAGGGAACAAAACTGAGATCAAAGAAGTTATTATATAACGTTAGTAAAATAGATTTACCCACATCAGGTAAATTCTTAATCATAGAATAAGATATATCATCGCATCCAGGAGATGTATCCTTAGATTTGATACATTTATCAAGCTCCTGAATAGAGATCTCACACTCTAAAATAGGGTTACTATGGTGAACCGTAGGGGTTGATGGGGAAACATAATCTGGTGTTAAAGAATTCAAAAGATTGATGGCACTTTGGGCGTCCACAAAATGTCTAGGTGAACGGTAACCTTTCAGCCATCTCATTTTGCGCCACATTTCACTAGACGATGTAGTGTGATCGACTGTAGAACAAATATTTTGCCAGTTCACTGCCCTAGCCTGCCGGATTAACTTCTGCGATGTATTTATCCTACTGTTGAGAATATCAAGATTTTTGGGAGTGGGATTACGCCTAAATTTGGCTAATGCTAGCCTACGATGAGCCACAGCGTGTGACAGTTCTGAAGTCCAGTACGGCTTTGGAGTAAAATCGGAAGAAGGGTTTTGGTTAAATTTAAACATCGGGATGAATTTATTAGCAGCGTCATTCAAAATATCCAAAAATAAATCATAAGCCTTTTGAAGGTCAAACGGTAAACACAAATGACAAAGTCTTTGTTCCAGATATTTTTTATATGAAGTCCAATCTGCTTTGCCAAAATTCCTTTTAATAACTGAAGGCAGGTATGAAGTACACAACGTTGAGATTTTAATCATTAAATGGTCACTGCCAAGATTTTCATTTAAAACGGTCCAATTAAAGTTAAGCGCAATATCTGTAGAAACTAGCGATACATCTGGAGAAGTCTGTTGCAAGTTGTTGTCAACTAAACGAATTCGCGTATGTGCCCCGTCGTTCAAGTAAAAAAAGTTGCTGTCTATAAGCGAGTCGTGAATAAGACTGCCTCTGTGGTCAGTTTTATAAGACCAACTGACGTGATGGGCATTAAAATCACCTAGAATTAAAGTTTTAGATGGCCATAATGATAACAAGCTGTCCCAATCCTGCTGAGTGGTAACGATTCTAGTTGGACAATAGACAGAAACAATATTTACGAACGGATCACAGTTAAATAATTGAACGCACACTACCTCGATACCGTTATTGTTCACGTGGACGCGCCTCTGTTGCACTTTAATAGATTTGTGTACGATGATAGCTACACCGCCGTATGAGTCACCCCGGTCCGCGCGATAAACATCATATCCACTAACTTTAAAATTACTTTTTGGTTCGAGCCACGTCTCACTAAGGGCAGCAATATGTACTTTATCCTGACATAAAATTTCATGAAACGATGCTAACTTAGGCCTAATACTTTGGGCATTCCACTGTAAGATGTTTAATTTAACTGATTTGTTAGCCATTACAAGGAATGAAAAAGTTAAATAATGCTTTTATCCACGGCCATTCTGAAACAAAACTCGCTGACACTAAGGTTAACCATTCTAGGCACAATTGGTAGACACACCTTATCTTAAAAATTAAGCTAGTCTTTTTGAGGTAAATAACTTCCTTTATCCTGGACCACAACTCATTGAAAGATGGACATTCGTCGTTACCCTCTCCATGATCAGGTGAATGATGAAAGTCTTTATCGTCTGCATCTGAATTCCAAAACATCCAATCTTCTTTTTGTGGGTTGTTTTTATTTTTCGGAGACTGTACTTTAGGTTTTGGAGGGTCATCACTAACCGTAGTAGTAGTCTGCACTTTGTGTACAGTAGCCTTAGTGTGGATAATTTCGGCAAAATTATGATGAAAAGAGGCTTGGAGGTTGCCTGCAAAAGGTGTAGAAGAGACACGATTTTCTGCGGCTACCGGAGCTTGAGGGAGAACGACAATTTCGGGGGGACCAGAATTTTCGGGAGGAACATAACATTCTAGGGCTTTCCTGTATGTGCAACCAAACTCAGCCATAATCTCCCTTAGCCTTCTCTCCTTCTTATACACTGGACAAATCTTACTTAGAGCAATGTGGTTACCACTGCAGTTGACACAGGTAAACAATAAAGTGTCGCAATTTTCATGATGCCCACCACACTTCGGGCAAACTATGTTTTTCGAGGGGCACATTTTTCGCGTATGGCCTAACTTCCAACATTGGGAACATTGGGATACCTGGTGTATGAAAGGTAAAACTTTTATGTTTATATCACATACACGTACTGATGACGGTAGATGATCACCGTCAAAACAAAGTCGAAGGGTTTCACTGGGGCACCAACCACCTTCATCCCTATTGCGACGGTCCAGCCTCTTGAATGATAAAAGCTTGGCGGGGGCCGGACATGAAATATTTTGAAGAATCTCCTCATCTGTAAAGTCTAGATCTACATCCTTGATTAGGCCATAGCAGACAGAAAGCTGCATAGCCTTCTGGAACCTCCATCCTTTCTCTAAAAGTTTCTCGCACATTATAAGGTTCTGCGCAGCTGAGTCACATTCAAATTGAAAACGTATTTTAAAAGGACTTAAATATTTAACTTGGCTAATTTTTGTTATGTTATTTTCTTTTAAAATACGTGCCATCGCAAACTGTTTCGGAAGGCGTTCCTTGGATGACACATAGACCTCATACTTTTCTTCTTTTACAGAGTTTTTGCTACCGAGACATATCTTTTTTTTACTCCCCTTAACTTCTGTCCAACCCTCTTCGTCTTCAGTACTGTCCTCTCTTTCTCGTTTTTCTGCTCTTAACAGCTCCTTATTTTTACTATCTTCATCTGCATCCATGTCCGACGAATCATTTAACAGACTCTGTACATCATTCTTGAATACGGGCGTATCACAGCGCGGTGCAGCACTTACGTTATTAGCCATGGCGCGATCACGTAAGGCACACGGTAGGACCGCGAGCCGGGTGGTCCGGCGCACACCTATAGCGCGTGGCAGTACGTAAACAACAATGCGCGCAGTGGGATAGCGATTCGATCCGCGACAAAAAACACAACCAGACCGCACGAGTGCCGGTACGGTTATGTGTAGAATTATGAATTCTACAATATTATTTTGGTATATATGATTTGTTCTAACACCACATACAACTTCATTTGTAGATCCCTCCTGGCACATATCTGTCTATCGTTTGAATATTAAAAGCCCCGCGCGACACCGATTCGGAGTCAAACAATAGAAAATCAATTGTGTCTCATTAGCTGTCCTTGACCAATTAATATAGAAATTCATCATTTTTGACGCAATCGTTGAACGTCGAAATGTTTTCTTGCATGTGCGTCAAATACCAGATCGCTGTCTCCAACAGCTGTGTAAATTTCTTGGAATTTAACATCAAAATGAATTTTTTTCAAGTCATCGATCAAGTCATCCATCAAACTTTTTATTTAATGCCGTATCACATATAACTATTTTGTCTGAGTCGTAGCCCCAATGTATACCATTGGTACAGTCGCCGTCAGATATATTGTAGCAGACAAGGTGACCAAATACTTCTGAACAATTTAAAATGTCAATAAGTTCCATGCACTAAAAGTTACCATTAATATCTGAACATTAATTACTTCATTAATATCTGAGCAGATGCTTGTCAATAATTTCTATACAAACAACTAACCAAAAATATCTGAACACTTACAACGTCAAGTGTATCTACGCAGACAAACACTGAGCTTACCTAATTCGTTACTGCGTGATATAAAGGACGAACCAAAAACGACTATCGACTTGACTATCTGTGGTTAGTCCAGCCATTTGGTAGTTTTACCTGGAAAGTTTTTAAACTGGTGATTTTATTGAGGTCGACGTGCTCTCTTCGAATTTTCACATTGTCCCTAGAGTTCTACCGCAAAGGCATAAATGACCATCCCATGAGATGGCAGAAATGAATATACAATGAGGGTGAATACTTTATAAAATAACCAACCATTAACCATTTTTTTACCTTAAAAATAAAGTTTGAATTTTTCAGTACAAAACGGCAATTTCATATTTACACCCCTAATACTTCTATTGAGTTCTGCCGGCAGACGTTTCGTAGAAGGGAGAGAGGAAAGCCTGACACAAACGCCGCGACGCATTCCCATAAACCTACAACGCATAGTAAAATATACGAAAAATACATTGTTCGTGTAGATGAATAATAGTTTGCGGCGCTCGTGCGCCAAAACTATTGATTTTACCAAAAAATTGTGAAGACATAAATTGAAGGAAATTTTCTCTAGTTTAATTTTGTTCATTAATGTGTTATCGTAAAATAAGTTGGAAATGAGATATTGTATATACATAGTATAGTAGATCATCATAGTATATAAATTAGCAAGAGTTCCTATATACAGGATGATTGGAAGCTGGGTGCAAAGCTTTAAGGCGAAGATAGTACAGACAATTTAGAACCATTTAAGCCATGGTTGTCTTAGACGAAGTCTTACCATTTTTCTTTTTAACCTAATTTTTATGTTTTTTTTTCGAATATTCCCAAAATTTTAACTAAACTGCTTGTTTATGGCCAAATTGAATGATACATGAATTATTTTTTATTTTATTTAATTAAAGTAATGAGTAAGCAATCTAGCAAAACAAGTTTTAGGCCTCTGTATCGTTACACATTTTTTTACAGACATCATTTTTACTTTGAAGCTGGGTGCTTCCAATCACCCTGTATATTGTATTTATAGTAAAATTGGAAGCACTTTCTACTGCAATTTTTCCTCAACTGCTCAGATATCTAAGACTACCCCATCTGCGCAGATACACTTGACGTTGTAAGTGTTCAGATATTTTTGGTTAGTTGTGTGTATAGAAATTGTTGACAAGCATCTGCTCAGATATTAATGAACTAATAAATGTTCAGATGTTAATGGTAACTCGTAGTGTATGGAACTTATTGACATTTTAAATTGTTCAGAAGTATTTGGTCACCTTGTCTGCTACAATATATCTGACGGCGACTGTACGTATTTCCTCATTTCGAATGCTATAACATTTGCTTTTTACCATTTCTCACGATGTTTGTCTTTTAGCCGTTAAAAACTACAGTCGCAGAGATCAAGTCTCAGCCTTGTCCCGAGAAGTCCCACGACGAAGTGGTATGTAATTCGATTTTTTTATTCTATTAAAGCCCTTTTTTTTTTTTTTTGAGGGTGGGAAATCATCAAATAACTTCTCCCGCTCTGGGCGGAGCGGGAGGGTGTGTCAGACTCTTACTGACTAAAACCCACCCGTATTCCTTCTTGTTGCCTGTGTTGCGGGGGCCTCGGTGACCCATAAGTACCTTCCCGCCTATTAAAGCTTTGGCTGGTAATTTTTTTATATTTTAAATTATAAGTAAAAAAAAAGGTACCTTGTCTAAGCTGTTTCAAAATATAAGTATTTTTAAACAGCTTAGACAGGTAGCAAATAGTGATACGCTTAAAATGGTATATTTTGCCCTTGTTCAGTCTATACTGACATATTGTGTAACAACCTGGGGAGGTTGGGGCTGGGGTAAAACTAAAATGTTGGAAATAGAAAGAGCCCAAAGGTTGATTCTAAAAGTTGGCCTTTCAAAACCACGACTTTATCCCACTGACGCACTGTATCAGGAAGCTGAGGTGGTAACTGTTAGGCAAATTTACATCCTTTTTACTATTCTGCGGCAACATTCAAATCCATCCTCTTTCGATCCTTCTAAATAACAACGAGGAGGCAGTATGCAATATGTAGCACCATCAAATCTAAAACAGGTTTTGCTCAAAACTTTTATACTTTCCATGGACCTGAACTCTACAATAAGTTAAATAAAGAATTATGGATTTTTAATTACAATAAATCTAAATGTAAAATTATATTGACTAACTGGCTACTAAAATTGAACTACACAAAAACAGAAGAGCTACTAGTCATAAAAACGTAATAGGAACCATTCGTCTAGTTGGCCATGAACCCACTCACATAGCCTCTGACCCTCTCAACACTACACACACAAACTCAGACAAACACAAAACACATCACACCATCACCCACATCCCACATGCACCTTGAACTCCACTACACTTCATACAAATTTAAGATTTTGTTATTATTATCTTTTATTTCGGTATTTACACATTAAATTATATTTTTAAATATTAGAATATAAAAAAACAAAAACATTTAAAAATATAAAAAATGGTAGCCCACCGGTATCGGGGACAAGGTCCAAGCTACCGGCGCATAGGGCTCCAGAGAAAGGAACCCCCTAACAATGCGAGCCGTATCCAGAAGTACCGCTCTCTGAATCAAGCCCTTAATCCAGCCGTCCAACGAGAGCCTCTGTAGGTGTTGGTCGAGGCTCTTGGCAATTAAGCCATTGGCTGATATGACTATCAGCACAATTATTGCTGAATTCACATCCCACATGTCGACAACCTCGCGAGCCAAGTCAAGATACTTGATTTGTTTATCTTTTTCGGCTTTCACGAGGTTCCCGTCATGAGGGACTGTTATGCCAACAATCATTGCGCGCCGCTCTGTTCGATTCACCACCACTATATCAGGCTTATTGGCAACAATAGTCCTGTCAGTGATGATGGATCGATCTCAGTAAAATGTGATATTTCCATTTTCAAGAACTGGTTCGGGCGTGTACGTTACCCCAGCAGGAAAGTGGCACCTAGAGTGATATGAGTGGTACGTATAATTAGTGCGTAATCTGCTGTAAATGTGCGCCAAATAAAAAATTGTGCGCTTTGTCGTTTTGAAAAAAAACGGAAAAACGATTCCTGCTGGAGTAACGTTTTGCAGTATCGTGTATCTCTAAAATGTGCGCCTGTAGAATAAATATACACGAGTAGCTCTTAGTTTGTGCGTATTTGTGACAGAATTAGATTTAAGAACATATTTATAATTTTCAAGTAATAGCGCTTTTTTTAATACTCGAAAACATGTCGCAGCGGCTAAATGAGAAAACGTATAAGCTCGCTGAAAACTGTATTCGGTCCTTCTTGACGCTTATAATAACCATAAAAAGTTTCAAAAGTGTACATGAATGCGTTATTGAATATTATTGCTAAAAGTCAAAACGACGGTATCATAACTTTGACGGCAAAATACAAGAGACCGGCTCAACCCAAGATGTGTAGGTGTAAACCAAAAATTAGTGCGTTTAGCCAAAAATATATGAAAATATTTAGCTTGGAATGTTTCGCATTAGGAAGATATAAACAAAAATCAAAACATGTAAAGAACGACTGGTTATCCGACCAAATTAGAATGACTACAAAAAAGCGACGGATTCATACATATACAGGTTGAAATTGAAAACTTGCGACAAACTGAAATGGGACATTGTATACATCATTATTAACAACTTTTACTAAGGGACCAAAGCTGTAATCCCAAAAAAAAAATCTGCTTTTCCTACATTTTGATGAGGTATTGCGAACATAAATGTAGGGGACAGCAGTTTTTTTTTTTGGGATTGTAGCTTTGGTCCCTTAGTAAAAGTTGTTCATAGTGATGAGTACAATCTCCCATTTCGATTTGTCGCATGTTTTCAATGTCACCCTGTATTATCGATGACCTTCTTAACTTTACTCACGATCCGGTTGACAAGTGTTGTGCCTGAGTACACTGAAGTAGAAAAGAAGTAAAAAAATAAACTTGCTATCGGATTATATTTATTTTAGTACCTGTTTCCGTGACTTTGCACTTGATTAAGTACATTATAATAAGTACCCTAACTGCTATTCCAAGTCAGGTCATGCTATTTTCTTATACCCAAATTTCATTAAAATACATTCAGTATATTGTGTGTGAACGAAGGACATACATTCAGACATTTACATTTATAATATTAGTAGAAAAAATGTACTATAATGACCAAACATTTGATTGGCGGTTGTTTTTAGGGTTCCGTAGAAGAAAACCATATAGTTTCGCCATGTCCGTCTGTCTGACCCCGCTGTAGCTCAGAGACGCTTAGTACTAGAAAGTTGCAATTTGGCATAGGTATACATATTAATCACACCGACAAAGTGCTAAAATAAAATCTTGAAAATCATTTTTTTTTTTTGGGGATCATATTTTTTTTCTCGTCTACCCCATGGTGTGGGGTATCGCCGGATAGGCCGTTCAAAAATATAGGTCTGTGAACACCACTTTTCGATTTAAGGATCCATTTGCGTAATATTAAGCATTAAAGTGCTAATTTTTGTTAGAGTCGAGTGTCGTCGCCCCCCCCCCCCCCTTCCAGCTAAATGGTTGTTCATGATGTGAGATGTGAAAAAAATTCATGACAATAGTAAATATAACGATATTAAAAGGAAAACTATCACGGCTAAGTAGGCTTTACAAGTTAACGAGTTATTATTGACCAACTTAATTTTGCAGTTGGAGAACTGACCGTGGCATATATCGATGTATGGGAGAGCAGATTTTTCAACTACAATGTTAAGTTTGTTTTTGGAATAAATTCGTCCCAAGTAATTCCAACTACGGAACCCTTCATTGTGCGTGGTCCGACACACTCTTGGCCGGTTTCAAAAAAAAATATTGTTCAAGAAATGTGTGATGATTACTACAAAAAAGAAACCTACAGCTACTTTTTACAAATAGAAAGGCAATTAACACAACAGTAAAAAAGGGCAAAGTACAAGTACAGTATAAGTACAGTAGGCGCGCGATCTGAGTGCAGTCGGGGTATGAGGAGCGGGGCGGGTGTAACTCCCCCCGCCCGTCGACACCTCGCCGCGGCCGCCTGTAGTTTAGTGCTGTGCTGACCTTGATGTCTCTCGCTCGTGCGCTTATCGATAGCGTTTTACTCAAGTTGCGTATTCGTATTATCGTGTTCGGCGATGACAGTGATGATAGTGACACCGATTCTGCCATATCTGTGATAGTCGAAACTGATGATGATTAAAATTACAATATATATTTTTTACAATAATAAACTTGTTTGATTAAGATTTCCGGCTTTCCCAGAGTTTTCTTAAAGTAGGGAATATATGCATGATATTTTCTTTTTTTTTATACCATAGCTTGTAATAAAAATATCTAGCGCAAATATAATAAATAAAATGTGTTAAAATACTAACAGATACAAGCAGTTTGAACGTCCACTTTTAAGGTGTCAAAGAAAAATATCGAGCTCCGTTCACTGTCGCTAATTAGGTCACATCACTAGCGCATTTCTCAGAACTGCACTCAGATCGCGCGCCTACTGTAGGTACATTGATTTAAGCCGTATGTTAGATAAATTAACATTAAGTTTTTCATCATTTATAGAAGATTCCCTTGTTTCGCCTCGCCACCGCTGCTTGTCTCTGGCCCCGCGCCATCCGCTAACGTGGCGTATAATTGCCCACAAACGTTTGCACGCGACTGTACGGACAACAGGTTAGGTTTATGCGTCCAATGAAAAAGGTCATCGATATGTATGAATCCGTCGCTTTTTTAAAGTCATTCGAATTTGGTCGGATAACCAGTCGTTGTTTACATGTTTTGATTTTTGTTTATATCTACTTAATGCGAAGCATTCCAAGCTAAATATTTTCACTATATATTTATGACTAATCGCACTAATTTTTGGTTTACACCGACACATCTTGGGTTGAGCCGGTTTCTTGTATTTTGCCGTCAAAGTTATGACACCGTCGTTTTGACTTTTAGCAATATTATTGAATAACGCATGCATGTACACTTTTGAAACTTTTTATGGTTATTATAAGCATCAAGAAGGACCGAATACAGTTTTCAGCGAGCTTATACGTTTTCTCATTTAGGCGCTGCGATATTTTTTCGAGTTTTATAAAAAGCGCTATTACTTGAAAATTATAAATATTTTCTTAGATCTGTCTCAAATACGCACTAATTAAGAGCTACTCGTGTATGTTTATTCTACAGGCGCACATACAATAGTTTTAGAGATACACGATTCTGCAAAAAGTTACTCCAGCAGGAAACGCAATATCTTGAAAACCTGAAGACGCACAAATTATATTTTCGGCGCACATTTTTGCACAAATATAAGCTATCTGCCCATGCTCAATATTTCGCTCTCCAATCATTCGTTTAGAATTTTCCTGCTGGAACAACGTTACTCCAGCAGGAATCGTTTTTTCCGTTTTTTTTTCAAAACGACAAAGCGCACAAATTTTTTATGTGGCGCACATTTACAGCAGTTTACGCACTAATTATACGTATTACTCATTTCACTCTAGGAGCCACTTTCCTTCTGGGGTAACGTACACGGGTCGGGCACATACCTGTAGTACGGCACTCCCGATTCCACAAGGTTGTATTTCAGAGCAAGTTGCTGATGGATTTTTTTTTTTGATGGTGGGAAATCATCAAATAACTTCTCCCGCTCTGGCCGGAGCGGGAGGATGTGTCAGACTCTTACTGACTAAAACCCACCCGTATTCCTTCCTGTTGCCTATGTTGCGGGGGCCTCGGTGACCCATAAGTACCTTCCCGCGACCCCGGCAGGCATCGGCCCTAGTGGACCCCTACCTGTGCGCCGTCGACCCGGGCCTGGTCCTTACCGGACGGTGAGCTACCCATTGCTCACCGTCCGCAAGCCCGCGCCTACGGTGGCCGGAAATCCGCCCGGGATTCCCGACGCCCTGGGCGTCTCCTGCGGCGGCTAGGGGCGAGAGGGCGCGAAACTTGCCTTTCCCTCAACCGTCCCGCCTCCTCCTTCGCGAGCATTACTGCTTCGCAGAAGGAGGTAACGGCTGCCCATGCCCTCTCGCTCCGTACCATGGCCTGAACCAGGGCCGGACGCGAGAGATCTCTGCCGCCGATCGCTTCCACGAGGACACGGCGGTGCTCTGCCCAGGCCGGGCAGACCTCCACCGTATGCTCCACCGTGTCCTCCGGGCGATCCACGCAGTGGTGACACCCGGACGTTTCCTCACGCCTTATCCGACACAGGAACTTCCCGAAACTGCCGTGTCCGGTGAGGACCTGCGTCAGGCGGAAGGTGAGGACGCCGTGGCGCCTCTCTAGCCACTCCTCAAAGAGGGTACTTATCGCCGCAATCGTGGCGTGCCCAGCACTGGGTTGCGATAACCTTACTTTCCATGACGCCATGAGATCCCGCCGGAGCTCCGTCCGCTGTGCCGCGATTTCTCGCGGCAACAGACTTACGCCCCGGCGTTTCGCCTCCTCGCGCCGCTCCCATACGTGCGCGAGGACTTTTGCCTCCAGATCCCATGGCGGCAATCCGGCAAGGAGGCTCGAAGTTGCTGATGGATAAACCTGGCTACAAGGTTGTGTCTATGCAAGTACTATTCGTTAGCTAGGCGAGAACACCCGGAGATAATGTGCCGGATTGATTCTCTCGGACGGTGGAATGCCCGACACACGTCAACCGTGCCGTCCTTCACAATAAATCTCCGGTAATTCTTCGTTATTATTATTATTGAAAAGTAATAATATATCTCACAACAAATAGTTTGCCCTTTTAACGTAGAAATGTAACTTTCGCTAAGCATTGTCTGTAATAATATTTTTGATGATATTTTTGCCTGTACGGGGGAATCCCTGGTGTCCTGAAATACAAGTCACGGCTTAGTTTAGGCACCAGTCTCACACAAATGTACATTGTCCTACATCATAATAATATTTTGTTTTCCATTTGTAAGTTTTAGTTAATAGGTGTTATTTGTGGAAAAAAGAAACTTTTTTTATTATTATTATTAATTAGATAGCAGCTAACTCATAACTGGAAATTTATTTGCTTATTTTTTTATAAGACAAATGCGAGCGATGTGTTTTTAGGTTACGTGTGCGTTTTAAACACACCTGATTGTCAGGTCGGTTGCAATCATTCTGTTAGGACCGTTACCACCCACTTTAAAACGTACTTTTACGTAATTATAACAGCATCTGGTGTACCCTTTTTTAGATTGCATAATATTTCATTCATTATTTTTCTTTCCCTAATTGTTTATTTTTAAATTATACGTTTTACAAGTCACGTACAGCGTTTTTAATTTAAAGTACGCCACACTACCTACCCTACCCTATATCATCCAAATACTGTCGTGAATTCATGCAACCCTAATACTTTTTCATAAGTTCATAGTTACTACTTTAATTGCAATTTCTTTAAATGTTCTCACCTTTTAAACCTTCTAATTTTGGTTTTGAAATATTTGTAGTCCAACTCTACAAATATTTCAAAACCAAAATTAGACAAATCGGTTCAGCCATTCTCGAGTTTTTGTAAGTCTAACAAACGTCAATTCATTTTTATATATAAAGAAGAAGATACTTGATTTCAGATTTTTCACCTAGCAAACTTTGGAGATAAGGGTAAAGGCAAGTGGTATTTTTACGGCCATTTTTCATCAGGTTAAAAATTATGTTTCATAAATAAAAATATGTTTTGTAAAGGCAAATGAAACCCTTTCATAATGAACCACTTGACCTTTAAATTTTTTACAATCCATTTCGACTCCAGTAGGCTTAGAATGACACCTATTTCTACAAAGAATAGACACAGCTCTTTCTATACAAAGTGACATTTCGTTTCTCCATTTTTGACATTGCACCATAGAAATCCTTCTACAATCTGTCATTTTGTCTTTCCTTTCTTATAATCTTTGTCTAGGTCCTTTTTTATGTAGAAGGATTTCTACAGTGCGATGTCAAAAATAGAGAAACGAAATGTCACTTTGTATAGAAAGAGCTGTCTATTCTTCGTAGAAATAGAAAGCGTCATGCTAAGCCTGCAGTTATATTCAAAGATTTTGGATCAGGTAAATAATAAGGACCGGGATGATCTGTGTGCAAAACAGCGGGTCGCTGGTAACTTATAAATGCAATAGACAGGGTACACATAATAAATACTGGTATTCAGCCGCATCCGGTTAGACTCGAAGCCGACCCCAACGTGTTTGGGAAAGGGCTAGGCAGATGAGGACTCGCTAACAAAGGATTTACCGAAAATCAACCTGGGGGGTGAAAGGAGATTTCGTTTGTATGAAAAATCTTATTCCTTGGGTTAAAAAAATAAGCTTGACACCAACACGTACGTATAAGTTTGAATGGCAGAATCTTAATGCTCGAAGCTTTAAACTACAAGCCTACCATTTAACTCGGTCGGTTCCTGTGGTAGGGTGTGCGATGCGGAAGGGGTTTTAGGGAATCTAAAAATAATAGAAACGACAAAAAAATATTCGACAATTTTACTCATTTTTATGGACAACTCCCACTTGACCAAAAAAATAGGTAAAAAAATAAGTATGTGATTTATCAATACTTTTTTTTTTGTCGTGTAAACATTTAGTCTACGTGGTTTCCATGGAGATTTAGTTTATTGATTGATGAAAAACAATAAACTAAGATAAGAGAATATATGAGTATTTTATGATTTATATTTATTTTTATATGAGTTCGTAAATACATTGTGAGTCTTAATCATGTGCAAATATTGAAATGAGTAAAACTATGCAAAATTTTATCAACGGAAAAAAATGAGAAAAAGAATGGTCTCGTAACTGTTAAACGTATTATACGTAGCCGCGTGCAATGCCTTTCTTTAACAGTTGATAGGAAATATCGTGAATGAGCTTTTTTTTTAAAATAAGTATAACATTTTTCAATTCTTGTTCGCTGCTGTAACCCCAGTGTAAACAAAACGGTTCAATTTTTAAACAAAACCATCTAAATATAACGATGAAACAAACTCAATAATGCTTGCAAATAACAGGGCGATCTCGTACAATACAAATTAAAGAAAACCGCCCTTAAAACTCCATTAGTCGCACGTTCTACTATTGTAGAACACGCGTGCATTTCGTGGAATTTAAACGTGTATTGTGGGTACTTAAGGAGTTAAATTTTCCCTGGCCTATGTTACCCGGGATAACGCAACGCTTCTAAAGATACCACATACATTGATATCTGTTAAGCCATTTAGAAGTTATGGTGGAATAAAGAAACTCACAAACATACATGAACCCTGAAAACATAACACTCCTTTTTTTGGCAGTCGTGTAATTAATAACAAGTACGTCATAATTGAATGCAGAACTTGGTTGTTTTTTATTTTCGATTACTCAACTAAATTTTGAGTAAATAGATAATTGCTTCATATTTTGTAATAAATTACAAGCGTTTTGTTATCGCGCTTCTCTTTCTTTTCTATACAATCTGACAGTGACCGCGGTTTAGGTGTTGTCAGCGTCTTAACGCACATACTGATAGTATTCCTATATTGCTAACTGGTGATCACTATTAGGGTCCTTGCGGCGACCTGCGCGACCGCACTTGAGAGAAACTGTTTTTTTTGGCTGGCAAATTATAAAATAACTTCTCCCACTCTGGGCGGAGCGGTAGGGCGTGTCAGACTCTTACTGACTAAGACCCACGCTTGTTCCTTGTGTTGCCAGAGGCCACGGTATCCCGGTATCTCTTTCGGACTTTCCTGCGACCCCGGCAGGCATCGGCTCTAGCCCTTCAGTTGTGCTGACATCTCTTTGGGGCGCGCGTAGAAACGCGCCGTCAACCCGGGCCTGGTCCTTATCGGACGACAAGCTACCCATTGCTCACCGTCCTCAAGCCCGCGCCTACGGTGGCCAGGAATCGGCATAGGATTCCCGACACCCAGGGCTTCTCCTGCGGCGACTAGGGACGTGAGGGCGTGAAATTTGCGCCTTCCTCAGCCGTTCCGCCTCCTCCTTCACGAGCATTACTACTTCGCAAAACGAGGTGACGACTTCCCATGCCCTCTCGCTCCGTACCATGGCCTGGACCACGGCCGGACGCGAGAGATCACCACCGCCGATCGCCTCCACGAGGACACGGCGGTGCCCCGCCCAAGCCGGGCAGAACTGCACCGTATGCTCTACCGTGTCCTCCGGGCGATCCTCACAATGGTGACACCTGGGCGTTTCCTCCCGCCTTATCCGGAACAGGAACCTCCCGAAGCAGCCGTGTCCGGTGAGGACCTGCATCAGTCGGAAGGTAAGGACACCGTGGCGCCTCTCTAGCCACTCAGAGAGAGGTCTTATCGCCGCAATGGTAGCTTGCCCAGCACTGGGTAACGACAATCGCACTCTCCATGTCACCATAAGATCCCGCCGGAACTCTGTCCGCAGCGCCGTGATTTCTCGCGACAGCGGGGATACGTCCCGGCGTTTCGCCTCCTCACGCCACTCCTATGTCCTTCACCACACAATCCTCACGTTTGAAAACTTCATGAAAATATCGCTGCTGCCGGCCGCTGCTTTCCCGGTGTGAATCGGCTCTAACTTATTGCTTCGGAATCGTATTGCGACTATTATTTTAACCTTGGTGAGTTTTTATGACTAGGCTCGCCGCCTCACCTGAGACCGTGCGATATCGCCGGACCAGCCGGATGGCCATGAACCTTTGGGACGCGTTCAACCGGCTGGCTGGCCGCCGAGAATAAGCTTACCTACTGACAGGTTATATGAGTTCATATAATTGTTTATTGTATTTGGCTATATATGTCAATTTATTTTAATTTAATTTATAACACGACAAGGTTATTAATTGGTTATTAATTATTAGTTATAGGTTAAACTTAGTTTAATTTAATTTAGTTAATGATCATCTTGTAATTTAGTTATTAAAAACGATTTTTAAAGATAAAACAAAATGTTATTTATTTTTTTAGTGGCATAATCTAACTCACTACAATGTTTTTTTACGAGTTGTATTGCAATAAGTGGTTAGCTAGCGACCTCGACAATTGATCATACTATTCTTGGCTCAGAAACGGACAGCAAGTTCGTCATGCTTCTTTAGATATCACTGCCTGCGGCAGCGTCGGGGGTCGGGTTGCCTCCTTACCTCCAATGGCGAGGGGGGTGATAGCTGATCTTTGTGTTATGCTCGTGAACGGGTGATGCTAGTAGTGACTGGTTGTCTTGCTGACCATGGTTTTGTTATTGATATTAGTAATTAACTGTTTATTTATTTTACTTCGATGGTGCTAGTTTATAATTTGTGAGTTCGAGTTACAGCTATAGCTTTATATAAGCGGGCACGCCTTTATGCCTGGAGGCTTCATTGTTTTGTTGGTATATTGGCGTGTAACATATGGCAAATAATTTAATTTAATGTTTTGTGTTTCGTAATGTTAATTACTTTGCATATGATTTTTATAAAATCAAGTTTTTCTAACTGAACAGCTGTGCTAGGGAGTTTGTTGCGCCACTTCTTCCCACTAGGAAGCGGTAAAGGGACCGTTTGGGGGACTATCTTATGTAATTTTGACGTTCGAAAAATCCTGATTCTCAGCCTAGTTTGAATAAATGACTTCTGATTTTGATTTTTAATTTATAACAAAATCCCATACAAAAATTCATCCCCAACTTAAGGGATGAATTATCAGAAATCCTTAGTGCTATGCTAAACATTATTGCTTCTAGACTAGCGGTATAAGCTGTGCGTTCTGCCAGTGTATTTGAGAATTTTATTAAATAGACTAGTTTCTGCCCGCGACTTCGTTCGTGTAGAATTCGTAAGATACACAATATACTAAAATAAGTATATATTATTTTATAAAACTCCCTCGGCCCCCGTACTACATCTGTCGTATCATACTGCGTCGTATCGCATCGCCCGCCCGCGCTATTACCTAATTTTCGCGTTTTATTTTTGCTCGGCTCCTAAGGGTCGTAGTATAATGTTATTTATAACCTTCCTCAAATGCAAATCCGAGTGGTAGTTAAAGAGAGTAGCGCATTCAAACAAAACAAAAACTTCATCTTTCTTATTAGTATAGAATAGTACCACCGTTTAATTCTGAACTTCGTTGGTTAATTAACAGCTCTAACTGAAATAATACCGATAGATCTAATCTATTATACACTGTCGAAAAATTGTGAACTGCAACAAGCCATTTACAATTTAATGCATGAATTTTCGATACTCTATAATCTATCCATGGAAAACCGACAAATTGTGAACTAGTATTAAACTTGCTTGCGACGTAACGCACTTTGCGGCTACTACTAAATAGCCTACCTAGCTGCGAGCAACTTTGAAGTAGCGCTCGCCGGACGCTGCTGCGGTACCGCTCGCATCGCTCGCTCGCTTGCTCGGCTCGCGCGCCGTTGGACACAGTTCTAACCTCACCTAACCCGTTTCATTTCACCCAGTTCACAACTTTTCAACTGTTTATAATCTAACGGAAATAATACCGATAGATTATACGTAGTCGGGCCATAAGTTCTGTCAAATAGGTAACATTTCGAATTTAGAATGCAAGCCGAGAAAAATATTATGGGCATTCGAAATTATTTAAAGAAAATAAAAACAAAGGGTTTCTGGAATTTTGATCATTTTCTAAAATGGAGTGGACGCGCAAAGAAGACAAGAGTTGCAGTAATTGCATTGCATCAAGATTTTCAAACTGTTGAAAAATTTGAAAATTCTAGAATAGAAAGAAATAAAAACATAGAAAAAAAAACAGCACATCTTCTTAAAGCGCGGCTGAAGAAATTCAGACTCGAAAAAAACCGGGTTTTGTTAAGGCGGTACGCAGGAAAAAAATACCGCGAAATACTTTTTTCGGACGAAAAAATAAAGTGTATGCACACTCTAGTGAAGAAGCGGCATTCATGGTTTGGCTTGGGGTGTCCTATTTGGGTCCAACGGAGGTGTTTTTTTGTGAAAGAGGAGTGAAAACCTGTGCCCTCGTATATCAGAACACAGCCCTAACAAACATTGTGGAACCTCTTTCACAAACAATGTTCAATGTTCGAAAACAGGCACTGGGTATTCCAGCAGGATTTTGCGCCGGCACAGGCGAAAAGTACACAAAACTGGCTCACGACCCGTGGAATCGACATTATCAGGCATGAGGATTGGCCCTCATCCAGTCCAGACTTGAATCCCTTGGATTACAAAATATGGCAGGAGTTAGAGGTCTGCGCTAAACTCACTCAAAGAGTCACTAAAAGCATCCCTGATTAAAGCAGTCGCCGATACTGACATGAACGTCGTGCGTGCTTCGATTGATGACCGGCCTTGCAGATTGAAGGCTTGTATCGAAGCAAGAGGAGGACATTTCGAATAATTTTAATGTGGTTTAAATCTGTATTTTATACCCTTTCATTTGATATATAAATGGTTGTAGTGCGTAGGTATATCATTGTGCCATTTATTTAACTTTCCTTATGTGACAAAACTTATGACCAGACTACGTAAACTAACGGGTCCCACAATCTTTCGCTGACAAGTTTAAGAATGTTAGTTTATATCGAATAGTGTAGTCTGGTTGACGAACTAATGGCCAATCTGCCCGACCGGTTCCAACTATGTTGAGGTGGGCTTCTATTCTAACCGGATGCAGCTGAACACATGGAGCGACTGCCTATCTGAGCTCCACAACTCAGTTACTGGGTAACACGATACCCCATGGTAAGACTGGTTGTGTGACTTTTGGGCTTCTAACTATGCGTAACTGTCCTTTAAAGATATACGAATGACAGCTGGGACCAATGGCTTCACGTGCTTTCCGAGGCACGGAGGGGTCTCGATACGTATTGGATGGTCACCAGTCCAAAAACCGACCAGACAAGCGCAGCTTCACCTTCGACCGACCCGTGCGGCTGTTATTATTTAGCCACAAGCCTTAATTATATGTAATATGATAATAGCCAAGTTTGAACGTAATACTCCCTGGCCGCGCCACAGGGGAAATGAAAAAAAACACGTTTCTGGATTAATTGTACAATTAATTTACTATACGGTATGTGTAATGAAAAAATGACCCTCAACAAATAATTAAATATATTGAAGTATTGGTGGCGCGGACAAGGAGTATACTCTCCAGCATTATTAGGCGCATTCGGACATAGTACACACTAAAAAAATGTGCGAAAATTGTTCTCCTTCGTGCCCTATAAAGAAATTCGAAAATCTTATTACTTTCGATTATTATTTGTCGAATCCTGGCTAAGGCAGAAGTTAGTTTCTGCCTGAGCCAAGAAAGAAACCGGGTTTGATTCCTGGCTGCGAATCTTAGTTTGAGCGCATTATTAAAAGAAAACCGGAGTAAATGAAATATTTATAAGACATGCTAAGAAGCAGTGTATTCAATAATTTAGATGACATGTAAAAGTAACAGTGTTAACGACTTTCGTTGCTCACCGTACCTAATAAAAAGTGCCTCCCAACATATTGCGTTGCTTTTTCGACAATTTCTATGCAGCCATCTCATCGAGAAAATTCCAGTACTTCTAATTTGAAGGCCACATCCAGTAAGTAAAAAGATCAGCAAGTCTGCTGATGCGCTTAGCCTTGATTTAATGTTCTCTCTTAAGATATTACATTTTTCCGTAATATTATTACGTTTTTTTTACATAATGCGTATAAGTATTTAATGTATACTATGACTCTTGGTGGCGCGACATAACCCCTGGCCGCGCCATCAACACAAGGGTATCATTTCTAAAGTAATAAGATTTTCGAATTTCTTTATAGGGCACGAAAGCGAACAATAAATTTTCGCACGTTTTTTTGGTGTGTACTATGTCCGAATGCGCCTAATAGTTTACAAAAACCGTGGTGGTGCGGCTGGAGAGTGTACTCGCGGGCCACGCCACCCAAACTTCATTGTTTCATTATTCGCTGAGGAACAATTTTTTTTATTACACGTACTGAATAGTACATAAATGGTACAATTTATCTAGAAACATATTTTTTCTTTTTTTCCACTGTGGCGCGGCCAGGAAGTATCACATAAGTTTGACACTATACACTTTTACAGTGACCGGCACGAGTCGTGAGCACAGATGGGCAGTAGTGGGGGCAAGCTCGGGCATATACACTTTCGGCCAAATTTATTTAGTATCGTTTTTGCTCAAATTATTGATTATAGGGCTTACGCAAACTATAATTAAAATATTAGTGGTACTTAAAATTTTACTTTGATACAGTAATGTTGCAGGCCATTGTGCCTTACGGCCAGTTTCTTCATCAACAAAATCAGTCAAAGTATTAACTGTTACTTAACCTTTACTGATATACGGCAAATGTTTTCTTCATTAACAGCTAAAATAGTGAAGAAACAAATTTAACCGTTACTTTGACATATGTGATGTTACTTTTGATGAAGAAACTGTCAGGAAAATATAATTATCTCAATAAAACAAATAAAATTATAATCTGGTTAGAAACGTTTTTCCTTTGTTTATTTTTGTTTATACAAAATTCGTCTCAATCCAGAGGAATAGGTAATATGCCTTCCATAAAACTAGACGCTGCGTTGGTGCTGGTAGAGGCCACTTGACCACTCATCTCCACATCATCGTCACTGTCCTCATCCTCCGAATTGGTCTCGGAGTCATCGTCACCAACGTGAATTATAAATTGTTCTGACATTGCACCCACTATGTGATCGTTGTTTATGTATTCCTTCTCAATTTCCTTCACTTTTTGACATAATTTTGTCCATTCATTAGCTCCCATTACATTTACTTTTTCCTTAATAAGATTCGTTACGTGAGTTACGTTCCACGTCACATTCTTACTGCCGACATATCCTTTTATTGCAGCCCATGCCATCTCAATGGGATTGAGGTCTGGGTGGTATGGAGGTAATCTTATTACATAGTGGCCGTGTTCAGCCATAATCTTATCTATATTATTTTTTTTTAATTGATCTTTAATTTTTATTAAATGATGTAGTTGGGGCTTCAGCATTCTTTCTTCGTGTTGAATCCCTTTTTCTCTTAACCACCCCAGCATCTCCGACTTCCTGGCATTTGAACTTAGTGCAGGGTCATACTGTTTGTTGTGGTAGGATGCATTATCTACTACCAAAACAGATTTAGGAGGAATGTTAGGAATCAGCTGCGTGCGAAGCCATTTTTCATAATTTTCGTAGTTCATATTATCGTGGTAGTCCCCCGACTTAGTGCCTGCTTTAAATGTGAGCAGGGCATTTGGCACAAAACCTGACTCAGTTCCTGCGTGGACTATCACACCTCGTTGCCCTTTTGATATAGGCTTTTTTAGGCCTTTTGTTGTGCCATCTGACCATGCCTGAGACGTTGAATGGGACGAATCTACATATGATTCGTCAATATAAATAATTGTTCTTCCCTTTTCCCGGAATGTTTGTATTTTATTTTTTTCAAATATGTTATTGGCTGGAAAAAAATGAGTAGGTAAGTTCCTACATAAGTATTCTGGGAATCCAAATGAAGTGCAGGTTGGTAGATGTTACATGTCTTCGAATTTTTGGTTCTATGACATGCCAGTTTCCTCACGATGTTTTCCTTCACCGTTTTGAGAGCAGTGGTGATGAAATAATTTATACAAATTAAAGCGCCTGTCTGGGTTAGAACCTACGACCTTCGACTCTTATGTCGTGTCCGTCACCACTGCTCTCAAGAATCAAAATACTCAAGCCCGAGAAATCTATAGTTCTTTTTCCATAATCCATACTTTTGCCAATGCATGTTGGTTGATCTTAAGATTTACAAGTAATAAATAAGATTTATGGCTATTAAAGCTTTAACAGCAACACTACGTGACTTGGAAAATGAAGAGGCACATTATATAGGTATATACCTGGAAGCGAATATTGGATTGTTCAATCAATATTTTCCGGTTATTCTCGGTTTTTTTCCATTTTAACCCAACATTTTGATTATACAGCGAAGACTGCGCACAGACCCTTGAAAATGTATATCTTCCCGCAACTTCTGTCGTAGTTTTTCAACGGTAGGCATTTCTTTATTGGTGAGGTGGTAATTGTGAATACACCTTTTAATAACCCCCTGGTCAAAACTATCCACATCTGTGACAGGGTGTTCTCTAGGTCTCTTCTTTCCTGGCGTTCTGAATATGGTCACAAATTCTGAATCATTGGCTTCTTTAACGATCCGGCGTACAGTAGTGTGTTTATGAATCCGCCGTGTGTTTATAAATTTCCAGCATAGTTTTGTCAATACCTAACTCAGCGTTGCTCTTCCTGCCGGGGTCGCGGAAAGGTACTCCTGGGTCACCGAGGCCCTCGCAACACAGGCAACAAGAAGGAATACGGGTGGGTTTTAGTCAGTAAGAGTCTGACACACCCTCCCGCTCCGCCCAGAGCGGGAGAAGTTATTTGATGATATCCCACCCTCAAAAAAAAAAAAAAAAGCGTTGCTCTTAATGAAACAATACACTGAATACACCATTTGCCTTGCCTGTCTATTTAAAATTGTATTTTTTCTCCTCAGCATTTTTGAAGAGTTCGTGTGACAATTTAAAAACACATAACAAATACGAATTAACAAAAATAAACTATTTCAAAATCAAAAACGTAAGTCACTAAAATTGCACGAAAGTGTACAGTAGCCGAATGACACGTGAGAGTCCAATAGACGACGAGCATCGACTGACGAACCAATCGCGTTCAGCATCGACTGACGAACCAATCGCGTTCAGCCTCGGCGCCCCCCGCCGTCTTCATTCCGCCAAAGAGACCGAAAAATTAACTACTGCGCAGGTGTCAGTTTGTGCTCATGACTCATGCCAGTTATTGTACCGACCTTTGATTAATTACCAAAAAATGAGACAATTTGACATATCTAAGAAAATTATTTAATTTTTTTGATGGTGTTCGCTTTGTCCCGTCTATTGTAAGTATATTTAAATGTCTTTGTATAAAATAAATCTTTGCTCAGATCAACACATTTCTGTTTATTTTGTCTATTTCAAATTATTTTTCCTACCTTTTCAGGGTTGATAGGTATATACCTATCAACCCTGAAAAGGTAGGAAGTGTTTAACCTGTAAAGCCCCGCGCGACACCGATTCGGAGTCAAACAATAGAAACAGGAAATCAATCGTATCTCATTAGCTGTCCTTGACCAATTAAGGATTTTTGCAAAATTCACTTCACACTTACTAGGGGTTGATTTTAGATGAACCCAAAAGCGAATGCTCTAATCGTCAAAGAAACTGGTAAAACATTTTAAAAGAGTAACGGCGGAGTTTCTTGCCCATTCTTCTCCATACGAAACTACCTTTTGGAAGGGGCAACTAGAATCAATTCTATTTTTTTGTAAATTTTGACGTTCAAAAGTGCCTTTATGTGCCTATTTGAAATAAATAATTTGACTTTGACCTGTTTTTTTTTATTAAATTTTAATTATGTTATAAGAAATAGGCCTGATGTGTTTCAAGTTTATCAACCCAAGGATTGATTCACCCGCAATTTAGATTTTAGCTCAGACAGTTTTCATTCTTACATCACAGACTTTCGTCGTACCGTTTGTTGGTCGTCTATGTAGAATTGACACTTTTCGTTTTAGGGCTGTGTGGTAGTCTAGGTAGGTAACCAATTCCTATGTTTATGGTCCCACTTGTGACAATGTTATGTGCTTCGTCGGATCTCCCAAGATGGTCCAGCTCACGATAGCTGATACATGTGTAACAGGTACACATGCATCAGCTGTCTGACTGGAGCTAGGTTGCTCCAATCAGACAGCTGATGCATGTGTACCTGTTACACATGTATCAGCTATCGCCAGGGTGGATTTACTCAAACTGTCCTGGTACAATCCTAAGGCCAGTCTGTACTGAAGAGACCTTGACCCTTGAGTTTGTTTAGTCATTCTTGCTGAGGTAGTCAGATAGGAAAAGTCGACTCCAGCTAACTATTACTACAGTCGTGTGTTAGTTCCTAATCTAACTATAGGATGTTAGCCAACACAATTGTCATTTCTAATCATATATATTTATATTCATATATGATAGTGTAATGAATGCATTTTACTAATAGCGTCTTTATGACTTATGGATTGTCCCTTTTTCTATGGCGACATAATGATGTATTACTTTTATTAATGTAATAGTGGCTTCCACTATATTAATAGCGACGGAGGGTCGGGACCGAGTCGGTCCCGGCGAATCGCACGGGAATCGGTTCTCGGACCGGGCCGACTCGGTTCGCCCGTAAATGCTTGTACGCCGTACATCCCTGACGTTCAGATCGGTGCCGCAGTTTCGCCGATCACGAGGAAACACTGCCGTCTCGGGCACAGTTCAAGCATTTACGGACGAACATCGAGCGGCACCGAAACGTCGAACGTCAGAAATATAAAACGCACGAGCAGTATGTCAAAATCATTTATTATCGTCATCTTTGCGGTCACGGTCGGCCGCGTTGGCGAGCCACGCGTCCAGCGTCCCGTTGCGCAGCGGCCGGCGCCGCGCCCCCGCGCCCCCCACGCGCGCCCCCGCGCCGCCCGCGTGCGCCTCGTCCAGCGTCCACAGGTTGATGTGCACCGTGCCGCGCGAGCGGGTGCGCGCGGGGGGCGCGGAGGGCGCGGGCGGCGGCGAGGGCGGCGGCGAGGGCGGCGGCGGGGGCGCGGCCCGGCGCCGGCGAGCACGCACCTTGGCGCGCGCGTCGGCGCGGCTGTAGGTGAGCTGCACGTCGTCCGGCGTGCGCGGCCGCTCGCCGCTCTCGCTGCGCAGCTGGCGGCGCGCCTCCTCCCACTCGCGCAGCTGGCGCCGCATCTCGCCCAGCGCGGCGCGCTCCGCCGAGGTGGCCGCCTCGCTGCTCTCCACCAGCCGCATGGCGTACTTCTCTATCGGCGTGAGCTGCGGGCAGAGCGGCGGGTGAGCACGGAGTGACGCGCGACGGGCTGGGCGCTCCGGGCGCTCCGGGCGCTCCGGGCGCGCGACTCACCTGGCTCATGAGCGTGGCGAGGTCGTCGGGCTCAGCGCGCGGCGCAGCAGCTCGCGGTTCATCGTCGAGCGGGAGCGTCTCGTCGAACTCGGCAAGGTCGCCTTGCGCCTCGGCGCGAGCGGCGTTGGCGGCTGCAGCGTCGGCCTCGTCCTCGGCGGCGGCGAGCGCGGACTCGAGCTCTCCGCCAACGGCGGGTTCGGCCACCCCGGCTCCGGCCTCGTTGTTTTCCGTCTCCGACCCGAATAACTCCTTAATGTTAGCCTGCACCAGTAAAATAGATAGGTTATTTGCCAATATACATAAACGAGAGAAGAGCAGTAGGGTGAGACAGCACTGACCCCGCGCAGGTAGGAGGTGGTGAAGTGGCCGTCCTCGATGGCCAGGTGGCCGAGCGCTCGCTTCTGCTCGGCCTTGCGCAGGATGTTTTCCTCGACGGTGGCGGCGGTGACGAGGCGGTACACGTGCACGTCGCGCGTCTGGCCGATGCGGTGGCAGCGGTCCTGCGCCTGCGCGTCCATGGTGGGGTTCCAGTCGGAGTCGTAGAACACGACGGAGTCGGCGCCGGTGAGGTTGAGGCCGACGCCGCCGCTGCGCGTGGACAGGATGAAAGCGAACACGCGCGGGTCGGCGTTGAAGCGGTCCACGAGCGGCTGGCGCCGGTCCACGCGCGTGGCGCCGTCCAGGCGCAGGTAGGCGTGGCCGTGCATGGACAAGAAGGCCTCCAGCACGTCCAGCACGCGCGTCATCTGCGTGAAGATGAGCACGCGGTGTCCGCCCGCCTTCAGGCGCCGCAGCAGCCCGTCCAGCGTCTGCAGCTTGCCTGCGCACACACACAGCGTCAACGTTACGCACGGGGCAGTAGATTTATATAGAATCCATTAACTTTATCATGATATGAAATGGGAAAATAATAGGGTAATAATTAATTGAATCGTAAACTTTAAACGAATTTTTGATCATTATAATGATATTTATTTTTTATAATAACAATAATTGTTATTTGTCATCTTAGTAAGTAGTACCTACCTATATAGGTTTTTGAGTAAACTAAAAACGTGGTCGTACTCACCGCAGTCGTACTGCAGCAGCTCGGGATGCGGGAAGGCGACAGCCTGGCGCGAGGCGGGCGCGTGGAACAGCTGCAGCAGGCGGCGCGCGTGCGGCGCGACGTCCTGCTCCAGCTGCGCGTGGCGCCGGCGCCAGGCGCGCGCCGCCGGCCCGCCGCCCGCGGCCGGCCCGCCGCCCGGCGCCAGCCCGCCGCCCGGCTCCAGCCCGCCGCCCGGCTCCAGCCCGCCGCCCGGCTCCAGCCCGCCGCCCGGCGCCAGCCCGCCGCCCAGCGCCAGCTCGGGCGCCGGCGCGCGCGCGCTCGCCCAGCACACACAGAACCTGCGCGCCCATGATAATACACTTCGCACGAGCCCGAGGCCGGCCGCACGTCGAATACGATTTTATCGTTTGTACACATCGTTATTGGACGTACGAATTACGCGCGCACTGGTTTTTTTTCTCCGTTGAAATGCCAGTACTGACCGTGACCCGTGACCGGTGACAACGTCGTAATGAATATTATTTTCACACCACCTGTTTTTTTTTTTTTTTTGTTGAGTTTACACGTTCTCTTCATCATCCACACATCGATGTGAAATATTAATGAAAAATGTACAATAAAAAAAAGGTACAATAAAAATCTACATTATGTCGACAAAGAAGCAAGTATTCAATGATGTCAGGGGCGTGCCGTCCATAGAGGCAATTAGGCCTAGCCTACCCTACCAACAACGCCAAATGCATTTATTTTAACTATGTAATACAATAACACAAAATATTACAAAATAAGTTAAACTCCTGTTAAAACTCTTATAGCAACTTGTCGCAGACGCCACGTGACTCACAGTTCGACGGAGCTTACGTACGCGAGGCAAGGATTCGTTTCGCCTACATTTCGTTCATGAATTTACGCACACTCGTGTATATTTTCGTGTGTATGAACGGCACACAATAGTGAAATGGTTTAAATTAGGGGCGTAACTCCGGCGGCAGGAGCTTGGTCCTCATTGGTTGTGTGTAAAGTGAAGATTTAATGAATGAAAAATATTGAAGACCAGGGTTCCCAATTTTTGGACAATTCCCCGAATTGCGGGGAAGTTTCCTTCATGACTACCAGACTACTAGAGACAATTAAAAAAAAAGGGTGGTATTGTTGAATTTATACCTTCCAAAAAATTATAAATTGTAAGGAATAGCAAAAGCCCTATAAAAATAATTAAAAACTTCATAATTTTTTATTTTTCTTCTCATATTTGGGAAATTTCGCTTGGTTTGTGGGGAGTTAGGAAAATAAGTTTCGGCAACACAGTCCAGTGTGTCAGTGTTATCCGGCAAAATATGATAGTCCCTTTTGTGGAAGAACACGGTATGACAGTGATACAATTTTAATTGGTAGTGTTTGTTTCATGTGACAGTGACTCGTAATTTATATGTGATCTTGAATGTTTTGCTGTTTTAGATCTTATTAAGTTTTAAGTAATTGGTTTTGAAACGTAAAGTAGTGTAAAGATTATGTGTTGTGTTATTATTTGTTTATTTACCTAAGAATGGTGTTCTGTTGTGAAGTTTGCGCTGATAATGTGTTGGTTAGGTTAGGTTAGTCGCACTTGTCGTTTAATGATAAGATTCAAGTTGTGTCTAAAGGTAGATGTGTGCCCGAATTACGAGAATTAATCCAAAAATATGATAATTCATGACTTCGGATATCTTTCAAGTGACGTGTTCTGTAATTATCACCCACCCACTTGGTTATGATATCTGAGGATTGGACAATACTGACATTGAGAGAGGGCGCAGGTCGTTGTCTGTTCGATGTAATTTGTGGCTCGCAGGTTTGCACGCTGTACAACACAAGTAAAGGTAACGCCCTAGCAGGGTTCATGTATGAAACCTATATACTTGTAACAACTTGTAAACTACATGGATGCAATAAATGATGATTATGATTACGCTTTTTAAGGCATACTGTCAATCCTTTTACACGTGCAGCCTGTGGGTTGGCTATTTGCAGAGGGCATAAAGTGACCTGAGAATGCAGTATAACAATGCGTTCAGGATGCTGATGGGGCTGCCGCGGTATTGCAGTGCCTCTGGCCAACGTCGACAGTTTTGCGACAATATGCGTAAACGTTGCCACCTCGACCCTAACTCGCATGCGAGCTAGTTCCAACAGCATCTTGAGCGTATTGACGGATCGGTGGGATTCTCCGATGCTTGAGCGCTGGATGCGGCTCCACGCAGTGAAGTAGCATGCGTTCTGGTGTCGGATTGGCTTAAAATCTATGTTTTTTTATATTTGTTTTGTTACTAACATTAGCTCTTAAGCACGGACATATTGATTAAAATCGACATTATTTTAGTCTCAAATTGATCGAACCTATCGGGAATGTCATCATCAGGTGTCTTACTTTTGCGAAATGTGACTTTGTTAGTTTCTGGTTCCGGCTGCAGCAGCTGCCTAAGATCAAGTTGTGATTGAGATTGTGGTTCGCCACGAATCGCTTTCAACTCATTGGCTTCGGCACACGTAATTGAGCCTTTAGTTGGTGATCGACGTACGGCCATTGCTACTAAATTATACGTCGTGTACCGTGGATATTAATAAGTGCGTATAGTTACTTGGTTGAGTCTTCGATGCGTGCAGTGGGGGGGAGCGAGATGAATTATAGCTGCTTCGTAGCCAGTCTCTTTTATACGGTACTGAGGCGAGGGGGCACTGCCTGATGCACACGCTGGATTTAGTCTTGAAGCGTTGTTAGCCACACTTAATGAGCGATCAAGATTGCGATTGTGATAATAGCACTTAGGGTTTACTTTCTCTAACGGCAATTTGATAATTTCGAGATTAAGTTAGCGACACGTCCGTTCTGTGCGCTCGATCGCGCGTAATCTCCGAGATACGTCTATTGATCCGGCGGTACTTGAGCGCATCGACTGAACTCCTCCATGAGCTGTATAGTAGGATCAGAGAGTTTCTTGTTTCTATTTGTATTTGTACGACGGGTTTTGAAAATCTTAAACCCGACGGTATGGATAGTTTTCACGAACCCATCGATATAATCGTCCACGGCACTCGAATCGATTCTGAAGTTCGAGTTGAAAGCTCTCGAGGTTTTGGGCGGAGCGTAGACTTCGTCAGTCAAGATCTTGATAGATACGTTCAATGTGCCTCTTACCATGCGGTTCTCATGCGGCATTTCTAGTTTACACCGCGTTGATCAAAGAGACATCATTGAATACTTGCTTCTTTGTCGACATAATGTAGATTTTAATTGTACCATCCCGGCTTTGCCAATTCCAATCTCTGTGCTCACGTTTTCTGAAGGAGTTCATCATAAAGGGGCCTTCCTTCTTCATAAAACTGGCCAGTTGGTGACTCCGGTGGTTCCGACTCCAAATTGCCTCAATTGCAGCTCATCACCACTTCGTTTGCCCAGTTTTGCGTTGAAGTCCCCCGTGACAACGATGAAGTGAGTTTTACAGCCATGCATGGGTCTGGATACATGGTCTCCCACCTCATCGTCGGGGTGTGACGAGGTCGGAGCGTAAACCTGTACTGTACGACATTCAACGAATATGTTGCGTATATTCTGAGTATAAGGTACCGTGGTCGATAGTCTCCGATCTTCACCACGTTGCTCACGAGGGACTTATGGACGATAAACCCGACACCTCCTTGGGACTGCTGGTCGCCCTTTCGGATTTGAGAATTATCGCGTCCGCCCTCTCCCTTCGGACTTTAGATAACCCTTTTTTTTGGGTGGGATATTATCAAATAACTTCTCCCGCTCTGGACGGAGCGGGAGGGTGTGTCAGACTCTTACTGACTAAAACCCACCCGTATTCCTTCCGTTGCCTGTGTTGCCAGGGGACTCAGTAACCCTTTCTCCCGCTCTGCCCAGAGCGGGAGGGTGTCAGACTCTTACTGACTAAAACCCACCCGTATTCCTTCCATTGTCTGTCTTGCCAGGGGCCTCAGTAACCCTTTCGAACTTCCACGCGACCCCGGCAGGCATCGGCCCTAGTGGACCCCTACACTTGGAGCTACCCATTGCTCACCGTCCGCAAGACCGCGCCTACATTGGCCGAACAAAGTTAAGATTGAATTCAGACGTCGGAACTATACGCGCGTACAAGCACGATCACGTCGCATCTAGTGTGCGAGGTACCACAGTACTCGCAGGGTCGGGATAGATGGAAGGTACTAAAGGGTCACCGAGTCCCCTGGCAACACAGGAAGGAATACGGGTGGGTTTTAGTCAGAGTCTGACACACCCTCCCGCTCCGGGAGAAGTTATTTGATGAATTCCCATCCAAAAAAAAAAAGGGTCGGGATAGATCGTGAGTATTCGTAAGAGTTCGGTACGTGTCAAATTTATAATGTAAACGCATCCAAAGTGCGGCCGGTAGTGCGCCATACTTAGCGTGTGTGCACAAGTATGTCTATACCTTCATACAATCATATTTTTTCTTGTTTTGACTTCTAGTTTACAGGATAATTTTATTATAGCTTACAAAGGCCCTTTTGACCTACATATTGTAGAATTATTAATTCTACAATATCTTTTTGCTATTGATCCTTTTTATAAACATCTCATGTTGAACCTTGTTCGCTAGTTTGGACCTTTCATAATTTTTTTTTCTTCTTTTGGAATGTTTGAATTTTTATTTTAAAATCTCTTTTTGCTAGTCAAAAAAATTGTTTTGGGGCGCACGTATATTCCTCTGCCGCGCAGCGTCATAGGCGGTCATATTACTTTGGTCAAAAATACCCAAATTTTTATTGATATAATAGTGCTCCGTCTTACCTATTAAGTAATTGTGGTGACAATTTTAAGGTGAAATATAGATATGACGTGCAGTCAGGAGTCTGTACTGTTGATTAAAGGCATTTTATCTCAAGGAACTGGTATGCAAATTTTCTTATTTCTTTATTCCATTCCCGTTATATTATTCCCCTATTCAACCTACTAAGTATCTTTTGGTATGATATTACTAAACTTCTGCTAAGCTGACTGATCAGAGGACGTAAGTAAGACGTAGTTCTAGCAGCTATTCGCCGGAATTTCGGTAACCCGAGGTGATTCGGCGAAGTCGACGCCACCATAGCATCAGGATTGCTACCAGCTTAGTTAGCTTTAATTACCTATTATTATTTTTCATTGTAAACTGAATTTTAAGCCTGTAGTTTTGAAATGCAGTTCAGATATTAGATTGCCTGTTTCTGAATAAGTCAGGTCCACGAACAGTTAGCTAGCGCCTTTTTTTTGCATTGACATTATAATAACCCAATCATTCAACCACATTCCAGGAAAGCACTTGTGACGATATTCATAATTCATTCAGTTTCAGTTCGAGCGCTCAAGTTTTAAATATGGTATAATAAGCCAATTATTTTTTTCTTACTAAAATGTCAGGCATGAGGAATCCTTTTTAAGATGTTTGTTTTTATAATTTATTCATTATTTAATATCCTTCCATAATTTTGTTATTTTTTTAGGATTGTTTTATATATTAAAAAAAAATCACGTGTAAAATTGTCGCGGGTGTTTTTGTTAAACCCCACAACAATATGTAGTATTAATCTGTATCACATCAAAATTATTTGCTAGGAATAATTTCGTGCAGATATTTTTTTTCCTTGACACTATGTAAGAAGGAAAGAAAAGAACTGTTCCAAAGACTGCTCAGAGTAAGTTTAGTTAGGAACTTTAATTGTGTGAGTCTGACGCGCCACTGAATAGTTTTTTTTTCGTAGTAGTCGAGCACTTTCGCGTGCGACTCACCTGTCGATGATCGGGCGTAGCTCGGCCAGCACGTCGCGCACGTCGCGCGGCGCCAGCGCCGGGCCGCCCGCGTGCACGGCGGCGCGCAGGTCCGCGCCCAGCAGCGGCAGCCGCCAGCAGCGCCGCTCGTTGCACGCCGCCAGGCGCCGCAGGCACGCGCGCCGCCGCGCCTCCAGCCGCGCGCGCGCGCCGGCCGGCGGCGGCGCGGCCGCGGGCGCGGGCCGGCCGCGCGGCGCCAGCGCCACGGGCAGCGCCAGCGCGGGCGCGGAGTCGGGCGGCGCGGCGCGCGGCACGAGGCGCAGGTGCAGGCGCAGGCCGGCGGGCGGCGGGCGCGGCGGCGCGGGCCGCGCGGGCGCCGCGCCCAGCTCCTCCACGAGGCGGCGCGGCGGCGCCAGGTGGCGCGCGCGGTGCGCGGCGAAGGCGCCGGCGCCGCTGGCCTCCAGCGAGGCGAGGTCGCCGCCGAGGCGCGCGGCCAGCTCGGCGCGCTCCACCAGGCCGACGGCCAGCGCGAGCGCGGGCGCGGCGAGGCGCAGGCCTAGCAGCTGCAGCGGCGAGGACACGGGGCGCGGCTCGAACAGGTCGGGATGGTTGCACACCTTGCGCAGCTGCATGAGCACGTTGATGACGCTGAACAGGTGCCCGGACGCTAGACTCTCCTTGGTCCTGCGACAGCGAGGCGGTGGGTGAAACGAGCGGCATAATGCGTGCAGTGTGGGTGTGGGTGCGTGCATCTGTGTGTACTCACTTGGCGCGTGACATGAAGTCGTCGTAGAGGAAGCGCTGTCGCTTGGACAAACGGCACAGCAGCACATGCTCGTACTTGCGCGGCATCTGGCGCTCCACGTCGGCCTTGAGGCGGCGCAGCAGGAAGGGCCGCAGCACCTCGTGCAGACGCCGCACCAGCGCCTCGTTGTACCGGTTGGAGCCGTCAGCGATGCCAGCCACCTCGCTGAACCATTCGCGGAACTCGGAGTGCGAAGCGAACACATCGGGCATGAGGAAGTGCATGAGCGACCACAGCTCCAGCAGACTGTTCTGCAGCGGCGTGCCCGTCAGCAGCAGGCGCCTGCGACACGCGACACGTTAGCGACACAGTGCTGTATCTAACCACATCAGTTAACATAATAACATTGAATTGTGTATGTACATACAGATCAAGTGCATGCAGCAACACGCGCAATACTCTGTACGTATCTTATAAAACTACATAAAGATCACTCACCTTTCTGTTTGAAAATTTAATAACATCTGCCACCTTTGAGATTTAAAGTTTTTAATGTTCTGTGCCTCGTCGAGGATAAGATATTTCCATCGTTTTCTTCGGAAACTTTGATGGTCTTGCACTACGAGTTTATACGAGGTTATACACACATGGAAAGAATTAGCTTTAGTCCAACCGACACGTTTCATTTTGCGCTCCTTGATGGTGCCGTAGTAGGTGAGGATCTTGAAAGCGGGGCACCACTTCTTGAACTCCATCTCCCAGTTGAGCACCACGGACGTGGGCGCGACCACCAGGTGCGGGCCCCAGTCGCGCCGCTCCAGCGCCAGGTGCGCCAGCAGCGCGATGGTCTGCACCGTCTTGCCCAGCCCCATCTCGTCCGCCAGGATGCCGTTGAGGCCGCGCGCGTACATCGTGGCCAGCCAGTGCAGGCCCACGTGCTGGTACTCGCGCAGCACGTGGCGCAGCAGGCGCGGCACCGGCGTGCCCACCAGCGTGTCGGACAGCGTGGTGCCCGTGGGCTGCAGCGACGCCGCCAGCACGGCCGCCTCCTCCACGCGCCGCTCCGAGCCGTGCGTCGCGCCGGGGGCGCCAGGGGCGCCGGGAGCGCCCGGAGCCGCGTCCGCCGAGCCGTCCATGAGCGCCTCTAGCGCCTCTGACGCAGCCGTGGAAGCGCTCGCGTCGGACGAGTCGTCGTCCGAGTCGTCGTCACGCTCCGAGTCGTCGTCACGCTCCGAGTCGGAGGAGTCGTCCCGCTCCTGGTCGGGCGGGCGCGCGTACCGGCGGCGCAGCTCGTCCAAGCCGAGGCCGGCGTCGCGCTGCAGCGCGGCTAGCTCGGCGGCGGCGTCCGTGGGCTCGGCGCGCTCCTGCTCAGCGATGGTGCGCTCGTCGTCGGCCGAGTCCTCTTCGGGCCCGTAGTCGGAGGGCGGCGGCGAGTGCGCGGGCAGGTAGCCGGGCGGCAACAGGTCGCCGAGCGGAGCGCGGAGGTCGCGGCGCAGCGCCTCTAGCTCATCGCGATGGTCGCGGCGCGGCTCGTCGCGTTCGGCGGCGGCAATGGTCTCCTCGTCGTCGTCGGAGCAGCCGCGCGGCGTGAACTCGGCGTCGTCGTCGACGGGCGGCGCGTGCAGGTTGGCGGCGAGCTGGCGCGAGTACCGCTCGGTCTTGTCCACGATGTAGCTGAGCTGTTCGTCCAGCGCCTCTTTGCGCGCGCGCTCCACTCGCCGGACGCGTTTCCACTCCACCAGCTACAACAGGACGAGAATAAATTTTCAGCTTTAGTATTTAAAATAGTTCTAAAAGCTTTAATTTAAATATCAGCAATCGGAAAGTAATCAGAAAAAAAACCGGCAAAAAGCGGAAAGAAAAAAAAATATGTACTCTAAATAAAGACTTAGTTTTGAATTAGATTGCTATAATTAGATAAAATTATGTAAGTAATAAAATAATGGATGCTTTACATCACCTCTGATAAACAACTCAAGATTTTAGATTTCTGCTTAGTCAGAGAATCAAAGTGGAAATCGATTAGATCGCTGCAACTGTTCAAAACCCTACAGAACGTAGCGCATGGAGAGTTAGATCCCAACACCGTTCTTCTCTGTGGAGGACGAAGTGGAGTTATGGGTTTACGTGTAATTCTTGAAGGAGCACGAAAGTTTATAAGTGCGAGCAGCGGCGGTGAGTCAATAGGAAATATTCAAAATTTTACAGGCAAACGTTGCGTCGTTTTAACGCCTTCGCTCTTCTAAGGTGTGTATGTTGAAGATTTTTAATGTCTTTGTAATGTGGGGATACTTTTTTTTCTCGTCTCGTATTACAGCTTTCTAGTACCTACTAAGCATGTCTGAGCTACAGTGGGGAGAGACAGACAGACATAGCGAAACTACGAGCCCCGATGCAAAATAGTTCGTCTAGTATGGAAAGTAGTGCAAAGCGTGAAATGTAGAAAGTAAATATTGGTAAAATAATTAAGAACGTTTAATAAAAGTAAACCACAATTTGAGGAACATTTTAAAGTTTATTTTAACATAACTGAAATGCTTTCATGACTTTACATAACATAAAAAAATTTAAAAAAATATTCTAAAACACATAACGCAAAAGTATTCATCTATTTTTTTTTGGGTGGGAAATCATCAAATAACTTCTCCCGCTCTGGGCGGAGCGGGAGGGTGTGTCAGACTCTTACTGACTAAAACCCACCCGTATTCCTTCCTGTTGCCTGTGTTGCGGGGGCCTCGGTGACCCATAAGTACCTTCCCGCGACCCCGGCAGGATTCATCTACCCCTGTCACTCACGCAAAATAGTTCGTCTACCACTTAGTTGTGTCGCCTTTGCTCTCAATGACAGCTTTAATGCGAAGAGGCATGGTTGCAACCAACGCTGCACACTCCTCAGGCGTAATTGACTCCCAGACAGCCAAGAGTTTAGCCTTTAAGTCGCTCTTCGATCTTGATGGATTTTTACGTAGAACTTTTTCGTTTTCCACCATAGGGTTTCGATCGGCGACAAGTCCGGGCTGTTAGATGGCCATTCGATTGTAGGGATGCTTTTCGCCAGTAGCCACGTCTTTGTTGTCCTTGCAGTATGGCAGGAAGCACCATCCTGTTGAAAAATGAAGGAATCTTGATGCTTAAGTGACGGAATAGAGGGCAGTAAATTCTCTTCCAAAGGGTTTTGATACCTTGCAGCATTGATAGAACCATCCACAAACTGCATACCACCAACACCTTGTGCAGACATGCAGCCCCATATCATAAGAGACGCCGGAAACTTCACTTTGCGTTTGAGACAATCAGTATGAAATGCCTCATTTTTGTTCCGAATCACTTTTTTCCTTTCATCGCCGACTGTCACTTCAAATTTGGAAACGTCACTCCAAATGATACTACGCCACTGATCGGAAGTCCAATTTAAATGATCACGAGCAAACTTCAACCTCTTTTTCTTTTGTACAGCAGTCGAAAGTGGTTTCTCCTTAGCGGTGTAAAATCCGTAACCCATTCTTTTTAGGACTCTTTTGCAAGTATCAACTGAGACGTCTTTGTGAATCATGTCCTTCCATTGCATCGTGAGTTCTCCAGCTCGAGCACGACGATTATTTTTGATAATTTTCTTCAGGATTTTGTTTTCTACTGCACTTGTGATGCGTGGTCGACCAGTTTTCTTCAAACAAGAAGTCGTTCTATTCTTTTATAGTGCTGAATACCTGGGAAGTAGGTATCAAGTCTTTAGATATTTGGTAACATGATTTGCCAGCATCGACCCCACAAACTATTCGCTTTCGAAGCTCTTCACACACGGGTTTGCCACGACCCATTGTTATTCGAAAACTAATGAAGAAAACTGAAATTTTCAGAATGTATACTGTCTCACTTGACAAATGACACAGAATTACTTTTACAAATTTAAATTATGCAACATAATAGTACAAAGAAGCAATAATCTTATTTAACTCACCGATAGACGAACTCTTTTGCATCGATTAGCAATTAGACGAACTATTTTGCTTATAACTTCTTCGAATTTAAAACAGGATATGTATAAATTTAAAAAGGCTAAAATAGTTTATTGGTTCATAATTAAAAAATGGCATAATTAACACGACATGTGATAGTAGAACAGCTTAATATTTTATATAGATATACAAAAATAATGAAGTTAGAAAAAATCTCACAGAGAAAATTTCACACTAAACGAACTATTTTGCATCGGGGCTCGTTTAAGGGTTCCTTGATTACTAAGGAACCATAAAAAACAGTACTTAGAAATAATCTTCATAAAATAAACGATCATCAATGATATTACACTCGGCGTCACGAAGAATCCAAATGACTTTTAAACCTATTCAACGGTAAGGGTATAATATCTGTGAGGGACCATTTGAAAGGAAATTTATTCAGGATCCAGAAAATATCTAGTTTTATTTGGATATATATTAATCTCGTGTCACGGGTGTTTGTGGTCGCACTCCTCCGAAACTTCACACGGCCGCATCCCTGATTGCAGTAGTGCAATCACTTGAGCGGCTTCGTCTGCAGTAGTATCCATTCTGAGGGACGTTTTTTTTTTTTTTTGCTGGAGTTGTTCACGTGTGTTCTCTTCTAAGTTTCAATGTCGCCTCATCCACATTTGACCGGGATTGGTCGTTTTATACCCTTGTAGGGTGGCGCAATTAGTGAACCCTATTATGCGTATTTTAGCAACAATTTTTGTATAAATATTTTCGTGAAATAATAACGATTAATATTTTTAAATCAATAAATAAAATTTTATTTTTCAAACATTTTTTATCTGTTCTTTGCCTCAAACAAAACACCAATCTCAGTGCAATGTTATATGTGTGTAACAAAAGCGTGTTGTTCATTCGAAGTATGGGGTTGAGCTAAAGAAACTTTCGGACAGACACATTTTAAATACGATTACGAACAAACAACGCATTTCATTCTTCGCCTCAACGCTGCTCATGTGTGGGTTGAAGAAGCATACGTAAACTCGTATTTACAATTTGTGTACCAAAAAGCTACTTTAGCAACCTGCTTCTTCATGCCAACACTGGTTGGACCAGTGTTGGCATGAAGAAGCATATATAAGCACGCGTAACAAACATTACCGTGCGTGATTAATTCCTTTTTTAACTGAACTTACTGAACTAGTTTAGAATTGAGGAACAATATTTGATTCTTGTCTCATGTTAACTTATCAAAATAAGCTATAGCTTAAGTACATTTCGTATCTATTACACTGCTTAAATCACCAGTGGTTTTTCTTGAATCTACATATCTGGACATGGTAACTAAACTAAAGCAAATAAAAAAAATGTTGTGAATTGAAAGATTTTACCTTTTCGACATTGGACCAGAATGTTCGTATTTCTTTTGCTGCAAAGGCGGCAATTTTTTTCAATTGTAGTTCTTGAGCTTTCTCTGCCTTCTGTGCTGCGAGAGCTTTATCTTGAAAATATTTTTGGACCGCCCGAGCACACTGTAACAGTAATCAGCTTAGTGTAACGTCTGTCCATCCATCCGTATGTCAGACGACTGACAGGAGGACCGGGAGTCAGGTGCTTACGTACCTTCTTAGCGGCCTGTTTTTTCCACTTGCGTTCGTGCGCGAAGTCCTGCGCCAACCACGCCATCTCCTCCAGCAGGTAGTCCCAGTGCGACTTGCTGCGCGGCGGCTCCAGCACGCGCGGCAGGCGCCGCTCGGCCCACAGCCCCGCGCGCGCCAGCTCCGCCACGCGCCCCGCCACGTACGCCTCCTGCTTGGCCTTCTCCACCATCTCGTCCGCCGGCGACGCGGCCGGCGGCGAGGGCGGCGCGGGCGCGGCCACGGGCGGCGGCCGCCGAGCCTCCAGGAACGCCACCAGCTGCGGCGCCGGCGGCCGCTTACGCCACACCGCGTAGTCCATCATGTTGCCGCCCGCCTGCAGGAAGTACAGCTCGCTCAGTTGCTCCGTGAACCGCTCGCGCAGGCTCCTCAAGCGCTGCAGCTCGCCCTCGAGGATGCGGCGGCGCAGCGCGGCGGGCTCGTCCTGGGGCAGCTTGGCGCGCTTGCGCGGCGGCTCGTCGCGGCGCTCGTCGAGGCGCTCGGACGGCGCAGCTGGCGCGGGCGGCGTGCCTCCATTGAGCGCGCTCGCTCCGCCGCCGCCCGAAGCGCCAACGCGCTCCACACCCTGCAATTTAAATAACTATCAATTTTGAAAGAGTTATCACTATTATCACTTTAACCTCAATAAGGCTACGCATAAACGAGCCACCGGTAATCCAGTGACAAGTAGTTCACATGCTTTTTCATACGTTTTGTCTGATTCGTCGCACATGTGTGGCCAGTGGCGGCCACCCGCTGCAGCAGTACTCAACACAGCCACCGATGGTTCTGGCCGGTGGGTCGCGTGCGCTTACCCTTAGTTGTAGTCACCGATGCTTACAAATTTAAAAAAAAAAACCGGCCAAGTGCGTGTCGGACCACGCACAATAAAGGGTTCCGTAGTTGGGATGACTTTCAGTGAATGGGTAACTAAAGGAATATTTAATAGTAGAAAGAAAATGTTGATATTTGTAACCATGAAATGTAGAAACAACTGGATTAGTATATTTTAGTTATTTCCATAGTGTAATGTCGTACGGCATTTTGATGGGGGGAAATGCAGCCGACCTTCAGGCTGTATTTGTGCTGCAGAAACGAGCCATTCAAGCAATTTATAACCTAAGTTGTAGGCATTCACTGAGGGATACATTTAAGGATATAAACATAATGACAGTCGCATCTCAATATGTATGTGAGAACCTGATTTATGTCAAAAAGAATATTAATCTATATTCTAAACACAGCGACATTCATAGCATAAATACTAGAAACAAAGTCTTACTTATTGTGCCGAAGACTAGGCTCCAAAAAATTAGTAATTTATTTAAGTGCCAAAGTATACGTTTTTACAACAAACTCCCAAGCCATGTTAAAGAACTGAGCCTCAATAAATTTAAATCATTTATTAAACAGAAACACTGTCAAAAAGGTTTCTATAAAATTAAAGATTACTTGGACGACAAAAAGGCTTGGGATTAATTAAGCTCCAATGTACCCCCAGGCAACAAACTAATTTTATACTAAATCTATTTTTATACTAAGTGTGACATTGATGATTTTTTTTTACTTTTTAGATTAATATTTACTTTTTGAAGTATTATATTTTTTAATTATTGTGAATGTGGAGACTATGTGGATTATTGTTTTTATTATTTCTCTCAGTTAGTTTTCATCTTGGTCTGGCAGTTTGAGTCATTTAAGCGGCCTACCCAAATGTCCTTTCTTTGGTATTGTTCGTCGAATCGTTGACCTCCTTAAGTTCTGAGTTGAGCTGCACGATTACTGACAAATGCGTGCACTGACTGGATAGGTCCACTCAATCTGTGTGGTTCTTTCCTCAAAAGACCATTTCAGACACCTATCTACATGGTCTTTACATGATCTGACCAAGATTATGTTTGGACTTTAAAAGAGACTGTGACCTCTGAGTTTGTTTCGGCCTTTCTTCTCAGAGCAGTCAGATAGGAAACGCCGAGCTCATCTAGTTTTTTTTTTCTAAATATGATTGACGGGTGAAACCTACTTATAGAAAATAAAATCATTTCATCATCATCATCATCATCATTTCATTTTATCCCAAAAACAAACTTAACATTGTAGTTGACACGGTCTATTCTCCAAACTAAATTTAAGTTGGTCGGCTGGTACTTCGTTAACTTGTAAAGCCTACTTAGCTGTGATACCCTCTTAATTTAATTATATTGTACATGTACTAATGCCGTGATTTTTTTCTAACCAACTATTTGGCAGCGAGGGACACACTTTACTGTACCAAAAAATAGCACTTTATAGCTTAATATTACGCAAACGAATCCTTGAATTGAAAAATGGTGTTTTGTTTACACACCCGCAATATTTTTGAACAAATTGACCTATCCAGCGATATCCCACAACATGGCATAGATGAGAAAAAAATATCATCCCCTCATTACGTGCAAGGGTATGAGGGGATGATATTTTTTTTAGAGATTTATTTTTTACTTGTTAACTTGAAACGCGGTTTTTCGCGTTTTCTGGGAAAAGTCGATCTCCTATCGAGAAAAGTTAAATGTAAAAGTTGTAAGAACTTAAAAAATCTTCAACTTTTAATCGAACCATTTTTTGACGTAACCTAAAAATTAAAAAAAAATGGAAAAAATCGCTAAAAACCTGTTTTTTTTTCATGTTTTATTTTTATCTTTCACAAAAAATACCATACTTTTTGTGAATGATGATGTGAATCTTTTGATGAAATTTCGTGAAAAAGTACGTTTTTTTATGTTTTAACTGTTTAACTGCATTTTTTTTCAAGCCCTTAAATATTTTTGTTTTGTTTTTCTACGAATCTAATGGAAAAAAAAACCGGCCAAGTGCGTGAAAACCGGCCGATGTTGGGATGAAATTATCCCAAAACTAACTTAACATAGTAGTTGAAAATATGTATGTATGTTATATATAAATATTATGTATATATATATATATTATATGTAAATATGTTCTCCCATACATCGATTCGTCATGGTTCATTCTCCAACGGCAAATTTAAGTTGAAAAAAAAAATATCACCCCCACATTACGTGCAAGGGAGGTACCCAAAAATTTTTTTTTACCACTTTGTCGGCGTGATTATTAGGTATACATATGCAAAATATTTTTTTATTTATGTATACAGCCTTCTAGTACTAAGCGTCTCTGAGCTACAGCGGCAACAGACAGACAGACGGACATGGCGAACTAATAGGTTGAGGAAAAAGTTTCTTCGCATTTTTTAAGAAAATTCAAAACATTTTTTAATATAGTTTATTTACATTTAACTAAAGTATGTAGGTACCCTTGTTCGATAACTTTTTGCCATCTTGTAGGTAGGGACATGATTCCATTGCTATAGAAATTTTGGGACTTCTGATCAAAATACCGCGACAAGTGGTTCTGGCAGTCCTCTCGTGATGTTAACCTGACACTGCCTAAAGAATTCTGAAGAGACCGAAACAGGTGGAAATCTGAAGGTGCAAGGTCAGAACTATACGGCGGATGCATTAACACCTCCCAGCCAAACTCTCTTAATTTTTGCTCAGTGGCTAAAGATGTGTGAGGTCTAGCGTTATCATGATGAAAAACCACACCCCTTCTGTTGATTAATTCTGGCCGCTTTCTCTCAACTTCTTGCTTTAATCTCATCAGTTGTTCGCAGTAGAGTTCAGAATCGATGGTCCTGCCTGGTGGTAACAGCTCATAATGAATAATGCCCTTCCAATCCCACCACACACACAGCATCACCTTGTTGTGAGTTAACCCGGGTTTCGCCAGTCTGTGAAGCCTGATCGGCCTTTGACCACGACCTTTTTCGCACGTTCTTGTCGTACGTGATCCACTTTTCATCACCAGTTATCAGCTTCTTCAAAATTTTTTTGGTTTCATTACGTCGTAACAAAGAATCACAAATGAGTACACGGTTCATTAGGTTTTTTTCAGTGAGCTCGTGAGGTACCCAAATATCAAGCTTTTTTGTTACCCAGTTTTTTTCAAATGCGCCAAAACTGTTTTGTGGTCAATTCCCAGTTCTTCAGCTACGTCGTAACTACTGATATGCCGAGCTTGCCACTGCTGGACATAGGCCTCTCCCAGGCTGCGCTACAACATCCTGTCCTCCGCCTTCCGCATCTAGTCTGTTTCAGCCACCTTTTTAAGGTCGTCGGTCCGTCTGGCTGGGGGTAGCCCCACACTACGCTTGCCGACACGCGGCCTCCACTCTAGGACTCGTCTGCTCCCGCGAGAAGACTTGACGAAGTTTTCCAAACGCGGGCAGCGTTTGGAAAAATTCGTCCACAAACAAAACGTCAACCCAATCGGATCCTCCTGTCGGCTTCTTGCTTAAAGTTGTGTCTCCCGAGCTGGATAACTTGTCCTAGGTAGACGTACTCCTTCACAATTTCAAGAAGTGACCCTTCGATATGTATTGGACTCGGCAAGACGTGAGAATTGTACATGACTGTCGCCTTGTCCAAATTCATGCCGAGGCCAACCCGCCGAGAGACTCCATTTAGGCTGTGCTGCATCTGGTTTTACTGTTCCAGCGTCTCTGCCATTATGACGATATCATCGGCAAAAGGAAGGTGTGAGATGTACTCGCAGTTTACGTTTATACCCTGTCCAGTCCAGTCCGACGTCTTAAAGACGTCCTCCAACGCATTGGTGAACAGTTTCGGGGATATCACATCCCCTTGTCTCAACTGGCTTGGGATTGAGCTGCTCCAATTATTGCATACTGAAACTTTTATTTTATTTATATACACTTTTGACATTTAATGACACAATGACATATTTACTTTGTGGAGCTTAATATATTGTGTGGAATTTAATATTTACTTGTAAAGTATTATACTGTTTTCAATTATTGTGAATGTGAAGACTATTTAGGTCATTGTTTTTTTTTCTCATTTAGTTTTAATCTTGGTCTGGAGTTTGAGTCATTTAAGCGGCCTACCCAAATGTCTTTTCTTTGGTATTGTTCGTCGAATCGTTGAGCTCCTTAAGTTCTGAGTTGAGCTGCACGATTACTGACAAATGCGTGCACTGACTGGATAGGTACACTCATTCTGTGTGGTTCTTTCCTCAAAAGACCATTTCAGACACCAATCTACATGGTCTTCACATGATCTGACCAAGATTATGTCTGGACTTTAAAAGAGACTCCTCTGACCTCTGAGTTTGTTTCGGCCTTTCTTCTCAGAGTAGTCAGATAGGAAACGCCGAGCTAATCTAGTTTTATTTTCTAAATATGATTGACGTGTAAAAGTGTTTGTACAAACCTACTTAGAGAAAATAAAATCATTTCGTTTCATTTCAACCCCCTGAGTAGTTGAATAGGGCTGGTTGTTTTATCCTGGAACTGGACAGTCATACTTGCAGTGTCATACAAACACCTCAACACTTCGATATAACGCCAGTCAATTCGACATCGTTGCAGAGAGGCCAGAACTGCCCATATTTCGATAGAATCGTCCCCTCACATGTCACAGAGTCTCCGAGGAAAGTTTGGACACCTTATTTTTTCCTTGCGACGGGAAAAGACTACGGGACACGTTGCGTAGCGCTTTAAACACCTCGTCGCCCTTACCATCGACAGTGCCTGTGGTTTCCAATAGGGCGAATCGATTTTGAAGTTCTAGTTGGAACTTTTCGGATCCTAGAGCGGTTTGAAAATCAAAATCAAAAGTCATTTATTCAAACTAGGCTGAAAATCAGCACTTTTCGAACGTCAAAGTTACATAAGATAGTCCCCCAAAAATGCCCGCCCGTCACCACTTCCTAGTGCTTTAGCTGGGAAGAAGAAGTGGTGGAACAAACTCCCCTCTGTCTGTTTAGTTATATAAACTTGATTTTATACAAATCGTATGCAAAGTAATTAACATTACGAAACTCAAAACATTGGATTAAATTACACACTTGCCATACGTTAGCTAGCACGCGCCAATATACCAACAAAACAATGAACAAACTATACTCAAGCAGATAAAAATTTCAACATAAAAAAAACGTAAATAGAACTTAATACCAAAATAAAAGCCTCCAGGCATAAAGGGCGTGCCCGCTTACATAAGGCAATTGCTGTAGCTCGAAGTGAGAAATGATAAACTAGGCCCATCGAAGTAAAATAAGTAAATAATTACTAATAACAATTAAAACCATGATCAGCAAGACGACCAGTCACCACAAGCAGCACCCGTTCACGAGCATAATGCAAAGATCAGCCATCACCCCCTCGCCATATTGGAGGGAAGGAGGCAACCCGATCCCCGAAGCTACCGCAGGCAGTGACATCTAAGGGAGCATGACGAGCTTGCTGCCGGTTGCTCAGGCAAGAATAGTATAATCAATAGTCGAGGACGCTAGCTAACCACTTATTGCAATACAACTCATAAAACACACATTGTAATGAGTAGATTATGTAACTAATAAATTAAAATTTAACTAATTAAATTACATTGACTTATACAGTCAAATAAAAAAATAATCAATTATATGAACTCATATAACCTGTCAGTAGGAAAGCTAATTCTGGAGAAAGAACATAAACATTGTCTTGAGTTAATCACAGCGACCAACTATTCTTATCGTTTAAGTAGTCATTGATAAAATAGTATGCCTTTGAACAAAGGGTGGATTTTACTTTAGTTTTAAACGCATTAAAAGGCAAATCTAGCAAAGAAGAGGGCAGCATGTTATAAAAAGTTATACCAAGCCCAACAAATGAGTTATGTACCTTATGAAGCCGGTGAAATGGAGCTCGTAATTTGTCCTTATTTCTGGTGTTAATATTGTGAATATCACTATTTTTAGTGTATAAGTGTATATTTTGCCTAATATATAAGATGTTGGCGAAGATGAATTGTGATGCCACCGTGAGAATACCAACATCTTTAAAAAAATCTCTCAGAGAAACTCTGGCACCAAGCTGGTAAATAGCTCGAACAGCTCGTTTTTGAAGAACGAATATATTTTGAATGTCAGCGGCTTTGCCCTACAGCAGAATACCGTAAGACATAACGCTATGAAAATAACTAAAATAAACTAATCGAGCTGTATCAACGTCAGTGTATTGTCTTACTTTTCTGACGGCGTAGGCGGCCGAACTGAGCCTGCCCGCTAGGCTTGATATATGAGGGCCCCACTGAAGTTTGGCATCTACTGTTATACCAAGAAAAACTGCCGAGTCTACAGTTTCAAGCACCCCATTATCTAAGACGATGTTGGGACCTAGATTCCTAACATTTGGCAAGGCAAACTTTATACATTTTGTTTTCTTGGCATTGAGAACTAGGTTATTCGTCGTAAACCAATCCGTGACCATTGAGAGTGCACTGTTTACGTCATCAAAATCTTGTCTATTCCTGTTTACTTTAAAAAGAAGTGAGGTGTCATCTGCAAACAATACAACGTCACAGATACCCTTTAAATAAAATGGTAAGTCATTAATATACACTAAGAATAAGAATGGACCCAGTATTGAGCCTTGAGGTACACCTAACTGAACTGGTAACCCGGAAGATTTTACACCATTCACATCTACACATTGGAACCTATTATGTAAATAAGAATTTATTACTTTGAGAGCTTCATTTTGGACACCATAATGTCACAGTTTACGCAAAAGCGTGTCATGGTCCACGCAATCAAAGGCTTTGGAGAGATCACAGAAAACTCCAATAGCATTTTGCGAGTTCTCCCATGCGTCAAATATGTGTTTCAGCAGTGCAACACCCGCATCTGTAGTCGAACGACCTTTTGTAAAGCCATATTGTTCATTATGAAGGAGGCTGTTTAAATTAAAATGTCTTAGCAATTGCTTGAGTATTAAATTTTCAAATATTTTGCTAAATGCAGGTAAGATAGAAATAGGTCTGAAATTGCCAACGTCATTTTTATTACCTGATTTAAATAAAGGTATGACTTTACTACTCTTCATGAGGTCAGGAAAAGAGCCCAAATCAACACATTTATTAAAAGTAACAGCTAGATAGGGGGCTACGATTTCTATTATATTGCTTAATAGTTTAATGGAGATACCCCAGACATCACCAGTATTTTTAGACTTAAGTGTGTTAAAAATATTAACTACATCACGAGGTGTTACATGTTCGAAGCTAAATAAGCGACTACATTTAGGCACACTACTATGCAAAAGGTTTTCAGCTTTAGACGGGGACGAATTCAAGGAGCGAGTCGTAGTTATAGGTATGTTGGCAAAAACTCATTGAATGCTTCAAACTCATTGAAATTGCGTAAATCGGAGGGTAAGGTAATCATGCGGATTCTCTCAGCTCTAAAATTGATATTTAAAGTGCCTCGCACAACCCTATGATCGCTTCCGATATTAAACCTGCTGATCACGGAGATATCTCTAAATATGTGCCTCTTATCCTCATAATAAAGTCTATCTCGATCCTTGTCACGTTATCCGGGCTCTGCCAGGTCCACTTCCTTTGGGGTTTCTTCTCGAAGATAGGATTCATCAAGAGCCCCTGCGACTCTAAAAAGTTAACCAGCATTTGCTCCCTGTGATTCCTGCACCCCAAACCAAACGATCCAACTTTCGTTTCGCCGCATTCTTGTACTCCTACTTTGGCATTGAAGTCACCCATAGTGGGCCTTTGTCATACATACTGTGCATTGGTTTGCTTTCGTGTATGGCCCCGGCTGTCTCTTCAGAGCAAGTCGAAGTCAGCGCATATACCTGTATCACATATATGCCAGTTAATGCGACCTAACTCTACCTCGAGTTCGGCGAGGTGATGGTCCAGTCTCATCGAACGTTCATTGTACGTAGCCAGATGTAGTCGTCGTTGGTAGCCTGCCGTAACCCGGGGATTCTTCGCACCGCAGGAATAGCGGGACCACCGGAAACTGGGGGCCGTTGTTTTGGCACTTTCATTGGTAGGTTTAATGCCCGTAGTCAGTGCCGGGTTGGTAACCGCAGTGCCAATCCTTTCGCAACGATGACGCTGCTGCCCGTCATCGCTCTGGAGAATTTAGATTGGCTTGTGGGATGTTTATACCGCCATTGATAGGTCGCCAGCGCACATACTGGTATTTGCACGATCTACGCGGCCAAAAGTCCCAATATCCAAATAACAAAACCACTAGCAAAAACGAGTTCCACGAACAGAGGACGAACCAGGGAACAATACCCATCCTTGATCTACCTGCCAGAGCACACCCCGCGCGCGTAGCGTCATTCGGAACTCAACCGTTTCACCTAGTGTACGTATCTGTTCTCGGCGCTTTTCTAAACCTTAACTTCGAAAGTGTATTTTTATATTTTCAAGTTGATCTAACGAATTCAAATTGATGGATTCTGATAGAGCAGGTAAGAGACTTACAAACTGTATGAAGCATACATAATAATTCACTCATTCCGTTCAAGTGAACGAACATATGTCAACAGTCAGTCTTCATTCGCAATCTGCCAGTGTAACACCTTTAACTATTTCTATTAAAATACAGTCCACTTTAAAGTGTTATTTATGTGGTTTTATTACCAGCGTCCGCCACATAAAAATGGTCCTTCGACGAAAATAGTGTTCGCGGCAGATAATCAACTCTATATGTTGTGTGAGTGTGACTCAATTTTGTCGGCGTGGACTAGCGGAAGCGGTCATCAACAAACCCGCGTTGTCATCAGTTGTCATTCATCGCACCGCTCAACTATCGCGTCGCGTGCGAGGAGTACGGAGTCTAAACACAGCGTGCTCAGCAGACAGCGCGCCTACGCGGACGAGCGAGAAGAGTGTACGCGTGCGAACGAGAACCGCGATCAACTCGGCCGCCGGTTGGTCGGCGACGTCGAGAGTTCCAGAAACTTCTAGCAAACTCCATAGCTGCCGGAAGTTATCCGCCGATTTTCAACATCTTCATCCATTGTCCGACGCCATAATCCGCCATTTTTGTGGTGTTCTATCAAGTGAAGTGAATCACACGTCTCATTTTTTTCCGCATTGTGCAATCATTGCATTCTGTACAACTAAGTAGCATCCATATATGCGCAAAATTGCTATTATTGCAAGTTTTTATAATTTGTGTAGTTACACAAACCTTTTAAGCCATCATGGCAAACAATTTAAAACGCCTAATACTGGCCAGGGGCCAGGCAAAAGGAACGATAACCACATTATGTAAGTTTGTTGAGTCCGAGGATATCGACAAAGCCCCTATAAGGGCGCTTATGGTCAAGAAGGACAGGTTGGTCACCGCCTTTTCAGAATATAGCTCATTTAACATTGATATATCTGTTCTAGATGAAAATAACGATGAAAACTTTGGCCACTATGAATCCATATATTTATGTGCCTTAGCCGCATTCGAAGATGCCATCGAAGAAAAATCTAGCCCAGGTAAATCTCCGAAACCCGGAGCAGAGCGTGACGAGGAAGAAAAAGACGCTATGAAACGTCTCCCACCTATAAATATTTCCAAGTTTGGAGGTGAGGTAGGTGACTTCCACGACTTCATCAGCCTATTTAAAAGTGTCATCGACAAGAACACTAAACTATCACAATGTGATAAATTCTATTATTTAAAAACCTATTTAAGTGGCGAAGCCGCCGAACTCATTAAACATTTATCGCTAACTGCACATAACTATGCAACCGCACTGCAATTGCTCAGCGAGCGATATGATAATAAAAACAAGGTCGTTAATTATCATGTTAATTCTATATTAGACCTAAAGCCTATTTCTAAGTGCACTGCCTTAGCTTTAAGAGAAATCATTTCTCAAACCAGACAGCATTTAGCTGCCTTAAAAAACATAAATATACCCGTTCAACATTGGGATGCAATTATTGTATGCATTTTGCAACGCAAGCTCGACATACACACATTAAGGTGCTTTCATCTAGAAACAAAATCAGAGGCTGACCCTGACTTAAATTCACTTCTTAAATTTTTAGAACAACGGGCAGCAGCACTTGAAACTGTGGCAGACAGCCAAACATCCTCAAATTGTGCAGTGAACAGCGGCCGCAGGACAGGTTTGGTAGCCACTAAGGAGGTAAACAAAAATACACAAGTATGCAAATTTTGTAAGACTAAAAATCACCAACTATATAAATGTGAAAAATTTAAACTTGCCTCGCTATCTGATCGTTTCGGCTATGTAAAGACCAATGAGTTGTGTACCCTATGCTTAAACAAACACCTGTCAAAGTGTAAATTTGCCTTTAAGTGTTCAATTTGCAAACAAAACCATAATAGTTTACTGCATAAAAATGAGCCTGAACAGGAGTTAAAGCAAGTTTCATTATCTATGAATAAATGTGTTGATGTTTTATTGCCTACTATAAAGGTAAACATAACTGACAAGTTAGGTCAACAATTTCAAGTTAGGGCTCTTTGTGACTCAGGTAGTCAGGTTTCCTTTGTGTTATCAGACCTAACAGAAAAAATTGATTGCAGGTTAGTCAATAACTATACCTATATTAAAGGAATATGTGGTCAATCCAACACAGTTCCTCATACTGCTACTTTTAACATCTCTTCTACTCTCAACACTTACAAGACTCAAATAGTATGCTGTGTAGTGCCAAACATCACTAGTGATTTACCTCAGTGTGAGATAGATACAGATAATTTAAAAATTCCTTCATACGTCAAGTTAGCTGACACAGAATTTTATAAAACTGGAAAAATAAGTATCTTATTAGGTTGTGACGCTTTCTTTAAAATCTTATTGCGTGAACAACTACCTATTATCCCTAAAGGTTTGTATTTACACAACACCCACTTTGGGTATATTGTGGCTGGAAGGGTGAAGACTAGAAGTTACTCTCCGGTAAGTAAGTGTACCAAACACATTTTAAAAAACAGTGAATGTGATAGCACCCAAAATATAGAAAAGACTTTAGAGCAGTTTTGGAAGTGTGAGCAAGTGACAGAAGTTTTCACTGAGTCGGCTTCTGAAGAAGCTCTTGCTGAAAAAATCTTTTCTGAATCTGTAATATTGAAAGACAATAAATTTCAAGTTAACTTACCTTTAAAACAAAATTTTGATCAATTAAACATGGGAGATTCTTTCATAAGAGCTTTACAACGTTTTAACAATTTAGAAAAAAGACTTCACAAAGATGCTGAACTTTTCAGAGGTTATAAAGCGTTCATTGACACTTACATTTCAATGGGTCATGCTAAATACATTGATATTCAAACATATGATTTAAAAGCTGGTCAGGTATACTTTCTACCACACCATCCAGTATTAAACGAAAATAGCAAAACTACAAAACTAAGAGTCGTTTTTGATGGCTCAATGGCTACTAATCAAGGTTTTTCTTTAAATGACATGTCGCTCAATGGGCCTTGCATCCAAAATGAGTTATTTAATATATTGATTCTCTTCAGATTACATAAATATGTGTTATTTTCTGACATTCAAAAAATGTTTAGAGAAGTTAACCTCAACCCAGCACACTGTGCTCTTCAAAATATATTGTGGAGAGATTCACCACAAAAGGAAATACAGTGTGTTCAGTTGCAAACAGTCACCTATGGACTTAAAAGCTCACCATTTTTAGCTACAAGATGTTTAAATGAGTTAGCTTTCAGATTTGCGCATACTTACCCTGAAGGTGCACACATATTATTGAATCAATGCTATGTCGATGATGTTTGTACCGGTAGTAACGACTTACAAAAATTACTTGATATGAAAAACCAATTAATTGCCATTTTAAACCTTGGTGGTTTTAAACTTCATAAATGGAGTTCAAACAGTGAGCATATATTAAGGGACATTCCCTGTGCTTTACAGATTTCAAATGAAATTGATTTATGCAAAAGTGATGATCAATATGTGAAGACCTTGGGTATCAAATATAACACACAAACGGATGTATTGAACATTTCCTGTCCACAAACTGAGTTGTTAGATGTCTACACCAAGCGTCAGACATTAAGTTTCATTAGCAAACTCTTTGATCCACTGGGTCTAGTAGGTCCAATTATTGTACTTGCAAAAATAATCATGCAACAAACATGGTTAGAGAAGGTTTCATGGGACTCACCATTGCCACTGAACTTAAATAAAAAATTTAAATGTTTTGTTGATAATTTATCAAGAACAGGTTGTATTCAAGTAAAAAGAAATATTGACACACAAAACTCAACATGTATTGAACTAATAGGGTTTGCAGATGCCTCTCAGAAGGCTTATGGTTGTTGTGTTTATTTAAGAACCATTAACAGCAATGATCAAGTAAATGTTGAGTTGTTATGCTCAAAATCAAGGGTAAATCCCATAAAATCATTAACCACACCAAGATTAGAGTTGAATAGCGCTTTGATACTAGCAAAACTATCAAAAAAGTTGTATGATCAACTAATTAAAAATAATTTTGCCATTAAGGTACATTTATATGTAGATTCTCAAATTGTTCTTGCTTGGCTTAACACAGAGCCCACAAAATTGTCTGTTTATGTTGCAAACAGAGTCAAAACTATCTGTGATCTCACACAAAATGCCTCATGGTCATATGTCAGTACCGTTGAGAATCCTGCAGACTGTTTGTCTAGGGGTATAGAACCTCACTTACTTAAAAACAACCAGTTATGGTGGCATGGGCCACAATTTTTACATAGTAAGAATTACACACATGAATCTACAAATATCAAAATTCCTAAGGAAATTCCTGAACTTAAGCTTTGTAATATTACATTGACTTCTGAATCAAATAAAGATTTCAGTTTATATTCATATTATTCGGATATTAACAAATTGAAAAGAATTATTGCCTATATTTACAGGTTTTTTAACAATTGCAAAGTAAAGAAAGAAGATAGGGTCTCCGGACATCTAAAAATAAAAGAACTTCAATTTTCACTCAAAAATATAATTAGACAAGATCAAAAACAACATTTAAGTGAGGAAATGAATTGTATCATGTCCAAGAAACCCATTAAATCCAATTTGAAATCCTTAAATCCATTTTTAGATGGAATAGGTATCCTCAGAGTAGGAGGTAGGTTACACAATGCTAACATACCATATGATCAGAAATATCCTATCATATTACCCAAAGAATCATACATTACACGTTCAATAATTAACAATGAACACAAATGTTTGTTACATGCTGGGAAGAAGTTGACCCTAGCCAGTTTATGTCAAAGGTTTTACCTAATTAATGGACTTAGAGAAGTCAAAGGAGTAATTCACAAATGTTTACTGTGTTTCAAGCTAAGAGCCAAGGCATCAGAGCAAATGATGGGATCTCTTCCTTCAGACAGGGTGAACCCCAGCCGACCTTTTGAAAAGGTAGGAATCGATTATGGCGGTCCGTTTTCAATAAAATTACACCGTATTAGGAAACCAGTAATTTTAAAAGCATACATAGCATTATTTGTTTGTTTCACAACAAAGGCCATTCATATTGAGTTGGTATCAAATTTAACAACTGAATGTTTTTTACAGGCATTAAAAAGATTCATTTATCGTCGCAATAAGCCATCTATTATTTATTGTGACAATGGTTCTACCTTCAAGGGTGCCAATAATCAGTTGCATGAGTTATACTCATTACATTTTAATCAGGTACATCAGGAGAAAATTATAAACTCAACTTCAGATCTTGGTATTGAATTCAGTTTTATTCCTTCTTATTCACCAGTATTTGGAGGCCTATGGGAAGCAGGAATTAAGAGTGCTAAATATCACTTAAAAAGAGTTGTAGGCAAACAGATACTAACCTATGAAGAGTTGAATACTGTGATAATTCAAATAGAAGGGTTATTGAACTCCAGGCCTTTACTTTCTTTGCCAAGTATTGACCCAAATGACATGTCTTATTTAACTCCTGCTCATTTTTTGACAGGTGCTTCTATTACATCATTCCCTGAACCTGATGTAACAAATGTGCCCACAAACCGTTTGTCATTTTGGCAGCAATGTACTCACATGGCTCAATCCTTTTGGAAAACTTGGTCAAAACAATATTTGACTCAGTTACAAAATAGGCCAAAATGGCACAATAGTGTACCAAATATTGAAAAAGGGGTATTGGTGCTACTCAGAGTTGATAACACCTCTCCATTAACATGGCCAGTGGCCAGAGTAGAACAGACTTTCCCTGGATCAGATGGCAAGGTCAGGGCATTATCTGTAAGAACTAATAGTGGTAAAATCATGCGTACTAGTGTTATGAAAGTTTGTGTACTTCCTATTTATGAATAAATTATACTTAATAATTTACCTCTGTGTGGCTGCTGGACATGTCATGTGAACTTGTTCATTTACTAGGCTAAATACGTAGGGTATAAATATCGTTAGTTAAGCCAACTTTCTGTTAAAAAAAAAATCACTTAAATTAATAATCATAGTTGAACTTAAACATGATGTAAACAGATATAGCATACTCAATAGATTCATAATTATACTTTAAGAAGGTAAAATGTAATATAAATATGTGCACATCTATTTTGTAATAGACACATACCAACCTATTTAAAATGCATAGTACATAGGTACTTAAATGAACGTAACATTAATGTATGTTATGTATGTATAAGTACAATAGGTTTTATAATCACAACAATTTAGTAAGTAGTTTTCCAGTTATTGATTAATTAAATTTACTTTGTTAGATTATTCCTTAGTAATTCTGTACATAACAATTTAAAGGATTTCAAAAGAATTGAAGCATCCAGTAAGTAGGTACCTAAATAGTTAAGCATTTTTGTTTATATTATAAAATAGTAAATAAGTAGTACCCAAGTTTAAACAGTTTATTTATACTTGTGAAAAGGACACAAATGTTCCTATTTGTCTAATATTCAGTAAATTTAAGATTAAGTTACATTTTGGTTTGTATTCAAACTATAGCCTTTTGGTTTCTTTGTCGGCGTTGCCATTTATGTATGAAGCATACATAATAATTCACTCATTCCGTTCAAGTGAACGAACATATGTCAACAGTCAGTCTTCATTCGCAATCTGCCAGTGTAACACCTTTAACTATTTCTATTAAAATACAGTCCACTTTAAAGTGTTATTTATGTGGTTTTATTACCAGCGTCCGCCACACAAACTACATTAATAAAGTTATGATCAACTAATATACAACATTGTTTTTTTATAATGTATGAACTCATTTCCATACCGTGATTTTCTATAATATTTTTTCTTTGCTAGTGTGTTTGTTTGTGTATCGGGATAGATCGGGCTATGGTTATAATTATAGGTTATTATTTGAACATTTTTCTTAAAATTACTAACAAAAACATCTCCGGAAACGTCCGGATAGATTCACTTTTAGGGGATTAAAGATATTTAGAAATAAAATGTATAAAATGCGATTTTTGTTAGCGACTTTTTTACATAGTGTACGTTTGTTTTAGGATCACAGGGTGCGTCAGGAGTAAGGATTGTGACACTTGTTTGACCGCATAAAGAAAGAAAATTTGCCTAATTTAGATGCAAAATTAAATCATCTGAAACATCAACTCTTGTCTTGTGAAGATTACAATGAACACCAAATTGTTAATTTGAAACGTAGTTTTGCCCATTTCAAATCAGACCAAACAAAGGTGACAAACAGACAAAGGTGGTCAAAGCTCATTATAAAGAAGAAAATTTTCTAAAATACAACCGGTCATGACTGGAAGGTACGTTTGAAATCCCTGTTGTTGAGACCTCACAAAAAATAACCAGGTCGACCACCGCTCGCTTGCTCCTCTCACTTCGATTTGTCGTTCGAAGAGGCAAGTGAGAGGAACAAAAGGCGAAAGACTGAGGAACTTCGTTCTGGTTTCGGAAAGGAGATCATAATACACGCTGCGCAAGTGGAGCTGGGAAAATCTGCTAAAAGAGATACATCAAATGACCTTAAAGATATCACCAGTACTCCGACACGAGCAACTAAATATAAGAAGCATTTTCTCTTACGAAATCAAGTAAAGAGCAATCCTCTTTGACACCAATGCAAGCGTTGCAAATGTTTTTAGATGCAGATTTGACACAAGGATAATACGAAATTATAAGAAAGACCAATAAGGCATTATTACCAATCGGGCAACTTTCAGAGGAAGCAGCTGAGGCTCGTAACAAACATTTTAGATGTTACTGACAAGATTTTGCGAGGAAATTTTCCAGAGAAAGTTGCAACCAAGATATTTTTAACCGCCTTCTTCTTAGTTCAGATCCTTTGCTAAGTAGTAAGTGACCTGTAAAAAAAAGGAAAGCAAACACATTTTTGCCTAAAACCTTGGCCATGTTCGTATCTGTGGAACCAAATATAATTGAAAATTCATCAGAGGGCGATGAAGAAAGTATTACAGAAACTTAGCATTTTTTTTCCTGTAATCTATGTAACCTACCTAAAGTTTTGTGAATATAATATTATTTTGTAAAAATATCATTTTTTTCTTATTTGCGTTGTTTAGATAACAAATAAGCATTAAAACAATTTTGGCCCCGTAGATCGTGCAAATACCAGTATGTGCAGCGCCTCGTTCGTCAGTGGCAGAATGAACCGCGCGCAGGTGAGGTTGACATTTGGGGAGTCCGGTTGTTTTGTGCTCCCCCATACACCTCTCTTTCACACACCTTGTTTACTACGGAACCCTAAAATGATCAATTTTTTTTATACGAGAAGGACAGATTCGAGATCGATCGATATATCGATATTTCTTTCTCCTCCCTAGGCGATAACAATATCGATGGCACCACCAACATCACTACAATATGCCCTGCCCCCCGACCCGTATCGTGCGATAGGGAGTCTTGGAGGCAATTACCTACATTTCCTTTTTGAAATATTGTCTCGGGCGGTAACGTTTTCGTTACGTATATTCGTGGGTTGGGCAGGCGCAGGCAGGACAGGCCAGGCATATTCATATTTAGCCTAGGGCTGTCAGAAGTCTAAATCAGCCACTGGATGAACCTCTCAGTATCGATCGTTATATCGATATTTCTTTCTCCTCCCTAGGCGATAACAATATCGATGGCACCACCAACATCACTAATATGCCCTGCCTACAATAAACCTTTACGAAATTAGACAATTGTCTCAATAGATTCAGTACACCTTAATCTAGGTCTGTACGTTTTTCGTTTTTAGTAAGTCAGTTTAGTTTAATTAATAAAAATAAAAACGCTCGACGACGTTTTTAAGTCAATATGTCTTTACAATAAAAACTTACGAACCTAGTTTTTCATTATATCAATAACATTTTCAAAAATTATGAAAATTAGACAGGGGGAAAAACGTTATCGCTTTTTGTATGAAAATTTACAGCTTCACAATCCTCTTAACGCAAATAAATGTATAATACGTATTCGTTCGAAGTTTAAACTTTTTGTTTATTTTCGGCTAATCTGTCCATCATTAAAAAGTGAAACTCAAACCTCTGTTGGTGTTTTTGACCCCTGTAAGAAACAGGATCGATTGGCACCAAAAAATGTTTTTGTGAAAACTGCCCATTTTCTTGCTGACTGTACATTTTTTTCAAAATCTGTGAATGCAGACCTAAATGTCTCAAAAAGTTAAGGACGGTGTCCTAAGACCGTTTTACAGTAGCTACAACGGTTAAGGTAGCTGCCTTTACTGCCCCGTCTCAAAAATCCGCCTTGTATATTAAGGGAACTTTACGAGTATGTAACTGTTTCAAATCTGAAAAAATTGTTTTCACTTCTCATGCTCTAAAAGGTTGTGCATACGCGACATAAAATCGTTTTTTATGCTCTATTGTATAAAGTAAACTTTTTTTCTAAGACTAAGATAATCAAGCCCAACACCCACAGGCACAAAAAACGTCGCAGATTAAAGTCGTTATTTTATTTCATTTGCTTTAATTTATATCACTGTAGTGTTTTCTATTGTTAATTTAATAAAACCAGATAAAATGACGTCATTTATTATTTAAAAGAAACGTTTTTATGACTTGGCAGTATGAAGTACCTACCCAAGTCAAATATCACATGTTGAAAATAAAAAAAAATAAACTTTTAAAAAGTTTCGTGGCGGGAATTAGCTATTCTCTTCTTCAATTTTGCAACATTTTTGAACAGTGAAAAGTGATTAAACTAAAACAATAGAATATTCATGTGACGGGAGAAATTACAGTCTGGCCTAACACGCTAATGGAAAAACGTGGTTGAAGAAATATTACCGCCGAAATCCAAGCAACTGTATCTCAACGCGTACGACAATTTCATGCGTTGGAGATCAAACAAACAAACAAGTAAACACTGTTATATACTTTATGCCTATTTCATTTTCTCGCAATCGAAGTGAAAAACAGAGTGTATAACTCGGGTATAAACGAGCCATTTTACCCAACTTTATTATCCGAGCTTCTTTTATGCACTTTTTGGATTCTTATATACTCATTGACATTGATGAATTTTTATATATCAATGACATGAATATTTACTTTTTAAGTATTATATTTTTTTTAATTATTGTAAATGTGACTTAATTGGGTTATTTTTTATTTTTTCACTCAGTTACTTTTAATCTGGGTCTGACAGTTTGCGGCCTACCCAAATGTCCTTTCTTTTGTATTGTTCGTCGAATCGTTGAGATCCTTATGCCCTGAGTTGAGCTGCACAATTACTGACAAATGCGTGCACTGACTGCAAAGGTCCACTTAATCTGTGTGGTTCTTTCCTCAAAAGACCATTTCAGACACCAATCTACATCGTCTTCACATGATCTGACCAAGATTATGTCTGGACTTTAAAAGAGACTGACCTCTGAGTTTGTTTCGGCCTTTCTTCTCAGAGTAGGCAGATAGGAAACACTAACCTCATCTAGATTGACATGTAAAAGTGTTTGTACAAACCTACTTACAAAAAATAAAATCATTTCATTATTGATTTCAGTGCATGCCATAGGCATGAAATATAAAACCTATTTGTTTGGTGATGAATGAAACTGTTCCCATTGTTGGAAATGAACAGTGATCAGATTTTGTAGTTCAATTGCAGGGATATAATGATGTTATCAGATATGGATAAGCCAAATTATATCATCCCAGTGTCCCGGGAATAGTGAATCTGCCATGTACTGGTTATACTAAGTTGTAAAATGGATGAAATAGGTCAACTTTAGTAACTGATATAGGGTAATTACTTGGAATTCAGGTTTGCATTTTTTTTATTTTTGATGAGGCTGTCAAGGCATTCCACTCTATTGTTATTCATAAACGTAACTAGGACACATGCAAAAGGCATTGTTTTATCAGAAGCTGATAAGAGCACCTGAGAAGTAACTGTTAGAATAAAATAGATATTTACATCCGCATCTGCAATTGCAGATTCTTTCGCATTTATTTGGACTTCTGCATCTGTATCATTATCCGCATTAATCAATACAGATGCAGATGTGGTAAAAAAAGGGTGAGTATAAGTAAAATCATAATCATCAAAATGGTAATTAATCATCAACATAGTCACATTTGCTTGAAATAGTCTTGTATAACACACATAATTTCGAGAGCTATATTGGTTTTTAAGTTATTATAATTTAATAATTATTTATTAATTAAGCTACTCAAATGTACCCCCAGGCAACAAACCAATTTTAAACTACACTGGACAGCAAATAAACCGAGCCACCCGCTACCTAGGCACTCTAATTCGATTTTCTCAAAAACGAAAAAACCTACAATTATCAAAGTTGTACCTACAGAAAGTGCGTTTCATGGTGATTAAAATGAAAGGAAACTCATTGGGTTTAATCAATATTTCAGTGTTTATTAAGGATTTTACAAAGAAGAGTCGTTTTCCAGTCGTGACAATCGTTAGTAATGATAAAGTGAAAAAAAAAATTAAAGCCAAAAACAAAGATAAAATCAAAAAAAAAAGTTTTGGATTAATATTCCGTATTCCCTCCCCTAGCTCGGATAACTGCCAGCAACCTTGTATTCATCGACCTTTCGAGCCTGACTTCCACTCCTCTTCAATTGCGATTCGCAGCTCTGGAAGCCTTGTTGGAGCAGGTACCCGGGCTCGAACCCGACGTTTCAGCTCATCCCATAAGTGTTCTATCGGATTCAAGTCCGGGCTTCGAGCTGGCCAATCCATCGTACGAATGCTGACGTCGCGTAGATACTGGGTCACCACATGAGCAACATGAGGCCGTGCATAATCATGCATCAATTGCATATCCTGCCCGATATACCCTGCGTAAGGTACCACATGGTCTGCGAGGATTTCAGTAATGTAGCGATGAGAAGTCAGTCCACGTGTACGGCCCGTCGGTTCGATGAAAACTAACGCTGTATGTGCTGTTAACGAGATGCCGCCCCAGACCATTACAGATCCTCCTCCATAAGCAACAGTTTCCTCGATGCAACACTGAGAATAAGGTTCTCCAGGGCGACGATATACTCTCTGACGTCGATCACTTCCATGTAGACTCACCCTGGTCTCATCAGTGAAGAGTACATTACTCCACTGCTCTAATGTCCAATCCCTATGCTCTCGAGCAAATTCAAGTCGTGCTTGACGGTGTGCTACCGTTAATGCTGGGCCTGTTGCAGCTCTTTTTGGGGTCAGGTTCCGTTCAGCAAGTCTCCTTCTGACGGTATCTGAACTTATGACCACTTGGCGTTCGTCACGCAGACTTTGTTGGACTTGAACTGCATTGAGGTGGCGATTTCGCAGAACAGTAAGGTGGATATAACGATATTCTGCTGCTGATGTAGCCCTAGGTCCGCCCGTACCTGGACGGCGATCGAATGCTCCAGTCTCTAGGTATCGTCTGTAAACTCGTTGCACCGAAGATCTGCTGATTCGAAGCCTTCGAGCGACTTCACGTTGCGCAATGCCTGCTTGAAGTAATGCTACAGCTTGAGCTGCTTCCTGAGGTGTTGTATCCATTATTAATCGAAAAAAGTAGCAAAAACACGCGCGTCTGAGAAAATGATGGACAAAAACTAAAGAAATGATAAGAAATATCCGACTACCCTCATTGTAGAGAAAAAGAACGCTAATTTCAAACTCTGGTGAAAACAGAGCAAATCGTTAGCATTGTGTTTGTTGCTTGATTACAATGTGAGTTGACGGTACTTTCGAATTAATTTGTAGTCATTTTAATAACCATGAAACGCACTTTTTGTAGGTATAACTTTGATAGTTGTAAGTTGTATACTTTTTGAGAAAATCGAATCAGAGTTCCTAGGTAGTGGGTGGCTCGGTTTATTTGCAGACCAGTGTAAATTTATTTTTATACTAAGTGTGACATTGATGATTTTTTTATATACTTACACTGTGACATTAATATTTACTTTTTGAAGTATTATATATATATTTTTTAAATTATTGTGAATGTGAAGACTTTGTGGATTATTGTTTTTATTATTTCTCTCAGTTAGTTTTCATCTTGGTCGGGCAGTTTGAGTCATTTAAGCGACCTACTCAAATGTCCTTTCTTTGGTATTGTTCGTCGAATCGTTGAGCTCCTTAAGTTCTGAGTTGAGCTGCACGATTACTGACAAATGCGTGCACGGACTGGATAGGTCCACTCAATCTGTGTGGTTCTTTCCTCAAAAGACCATTTCAGACAGCAATCTACATGGTCTTCACATGATCTGACCAAGATTATGTCTGGACTTTAAAAGAGACTGTGACCTCTGAGATTGTTTCGGCCTTTCTTCTCAGAGTAGTCAGATAGGAAACGCCGAGCTCATCTAGTTTTTTTTTCTAAATATGATTGACGTGTAAAAGTGTTTGTACAAACCTACTTACAGAAAATAAAATAATTTCATTTCATTTTATTATTATTGCCGCAAATTGAATTATGATCAAACGAAATTGCGCTGCAATTTGTAAAAAGAAGTAAGAAATGTTGAATTTCGCCTTGCCGCAAAAAACTTGAGTTTAATTACAAATTAACATAAGATACGCGATACAGATGCAGGTGTTGCACTGCTGAAATACATATTTAACGCATGGGAGAACTCGCAAAATGCTATTGAAGTTTTCTGTGATCTCTCCAAAGCTTTTGATTGCGTGCAACATGAAACGCTTTTGCGTAAACTACATCATTACGGTGTCCAAAATGAAGCTCTTAAAGTAATAAGTTCATATTTACATAATAGGTTGCAATGTGTAGATGTTAATGGTGTGAAATCTTCCGGGCTTCTAGTTCAATTAGGTGTACCACAAGGCTCAATACTGGGTCCATTCTTATTCTTAGTGTATATTAATGTATGGTATATTAAGGTATCTGTGACGTTGTACTGTTTGCAGATGATACCTCTCTTATTTTTAAAGTAGACAGGAATAGACAAGATTTTGACGACGTAAACAGTGCACTCTCAATTGTTACGGATTGGTTTACGACAAATAACATAGTTCTCAATGCTGAGAAAACGAAATGTATAAAGTTCGCTTTACCGAATGTTAGAAATCTAGGACCCAACATCGTCTTGGGTAAAGAGGTTCTTGAAACTGTAGTCTCCGCAGTTTTTCTGGGCATAACAGTAGATGCTAAACTTCAGTGGGGCCCTCATATATCAAGTCTAGCGGGAAGGCTCAGTTCGGCCGCTTACGCCGTCAGGAAAGTAATACAATACACTGACGTTGATACAGCTAGGTTAGTATATTTTAGTTATTTTCATAGCGTTATGTCCTACGGTATTCTGCTGTGGGGCAAAGCCGCTGACATTCAAAATATATTTGTTCTTCAAAAACGAGCTGTTTGAGCAATTTACCAGCTAGGTGCCAGTTTCTCTGAGAGATTTTTTTAAAGATATTGGTATTCTCACGGTGGCATCACAATTCATCTTCGCCAACATCTTATATATTAGGCAAAATATACGTTATACATTAAACACAGTGATATTCACAATATTAACACCAGAAATAAGGGCAAATTACGTGCACCATTTCACCGGCTTCACAAAGTTCGTAACTCGTTTGTTGGGCTTAGTATTACTTTTTATAACAAGCTAAAGCTAATCTATAATGCCTAAAAGTTTAAGATCCGCTGCAGTAAACAAAATCAGAAACATATATGATATTCTTCAGAATATATGCTAGGTAGACAGTGTGTTGAAAACATAATACAACTAATTTGATACGATAGAAAAAAATCACGAAGATACCTATAAAAATGTCTTTTAACGATTCAAAACCATACTAATATACATGCAATCATTCAGATTTTTGTCAGATTATTCTACAAGCAACATATTAGCTTAATAGTGTTTTATTTTTTTTATACAATCTATAGCTTTTTTGTAAATCGAGAATTGCTTCATATTTTGCAATAAATTACCAGCGTTCTGTCATCGCGCTTCTCTTTCTTTTCTATGCAGTCCGACAGTGACCGCGCTTTAGGTGTTGTCGGCCTCTTAAACGATAAGAATTGTTGGTCGCTGTGATTAACTAAAGACAATGTTTATGTTCTTTCTCCAGAATTAGCTTACCCAGTGACAGGTTATAGGAGTTCATATAGGTAATTGATTATTTTTATTTGACTGTATAAGTCAATTTATTTTTAAATTTTAATTGCGATTATTATTGACTTAATCTTCTCATTATAATGTTTTTTTTGTTGAGTTGTATTGCAATATGCGGTTAGCTAGCTACCTCGATAACTGATTATATTATTCTTACAACCGGCAGCAAGTTCGTCATGCTCCCTTAGATGTCACTGCTTGCGGTAGCGTCGGGGGTCAGGTTGCCTCCTTCCCTCAAATATGGCGAGGGGGGGTGATGGCTGATTTTTGCGTTATGCTCGTGAACGGGCGCTGCTTGTGGTGACTGGTCGTCTTACTGACCATTGTTTTGTTTTGTTATTAGTAATTAAGTGTTTATTTATTTTACTTGGATGGTCCTAGTTCATCATTTGTGACTGTTACAGCTATATGTAAGCGGGCACCCCTTTATACTTAAGAGTCTTTTATTTAGGTTTTAAGTTCTGTTTACGTTTTTATCTCTGCTTGAGAATAGGTCTTTTTCTTTCTTTTTTTTTTTGTTGTTATAGTGGGGTGCTCGCTAACATATGGCTAATAATTTAATGTTTTGCGAACAGTCATGTTTACAAACGCTCCTAGTCTTTCATTCATAAATTAATGTTTAATTTCGCTAATAATCCTAAAAAGTGTCAGTATAGGTAACAAAGTGACAAAATAAATATTGTCAAAACAAAAACAACTATACTCCATTTATTAGACAGAAGTTAGAAAAGGTTATTTTGCATGCACACTTTGTAACAAAAGTACAATAAACTTGTTAAAGTTACGATAGACGCCAAATTTATTAAAATCTATTTATATACCAGCTTCCACACTTAATTGTAATCATTTTAACTATTTATCTTATGAAATTAGGTGGCTTTCATTTAGATATATTATTTAATTCCAATTTAAAATTACAGTGTCAATGATAAAAACCTAAAAGAAGCAGGGTTGAAATAATACCGGAACGTTTTTAGTTTCACTATAATTCTACCAAATCTAAAATGTTACCTAATTCCTACATAGGCTGTGACAGCCGGGTTTTTCTAATTTTACCGGTTTATGTCGTCTGTGAAATTGACGTAAACTGTGATTGTCATTAGTGTCATTCACGTGCGGTGTGAATACTTTTTGAATGCTAACATACGCCTTGTTTTTGTTATTGCCGAATTTTCGTTTAGAGTTGTTATTTTTTACTGTTTTTCCTTTGTTATTAGTGTTGTTATTGGGTCGTTTGTATAAAACGTTACGTTTTGTTGAGCTATGGGTGATCCCGGTGCGGGCCCGAGTGGCTTACAACATAACATACGTTCTAAGTCTGACCAAAGCCAACGGCGAAAAAAACGTGGCCCGAATGTGACCAAGACGAGACAATAATGTCTCCCAAGAAAAAGAGAATGAAGCAAATTGCACTTCGAGCTGTAGAAAAGCAAACAGTAATAAATATTTTTAAGCAATTTAAGGAATCCTGGCCTGCAGGTACTCCTCGTTATAAGACTGAGATGGTAAAGAAAACAGCAGAAGTTGCCGGTAAGGATGATTCATCAAATTATTACTATAAAAATATTTGAAAGTAACATGCACTGTATTATAACATGTGTTTTCTTATTTATAGGCGTATCTCGGACTACTGTATACAATATACTCAAAGAGTACAACACAAGAGGTCGCTTGCAATCTGCCCCTCGTCAATGGCAGCACATGAAATGTCATGATTTTGATGACATGACATTAAGTGGAATACGCAGGAAAATTCATTCCTTCTTCTTTAATAATGAGTTGCCCACCTTGAATAAGATACTAGAAGCAGTAAACAGTGACGAGTCTCTGCCAGATTTTAAGAGGAGCACTCTGTATAAAATAATTAAAGAAACATTAAAGTTCACCTATATCAAACGGAGCAGAAAAAGTGCACTCATAGACAAGCAGGAGATCGTCCTATGGAGACTAAAATATCTTCATGAAATAAAAAGTCTAAGGAATGAAGGAAGAAAAATATACTATTTAGACGAGACTTGGTTAAATGAAGGTACAGTGCTTCTAATATTTCTTAACAATTTTTATGCACCAAGTAGTGTATGAAATCCAGCATTCCATAACATTTTGATTTAAGTATTATGATTTATTGTACAGTTAAATAAGAGGAAAGGACAACATAATTTTATAGATGTGTTTTGTGAATATTGTATTAAAATTCTCTCTTCTCTTCTCATCTTAAATCTTTTAACACACATACAGGTCACACGAAAAGCTCAATATGGCAAGACACCACTATTAAGTCTTCAAAAGAAGCACATCGGGAAGGTCTATCCACTGGTTTAAAGAACCCAACAGGAAAAGGAAGGCGGCTTATCATTGGTCATATTGGTATGTACTTGATTTACTTGCATTTGGTTTTAAAATAAGTTGACTGTCCTCACCATTTACAAATGAACACCCCGTTGTCACTGACTATTCATTATGTAATATTTTTGTATTACGAATTAACACATGCAAAGCGAACTATTAACGTTAGAAATATTGTTGCTACTTTATTAAAGTATATATAAGACCTATTTCCAGCAGTGAAAATATATAGGGGGGTACCGAATAATTGACTTGTATAAATTGTATTTCACAGGATAAACTGAAGGGTTTTTAATGAATGCTGCATTAGTATTTGATGCAAAGAAAGGAGATGGAGCAAACCACTAGGAAATGGACGCCTTCAACTTTGAAAAGTGGTTCAAGTTAATTTTGAGCAAAGTTGAGAGTGGCTCTGTAATTGTTATGGACAATGCGCCATACCACTCACGGAAACTGGAGAAGCTGCCATCTACAGCCACACGAAAGGCAGATATACAGGAGTGGTTAAAAAACAAAAATATTCCTTTTGAGGAAAAAGACCTGGCTACTTTATTAGAAAAAGTAAAACAACAAAAACGTTTATACTAAAAGTTTGTTGTAGATGAGATGGCTATAGATAAGGGTATGTCAGTATTGCGCCTCCCACCCTACCACTGCGAGCTCAACCTATAGACTTAATATGGGCTCAAATGAAGGGGTATGTGGCCCAACATAATAAAACATTCAAATTAGACGAATTGAAACGATTACTCCCACAAGCTCTGGATACTATTACCCCAGAACGACGGCAGTCTTGCGTTGCTCATGCAATTAAAGAAGAGGAAAGGTTTTGCCAACTTGATGGCATAATGGATAATGTGGTCGAAAGATTTATTATTAATGTTGGTGAAACTTCATCATCTGATGATAGTGATTAAATTAGATGAAGAAGACGGACAAGTTTCACCAAAGTTTCACAACTAACATAAGTCTTTTTTTAACAACCTACAACACGTTCTGTGTTGTAGGTTGTTAAAAAAAGACTTATTTCCTTTAATCTTAATTAAATTTAAATCTTCATGTGATTGGTTGCTTCATTAATTTGTTTTGTTGTAAGTGTGTAATGTGTCATGAAGATGTTATTATCAATAAAACAAACTGAATTGTAAAAACAATATACTTTTATTTCCCTTAACTAAGTATTCAGTTCTATCTTAGATCTATTTATGAAAGTTATGTTACACAATTTAATTAAAATTGTTTTAACTTAACTTGGAAATAAAATGTTTTGCTCTCCTACTTCTACGAGCCTCTTTTTTCTAATGCTATAATAAATGGAGTATAATAACAGTGAACTATATAAACAACAGAGAGCAAAATACTTTTAAAAAGTGATCAAGAAAAAAGTGTTTGTTGTGACCCGTTAGTGCGAAGTTTGACCTTTAAAACTAGTAAAGGTAAACTACTGTTTGACCTTTAAAACTAGTAAAGGTAAACTAATGATGATTTCCTAATAAAAATTACTTCTCTGGAAAAAGAACGGAAAGCTGACAAAATTTTGATCAAAGAGCTGGAGGAAAAACTCGAAACATTGGAACGGAAGTCTTGAGGAACCGGTATTGAAATAAACAAAATAGTAAACCAAAAGAAACCTTATGCAAAGACATTATGCAATTAGGGAAGACCCTAAATGTCGAGATCGACAGTTCCAGCATAAAAGATATCTACCGATTAAAATCAAAAGACGCCTCAAATCCGGTTATCGTGGACCTCACCACTGTATTGCTCAAGGACAAAGTTATTAAGGCTGTCAAGCATTTCAATAGAAATAAAAGAAATAATAGAAAATAATAGAAAAGTTAAAAACAATTCATTTGAGCTCTAAACACCAACTAAAGCCACTATACATAGCAGAGACTCTCTCTCACAAAACTCAGTGACTCTTTTTCTTGGCAAGACATTTCCAGAAAAACTATTGATATCATTTCTGTTGAATGGCAAATGGGGTTGCTTATCTAAAAAATACCGAGGATTTGTTACATGTTCGAATAAACACTGAGGCAGACTTAGACAAGTTCTGAAATTAAAGTTTGTCAAATGCTCAACATAAAAATATTGCATGTTTGGTACGCTCATATTTTATTTTTACTTATACTTTGTCATTCTTGTCACATTTACAACATTATTAAATTTATTTTATTGCATGTATATTGGCTAATTGAGTCATTCCTTTTTCTTGTTAATATTATCAGATTTATTTTGTTACCATATAAGTCTCTTATCTAAATACAATACAACAGAATAAAAATAGTCATATTATACTCTACAGAAATTACACAAATTGCACATTTGAGATATTTCTCGATGCTATTATACACTTTAAATTAAATTATAGACATTCATATCAATACATACCACTACAAATTCCTTCAGATGGAAGTTTATTATACAAATTCGACTGTGGACTGTACACACACCTATCCACACTACCAGCCTACTCATACACACATTCTCCACTCAATCATCACAAAAAAATTAATTGCTTACAATCATCAAAATGCTGTACAACAGTCCAATATTTGCTCTTATACCTAGAATACTACTCGTGCCAAAATATTTTCCCGCCTTTATATTCAACGACATAATACAATTAACAGAAAATATTGATCAAGTTTCTGTATCCAAATCTCAAGTTACAGATATTGATGACTGTCATAAAATACTATCGTCATTGGATGATCAACACCTGCTGATTCTTACTCAGAAGTTCTGAGTCAGAACATTCGCAGCATAAACTGCAACATGCCAGAGTTAGACATTCTGTTAACGAGAACGAAACCACAGATTACTAAATAGTTACTACGTAAACGAAACTCAAATGCGACAATTATTTTGACAGAATGTTGTGGCTCTCAAAAACAAATGGTATACCAAACTATCAGGATATTGGTGCCGATTCCCTTGTTCACAAACTAAACTAAATTTAAGTTCAGTGCATCTTTTTCTTTCTATTTCATTAAGAAAAGGACAGAAGATAAATTTTAGTTTAGTCCTGTCAAATTAATCAGCGCCTGTCACCACCTACTCTATACAAGTTTAGACGTGATTAAAAACTTGCCTACTAAAATTACGTCAATTTAAATCAACCGCTGATTAATTTGACAGAACTAAACTAAAATGTATCTTCTGTCCTTTTCTTAATGAAATAGAAAGAAAAAGATGCACTGAACTTAAATTTAGTTCAGTTTGTGAACAAGGGAATCGGCGCCAATGTAGTGTGGGAACTAAAACAAAACGATGGTGTAGTTATTTTCTTCGATGAAAACCTTAGTGTAGTTATTGAAGAGCCTACTATGCAAGATTGTAATAGTCTGATCGCTGTAATCGACAATCGTATAGCCATACTTGCCGTATACCGATCACCATCCTATAATAACATAGACCAATTTCTTACCTCATTAGATACCACACTGCATAAACTTTCCGCCCTCGAACATATCATTATAATGGAAGACATAAATATCGATATAACGCACAACAAAATTAATCAAAATGGAGAACGCTATCTGACTTTGGCAGCCACAGGTCTCTTACCAGCTCATACGTTAATTACACGTAGCAGAAGTGATGCCTGTTTGGATCATGTACTTAATAAAAACTAATAACCCCACCACCTCACACTACCCTAACAGACCACTACTACCCTGTGTTGTTGAGTGTAAGGTTAGAGAAAAAACGACAATACGCTTTAACAAAAATCACAAACGTCGACGCACTAGGTCTACAACAATACCTAAAAAATATTGATTTTAGCCCAATTTATCACACTTCACAGATCAAAAGGCCTCCCTTAACTTTTTCACGGAATCCCTACAACACACAATTGCTAAAAATACTAAAGAGATTACTCTTTCTAAGCGCCACCAAATAATAAACCCTGGATAAAGCAGGGCCTGCTACAATGTATAAGAAATCGTGATAAACTACACAGAAAGTAAAAAAAAAATCCAAATAATGACATTTTAAAACTTACATACAGTTGTAACAGAAATTTCTGTATTACCATACTGAAGACAGTAAAAAGAGCATATGGGGAAAGTCAACTTGAAGCAGCAAAAAAGGACAATAAAAAGCTGTGGAGAGCAATTTTAAACATGTCACAAACACATCTAAAAGCACTAACTCTGCCAAAGAACTGCTAACTATTTCAACTACCCCGGAGAAAGCACTTAATGAAGTGAATAGCTACTTCATCAATGTAAGACGCTCATTAACAGAGAAAATACATCATAAAAATATGCAAATGGCAAACAATAATACTCCAAACACAAGCACTCATGCAAATACACTCAATTCACTTGTAATAATGGATACAACTAATGAAGAGACAGACCTAAAATACATTGCACCCGTGGATGGGATAACATTATTAGTAACGCCCTTTTGAAAACGCATAAGAAAATTCTGATTCCTCCTATAGTAAAAATATTTAATGACTGGAGTGTTCCCTGACTCTCTAAAAAAAGCAGAGGTATGCCCTAGCCATAAAAGTGGGGACGGAAATCGCATTAATAACTACAGGCCAATATCTATCTTGCCGGTTCTATCGAAGATACTTTGAAAAAATTATTAACTTGAGACTAGTGAACTACCTAGAAAATAATAATCTGTTATCAGCAAACCAATACGGATTTCGGCAAGGTAAATCAACGGAGCACGCCGTAAATAGATTAATAAATTATATAAGCTCTAGTCTAGATAAAAGAAAAAAATGCCTCACTATTTTCTTAGACATGGCAAAGGCCTTTGATAAGATTTCTGTTTCCAACTTTTTGGACAAATTGGAGAATTTAGAAATACGAGGCACACAGCTCAAGCTTTTTAAAAGCAAGGCGTTCTCAATGTGTCAGAATCGAAGGTAACAAAAGTGATGACATACCTATCACGCATGGAGTTTCACAGGGCAGTATCCTGGGGCCTACCCTTTTTCTAGTATATATAAACCAACTCTCAAGTCTTAAACTTTCCGAAGGCGACATAATCTCCTTCGCAGATGACACTGCCTTATGTTTTACAGCCGATTCTTGGGAAGAGGTCTTCAGTGCTGCTCAGCTTGGCTTTGATATGGTTGAGAAGTGGCTGCAGAGTAACATACTGACTTTAAATGTAGACAAGATCAAATATATCTGCTTTGGCATTAGAAATGTAAACGGGGTTAGTGAAAGGCCAGAAATTATATCACACAAATGCCAATCCACAATCAATCTGCTCGTGCCCCTCACTTTAATGTGTTATGACGGTCAGATATTTAGGCGATACAATCGACAGCAGACTCGATTTCAAAGAACTTATAAGACTCCTGTGCGGAAGAAAATGTAAACGTATATGTTTTTAAAAAATTGTGGCACATAGCTGCTCCTACACTGTTAAAGCAGATCTATTATGCACTTTGTCAATCACTTCTAACTTACTTTATTCATCCTGCCTAAAACTACACTTAAGTCTGAATGTTTGTACTTTTAATCATACATACTTTCCTACACTGTACAAATTTTGTGAGGTCTTGACAGTAAGACAACTTTACATACTTAATGTTACTCTCCTTCAACATAGTAAACAAAATTACAATCCTGGTCACCTACATAAACGTAGAAAGGACAAAGTATGTCTTAGAAGTGATATGAGAAAAACCAAATTCAGCTGGAGATTTATTAGCTTTATTGGACCTTTTATTTACAATAAGATAAACAAAGCCATTGACATTTACCCGCTCACAAAAACAAAATGTAAAAAAAAACTGAAGTCCTTCTAAATATACCACAGTGACGCATACCTCACACTGCCACACAATAGACACCCTTACATACATACACAACACACACAAACACACCCCTACTCATCCACACACCCTCTTACATTCCACGCACATACATTATCATCTCACACAAAGAGAGGACTAACACTGACACCCTAACACCTAAAGATAAAAAAAATGGTAATTCATGTGAAATATAGATTAATTTATGATTATCCATAAGTTGGATTTTTTAGATTATTAATTCATATATTTCTGAATTCGAAAACTGTTAATTATTATTATTTATTTAATTTATCATTTTAAAATTGTTAATTATTATAATTAATTTGTTATTCTATTATTGTTAGTAATAATAAGTTAATTTAATTCTCATTTTTAATTTACTTTTTTATATTCTTAATTATTATTAAACAAATTGGTCAGTATTTCAACTTAATTATGTTTGATAGCTAAAAATGCATTAAAATATTTGAGGGGATTTGGCGCTGATAGCTGAAATACAGGCTTCTGCCAAGTTCGGCTACAGATGTTTAATTCATTTGTAATTATAAAACACAGCCTAAGTACATTCATGAACCAGTATGTAATTTGTTTTTGGTAACAAATGTTATTATTATTAATTGATTTTCCAGTGTTTGGCTCCGATTGGATATGCGCCGGGACTTCACAAGTTAATATTAAACTTACATCAATCAATCTGCCTAGTCTTTTCCCAACTATGTCGGACTTAGCTTTCAGTCTAACCAGATGCAGTATTAAACTAACATAAATGAAAGAAATCACAATGTTTAGACAAGTTGTAAAAGCCATGCAAAGGGGTGGGTCACTCAATTAACAAAATATTTCATCAAAATACTGGGATTCCAAGATTTTCATAGGCTTATCCATAGGTATTTATGATATTGTATGAGGTTGTTGACCCTAAATAATTGTACTTCCTAATCCAATCACTGGTTTTTGATGTTATGATTTAACATCCAATCAATATTAATGTTTACAGATACATGGTTTAAGTTATTAATCAAAAATCTTGACCAAATTATTGTATGTCCCCATGGATTGCATACTTATGTGAAATAGTTAACTGTTTCAAGTTGACTAAATGAGAACATTAATGTTATAGTCTATGAATCAAGTAACTACGGTAGGTAATAGATTTAAAAAAGGAATACTAATATTACACCAATCAAATTTTCGCTATTAGGTACTAAAGCTTTAAAGCTTCGGTATTACATACTAAACTGAATCATGCAATAAACTACCTACTGGTGTGTACTCTATAATGAGCATCGCTGTCCTCAACTAAGCGGTGCAAATAATTATGTGCTCTTACCATGAGTTGCAGCGCGATGCCGAGGGCGGGTGGCGCGGCGGACTCATCGCGACCGCTCATATTGTGACATCGCGGGCGAGTTCGCTACTGACGTAATGTCTTCACAATAAAACATATAACGAGAACTGCACTCAATTCCACTGTCTGCGACACCGAAAACACTTCAAATAACGAGTGTAATTTTCTGAAATGTAAGGTTCCTTTTCATTTGACGATTCACAAAACGCACTCGACATAATCTCTTAAAATGAACACTAAATTATTTTGGATATTTGGGAGTCCATAAAAATAATAAACATTACAGCCGCTAACACCCTAGTAAACAACATTTTGAAAAATCTAATGAAGCCGCCATATTGGATAAAATCAATCCGTACCTAACGCGTCCTGCACAAAAGGCAAAAAGTAATCCCTAGTTATTACTACACTGAAATAACATCATACCAAGATGAACATATTTCTTGATTCAGTATTCGTGAAACAATTACGTAAATGATGTATTTTTATTTTTAATGCACTATCGGCAAATTTTTGACTCCAGTGTTGCCAGTGTAACCAGTGTTCGTAATAATTGTTTTACTTTGATGTTTGCAACTTTGCATTTTGTGTTTTTTTTTTTCTTGCATGAAGACATGAAGTAGGTGCTTAGGGTTGCCAACCATACTGTTAAAAACAGTATTTTAATGTTTTCCTTCTAAAATACTGTTAACTGTTTAATAAAAAAAAAGTATATGAATATAATATATCGTTTTCACTGATATCCAGAGCTATAGGTCCCAACCTTAATAAAAAGTTTAAATCTAGGTACTACATAGAACATCTTGCATGCATCTGGGCATGGGCGTGGTAGTTCAGCTAGCCTTTAAGGGAACATGCCTCCTACATAGTATTTTCGATGATCTTAACAGGTTTAGGCGATATAGAATTATAATACCTACGGTAACACCAAAAAAAAAAATTAATCGGAACGCAAATGTCACTATGCCAGTCAATCTATGGCTGTCCGTTGGTTGAGTGTTTTTTGGGATTCTCGCCACAGTGTGCTTTTGGGTAACACGTCTGTTCAGAATTTTGGCTGTTTTCGGTGATATTGTGTTTATTGTGACTTGTTATTGTGTTAGTTTTTGTGCTGTCTCGTTATTACCTGCTACCAGGTTTGTTTTGTGTTTGTTTTTAACGATATTGGTCATCAATATTCATATTCAATATGAATATTGATGACCAATATCCCCTTCCACCCCTCCTTCTTATCTTATGTCTCACTTCCAATATCTATGTTCTTCGCACGCTAAAAGTCTGCGTTCTTCCAACAATCTTCTTCTACTCTGTCCTTCTCATACTTCTGACTTTGTTCATTCTTCCTTTCATATTCAGTCCATTCTTCTTTGGAATGCGCTTCCTCTTGATATCAGGACGGCCACCAGTCGGTATGCATTTAAGCGGAAATTGCAGAGTTATTTTCAAAACAAATAGCGTAGAGTCATCTCAAATATGTCTCTCTTTTCGTCTAATTTGTATGTATATATATATATATGTATAATGTAGGTATATTGTAGTAAATATGTATGTATTTGCATTTTATGCTTGTAACCTATTTATGTATTTCTGTACTTATTCTATTTATAATCTATTATGTTATCTTTAATATTTTTCAAAATCAAATCTCAGAGCACCTGCCATCTTATCTCTTCACCACCCTTGGTTGACTGGTAGAGAATGCCTAAGGCATTAAGTCCGCCTTTGTACTTAATTGTGTGCGAAAAGTTTAAATAAATAAATAAACCCGATCGACCTTCCTGATGATATCCCTAAAACCCCCTAAACCGGCTTTTCACAGTTTAACCCAAGTCCTTCACCCAACCCATTAAGCCAGTTTGCAGATGTGGTCTGTAATCTGGAGTCCCAAATTCTGCCACCCCAGAATAACATACGTAAACGTCATGGTAATGAAGAAGATGTAGATGTGATGTATGTCCTACCAAACAACCGAGAACCCATATAGGCCGTGTTAGGTACTCAATTATAGATAAAGGATCTTTTATCGTCCATGTTTCCCGTCAGGAAGCCCTAACTAATTCTGGAACTACCCTACACCCAATTTCATTCGGGCGCTTTCTGGCTAATAAAAATATCTCCAATATTGCTTCAGTGAAGCGAGTCGGTAGAAACCGCGTATCGGTTGAGTTTACATCTTCTCAGGATGCAAACGCCTATATCTCGAATAATGTTTTAGGAACATATGAGGCTTTAATTCTATCTTTTAATATAACCCGTATGGGTGCTGTAAGTGGCATTCCTACTGCATTCTCAGAAGAGGAAGTTCTTGCATTTTTAACCCTTAAATGCCTGAATTTTCGATTTTAAATTTAAAAAATATGAAGATGTTCTTTTTAGAAGCTAGTAAAAGGGAAAAATAATAAAAAAATCACAATAATATTTGAATTTATTTATTTTGAAAAAAAAAATGGTAGCAAGTTTGAAACCTTACTCTTGAAACTTGAGCATTACGGACTTGGAAAACATGCGCTCAGCTTAGTAAAATCTTATTTAAATGATAGACAACAGCAAGTACAAATTAATGGTATCAATTCACTCGGTTTAAAAGTAGAAATGGGTGTTCCACGACGCTCGATATTGGGACCTTTCCTCTTTTTAGTGTATATTAACGATCTACTCCATTTATTAAATAATCAACCACAAATGGTGTTATTTGCTGATGATACTTCTTTAATTTTTAAGGTAGATAGACGTGCTACGAATGTTGACGACGTAAATAATGCCCTATTGCAGGTACAGAACTGGTTCACTGCCAATAATTTAGTATTAAATGGGAAAAAAACTAAGTGTATTCGATTTTCTTTACCAAATGTCAAAAGTGGTGATTATGAGATAGTATTGAATCAAGAGAAACTAGAATTCGTCGATAAAACTGTTTTCCTGGGGATCACGCTCGACTCAAGGCTACAATGGGGTCCTCATTTAACATCTCTTGCAGGACGGCTAAGTTCAGCGGCATATGCTGTCAGAAAAATCCGTCAATTTACTGATGTAGATACTTACCGCGAGGCTAGTCTATTTTAGTTACTTTCATAGTATCATGTCTTACGGTATTTTACTTTGGGGACGGCCTCAGACATCGAGTCAATTTTTATTCTGCAGAAAAGAGCTATCAAAGCCGTTTATAATCTCCGCAGGCGCGATTCTCTTAGGGACCGGTTTAAGGACATTAACATCATGACGGTACCTTGTCAATATATCTACGAAAACATCATGTACGTAAGAAAAAATTTACATCATTTTAGTAAAAGAGGTGAAAGACATAATTATAGTACTAGAAATAGGGACCTATTATCTCAGCCAGGTTTCAGACTGGCTAAAGTAGACTCATCTTTCATGGGGTACTGTTTAAAATGTTACAATAAAATTCCACCCCACATACTTCAACTGAATGAAATGAAATTCAAATCTTGTATCAAACGCACACTATGCAGGCAGGCATATTATAAGTTGGGTGATTACTTCGCTGATAAAAATGCTTGGCTCAATGCTGGTCCCGCTCCACAACCACAACCAATTGAATAATTAACATTTGAAAATACTGTTGGAGCAGCTGAACATTGTAAGACTATCTTTGCATTGTATAAATTCAACCTACGTTGTATTGTATAATTGCATTGCACAGGTGTGAGTACTATGTATAATAGAGCTACCATTTGCCGGTTATGTAATTGACTTGAATGGGTCCTGGCGGCTGAGAGTATGTCATGCTCACTCAGATGTCTCGCTGATGGTGGCGCGTGTGTTGGATCATTTAGCTCCCTTCAAAATGGTTGAGCTGAATGGTGCTAATCCATGCGTCATGCTCGTGAACGGGCGCCGTTAGTTGGGACTGGTCACCTCTTAGCGTCCTCGGCTTATTTGTAATTATTTTATTTAGAAATTGTTTTTGTTTCTCTTTTTACTATGGGCGCGTTTTTTTTATTTTACATCGTCCTCACATTTAGTTAAAATTTCAACATTATTTTTGTACTAATCTCTATGTATCAATTTAATTTAAAAGAGTGTCCATGGAGTTTCTTACCCGTTCTTCTCCATAGGTACCTACTACGCTTTGGAATGGGCAACTAGCTTCATATTTCTAACTGACCGACTCCTTGACAATTCAAAAGTGCCTGTAAATGGTTTAATTGAAATAAATGCTTTGAGTTTGAGTTTGAGATACTTTAGGCATTACGTCAACAAAATTGTCTCAATCTGTTAGGCATGAAACATTGCAAAGCATTGTTTTTTTTATTGTCAAACAAGGAAACCTTACATTTTTTACATAACCACAATGTGAGTTTCCTACAATTTTCATATTTACACTTATTTCTAGAGTCTTGAAATATTTTTTCATGTCCGATACCATCAGAGCGAATGTCAGTCGAGGGTACAACTTGTACTCCAGCCCGTGGTCTTTTGGGGGTTGTTACTGTTCGTATAGTCTGATCTTGGTGACTTGGCCTTCCTCCTTTATTATCTGCTCGACTTTGGTACCGGCACAAAGCGTCAGCTAGTTCCGTTCTGAAGTCGACTAACTTCATTATGTCTTTCTGGGCTTTTCCTTTTTTGATGCTAACCTTTTTGTAAAGTACCCAAGAATTTATTATTGTCATATCTAATAGGTGAACAGCCTCATTGTCCACTTTCTAGACTTTATATGAATACGGTATCAACCAATGAAGCTGTCCATCAAATCAACACCCCCCATGTGGGCATTATACTCCTTGATGACTCGAGGACACAGTTTGTTGAACACTTGTTGGATGGTCTCTAAATTTTGAGAATTAGCAGAATCAAGTACTATAGGATGGTACTCTTCGACAGGAATAGTAATCGATGTCATCTTTATTTTCACTTACCTCATCTTCCGAAATTTCTCCATTTTCTAACCGTTTCAAAATATCTTCTATATCTTCTGGCTTAATTTTTAATCAGTACCCATAAAGCAAACAGTCAAAGCGTTCACACCATTACCAAACCAAGCAGAAAACCCAAAAAAAGCTAAGAGAAAAGAAAAATATATCTCTAGGAGAAATATGTATGTAAGACGCTTTCAAACAGCCCGGAATACCTGAAGTATCAGATTTGATACCCACGCAAACCACATTATTTTCTTCAAGCAAAATTGGCCATTGGTAAAAATACTTATATCATAGTAAAAACGAGATACTCACCTATCGCAAATGTATTTTTATTGTACAGAAAACAAAAAAGAAACAAAGATTTATCAAGATATTTTTTTGCTTACATAAACGGTCTTGACGAACGCGGCGGGAAAACAGAATGTCATATTTATTAATATTTCTACTTTGACAGCTGACGTTCATTTTTTTAATTCAAACTTGAAGAATAATAGCCAATAGTAACAAACATACCATATTATTTTAAAAAAGAACCGCTTGATAGCGTGAAATGAAATTTAAATGTCCGGTGTCAAATTTGAAACTTGAGGCATTTAAGGGTTAAAGGTTCCAGTAGGCTGTGGCCCAATACTAAAAGTTAGGCGATTGTACAGGATGTTTTACAAAGACGGTTTAATAGGGTCTTACACACATTTTTTAAAGGTGTCTTATTTAAACTCTATAGTGCTAATATGCCCCAAAAAAAAATCACAAAATTTTTATTCAATCGTTAAGTGCCATAAAAATGCATTTAAATTTTACATTTTCAAATTTCGCGCGTAGTTTGGCGAAAACGCTGGACGCAGTGGACGCCATATTGCTCTGTGGTCGTCGACGTCTCTTGACTATGCGCTGATCTATTATTTAGTATAGTTTTACTAGCGGTATGACGTAATAACATGGCGGCTACTATTTCATGGTGTGTTTTAAAAGATTAGAAAAACTGAAAACGTTGAATTGAATTTTAAAATTTATTTTGTTATTTTATGAACTAAAAGTAACATTTTCCGACTCCTTTTTGCCTAAACTATCTCAATAATCTATTTATAGATTGTTCTCGTATATAGCAAAATACCCTATTGTCTTCAGGCCCACTGAAACTTGTGTCATCACATTTGATGGCTAAGTTTTACCCAAACGAATTTTCTGTTTTTACACTTCATTAACTGTATCACAGTATGTCTACCCCACCATTCAATGCCACAAGTGTTGCTGATTTGGCCATGTAGAATCTCTTTGTCGCTCCAAACCCCGTTGCAGCAAGTGTGGCAATGATCACCCCGGTGATGGTTGTAGCATTGCTGAAAATGAAACCTTCTGCGTGTTGTGCTCTGGAAGCCACTTTGCGAATAGCAGGGCCTGTCCGGAGTACAGTAGGCAGAAGATAATTAAAACAATCATTGCTGAGAAAGTAATTTCATATTCAATAGCAAGTAAAACTGTTCCTACTCCTATTCGTAGCTATGCAGACAGCGCTAAATCACAGACTCAGTCATATCGCAAAACTGTGTCTTAAGCCAAAAACCCATGCTCCCCTTTCTCCCTCCTATGATAAAACAGCTCATTAGGACTCCCCATTCTTCTCAGCCTAATGGCTCTGCTCTCAATAATCAACTTACAGAATCTCCTGAAAACTTGTCTTCAATAATTTAACTTCTTAGTAAACTCCTGTTAACTTTAATGTCTTCACCCAATAACATTCACTTACCGTCCAACGTTGCTTCTTCACTTATTGATTAATTCACTCTCTCCCCATAATAATGGCTCGGTTTGTGTTCCTTCAATGGAATGTGAGGAGCGTGTGGCATAAGAAGCACGAGCTCACATTCCTTCTGAACAAATACAAACCTTTAGCTTGTTCCCTTGCTGAGACTTGGGTAGTTCCGAATCTTAGTTTCCATTTACCTTCCTTTAATATTCTCAAATGCGATCGATCTGATGGCTATGGCGGGTCGGCTCTTTGCGTGAACAATCGTGTTCCACTTGTGGCTGTATCTTTGCCTTCACTAGGTGATGATATTAGCATTGTAGCTGGTAGGGTAGAGGGTATAACCCTCTTATCTGTTTATATTGCTCACCCTCATCAAAGTTTCCTTTCGATCTTAAAATGTACATTGGAAAACATAGAAGGCCCTGTACTTGTTATGGGGGACTTCAACTGTCATCACTTTAGGTGGGCTCTGAACGTTGCGACTCTTTTGGGGAAGGTTTAGTTGAAATCTTAGATGATCTTAACCTATGTATCCTAAACATTGGTTGCCCAACCCGTAGGTCTCTCCCTGGACAGCATAAGAATTGTGTCGATCTCACCTTTTGCACACTGGATATTGCAGCGTCGTGTCATTGGGAGTGTACCAGTTTGTCACATGGCAGTGACCACTATTCAGTCACAATATCTTTGGCAGAAAAAACTTTCCTGGAAAAATCGAGCCCTCCACTCCTGAGGTATAATTTGTCTAATCCTGATTGGACGAGGTATTCCTCATTAGTGGAGAACAAAATTGATTCACTTCCAAATTGAATTTCCCGTGATTTTGATTCTCCTGGTCTCCTCCATGTGGCGTCTGCCACATGTTATAATAACCTCATTTCTGCCATAACACCTAGTGCAGAATCATGCTTTCCTATTAAAAATTCAGCATGTGGGCAGATTCCTCCCCCACCATGATGGGATCAGGAATGCACAAAAGCCATAAGGGAAAGGGATGATGCTGAAATGGTGTACAATGATGCGACGGCTAGCGATAACCTAATAGCTTTTAATAGGATCCTCGCTAAATCTAAAAGATTGTTGCAAAGGAAGAAACGTGCTGGTTGGGCTGACTTTTGTGATTCCCTGTCCCCCTCCACCCCTCTATCGGTTGTATGAAAGAAGATTAACCGTTTTAGATCTGGATGTTCCCCTTCAATTTCTATTCCCATCCCTCGGGAGTTCTTTGATAAACTGGCTCAGAACATAATCAGCCGTCTCTCATTTCTTCAGAGGATCCTTTGGATGCACCATTTTCTATGCAGGAGCTTAATTCAGTTTTAAAACATGTTCATGACTCTGCCCCCGGTGTAGATGGTATTGTATATTCCTTTATGTGACACGCAGGTCATAGAGCAAAAAAATATTTCTTAAACATTTTAATTTTTCTTACACTCATGGCTCCCCGATCAGTGGAAAACTCTAATTATCATACCTATTTTAAAACATGGCAAGTACGCTGATGACCCAAACAGCTTCAGACCAATCGCTTTGTCATCAGTCCTTGCAAAATTATTAGAACACCTAGTAAAGATCCGACTAGAATTTATAGTAGAATCCAGAGATCTACTTCCTGGATCTCAATTTGGCTTTAGAAAGGGACTCAGTAACATGAATAGTGTTGGGGTTTTGGGTCAGCGTTTTCGAAAAATGAATCCGTAGTCGTTGCCTTTTTAGACATTTCCTCTGCTTATTTATTTATTTATTTAATACTTTAAGCACACAAATGTACAGAGGCGGACTTAATGCCGTAGGCATTTTCTACCAGTCAACCTTTAGGTGATGCAGAGACAAACAGTGGTAGGTGCAATAGCGAAAACTATGGAATAAATATTTATTTAAATATAAGGATATACATACATATACCAATTAAAAACTTTAAATATATACCTAATTATATATAAATATAAGACCTAATAAATACACATAAATACACGAATATACTAAAACAGATGAGACAAACAATGGGAAAACATTACCATTGTGATGATACTGCCAGCTTCTTACGAATATGCTCGCGAACTTTGACTTTAAAGGATAATCGGTTGGTTGCCATCCTGATTTCCTGGGGGAGCGCATTCTACAGAGAGATAGACTGAACGAAGAAGGAAGAGTGAATGAAGTCAGTGCGGTGAGTGGGACATTGAAGAAGACGATTGTGTGATGAACGTAGGTTTCTACTGTGGTTCGCGCAAATGTACTGGTGTAAAGTGGGGGGCCAGATAACTAGGGGAAGAGACTAGCTTATGACAATGTCCTTCTTCCCATTCTCAGGCAAAAATTGCAACAGCTGAGAATACCGGAGAGAATGGTTCAGTGCATCTGTAGTTTAGTCATGTCGGTCGGTCTTTGGTTTTGAGAGTCCCAGGTGAGGAATTTGACGTCAGGATGTAATGGAAGGGTAGGCGCTTCCATACAAACACACAGTAAGGGACACGAATGGATTGTACAGTAAGGGACTAAGAACAGAGCCTTGTGGTAGGCCACAAGGCTCTGTTCTTAGTCCCTTACTGTTCAATTTGTATATAGCTGATATCGGTCCATGCGTCAATAACGATTGTCAAATTCTTCAGTACGCTGACGACTTGGCTTTATATGTGACAAATAACTCAGTTAGCGGCGCTGCATTATCTCTCTGCGTATCCGTGGACTCTCTAAACCAATGGCTAAAATCCCACGGTCTTAGTTTGTCTGCCCCTAAAAGTACTGCAGTTGTGTTTTCCCGCAGAAGACTGATCCCACAAATTTCAGTGAGCATCCAAGGGCATTGTATACCGGTTTCTCCAAAAGTAAAATTTTTAGGCGTTTATTAAGATTCCAAATTGAGTGGTTTACGTCACCTAAATTATTTAGTGAATAGATGCGAGAGAACTATTCCCGTATTAAAATTGCTTGCCGGTGTCGGTGGGGTGCGGGATATGCACCCCACCGACACCGGCAAGCAATATAAAAATTTGTATGCAATGTTTTAATTCGGAGTGCTCTGGACTACGGATCGTTCCTTTTAATTCCCTGCAACTAAGGTGCTTTGGCAAGGTTGGACAGAATTCAGGCTAAGTGTCTAAGAATCATATCGGGTTGTATGAAGTCCTCACCAATTAACACATTGCAGGTAGAGTGCGCAGAACCGCCGATGGCCTTGAGAAGACAGTATCCAGCATCAAGATTTTGGACTAGAGTCATTACCAAATCCTCCCACCCTTTTGTTCAAAAAGTGGACGACTTGGATGTTGTGTGCTGAAGTTCCAATTATTGGAACCATAAAGAAGTCCCTCTGTTTTTACCCGACTGCCTCAGGAAGATAATGTTTTTCGAGAGTATGTATATATGTATGTATGTATGTATGTATGTATGTATGTATGTATGTATGTATGTATGTATGTATGTATGTATGTATGTATGTCTATTTCTTTGGCACGCTCTGTAGCCTAAACGGCTTGATGGATTTTAACATATGAGGTGTCCTTAGATTTGTCTTAATTGTGGGAGTGACATAGGCTATATAATATTTATAAATTGCATCTGCAAATACAAAAAAAGGAGGGTAGGGTTTTTTTTTTAATTAATTGTAACAATATTGGTATCAAATAAAAGCTAGTAATGAGTAAGTTTCAAATATATATGTTAATAAAAACTAAAAAGTTTGAAATAAAATAAATTATTTAAAAACAAAAAACCCGACTGCAAAAACACATAATTGAAAAGGAAAAAACAAGCATTATAATCTATATAATTTTGGTCTTGCAGGCGGGACAGTCGAATAACCTGAAATATGGTGTAACTTTTGATTGTCCCGGCCTGCGATACCACAATTATATAGATTATAATGCTTGTTTATCCCTTTTCAGTTATGTGTTTTTGCAGTCGGGTTTTTTGTTTTTCAAATAATTTTTAAAAGCCTTTCGTTGTTATCAAAATTTTAATTGCCCCATTATTCAATTTCCGAAACTTCTAAACCTATTCTAACTACAGTAGGCGCGCGATCTGAGTGCAGTCGGGGTATGAGGAGCGGGGCGGGTGCACCTATTTTCAGTTTTGACTATGAAATTATATGTTTTAAACCGGATATTTTCTTCAATATTGGCATATCGAAAAAGTCTCCGTCGGCGAACTCTATCTTTTAACCGACTTCCAAAAGGAGGAGGTTATCAATTCGATATGTTTATTTGTTTTTTTTTTTTATGTATGTTCGCTGATTTCTCCGTCAATTGTGGACCGACTTTAAAAACATTTTTTTTTTTTTTGAAAGTATGCTCCCGAGGTAGTTCCAGTGTCACAAAGTCATAATCTGATGAGGGGATCCCATGGAAATCGAGGGAATTCCTTAAATTTTAAAGGCACACCTATAGCGATTAAGGTATTCTTTATAGTATTTTGTGCATTTGCTCTCGGAAAGCACCATTTGGTGGAGTGGAATTGATGATGAAGACCACAGATGGCCACCGGAACTACTAAGAAGTATTTTATTAACGAGTTGCGATTCAATTAGGTAATTTAATATGGTTGTTAAGCCGTTTATGTTCTTCACAATGCATATGGTGTTGTGACAATGACAGTTCTCCTGGTTCTTACCAGGAGAACTCCTCAACAATTAACGTCCCTGCATCAAGAAATGCAATATTTTGTAAAAGGTGATGAGCAGTTGACATTAGGCTATTGTAACTTAGATAAATTACAAACTGACCCACTAAAAAGTGAAAAATAAAAACTTTTTACAAAAAAAAAAAAACAACCGACTTCCAAAAAACACTACAAAGTAAGAATACACAAAGACAAATAACTTTAATTTCGGAAGTCGGTGGCAAAAAAACTAAAATACAATTCAATTTTTTTTGTAAAAATTTTTCAATGCGGCGGTTTGTGAGCGATGGTTTAATTTCGAAAGCTTTTTCACAGACGCCTCTGAATTGATTATTAAATTGATTGATGTAAGTTGTACTGGTGCTGCGGTATACTACCAAAACTCTAAAATCGTTTTAAAATTCAAATGCCCTGTACAATCATTAGTGTTTACGGGTGAGTGTGTGGCCATATTAGAGGCGCGTTTATTTATAGAGGCTCATAGTATGCGATTTGGCGTCATCTTTACGGATTCACTTAGTTGCTTGCAAGCCTTGGAGCAGAATCCTTTCAAGAGTAAACTGCATAGTCCAATCCTGCTTCAAATAAAAAAGTCTCTTTTCTCTTGTGCCAAGAATCACAAAACCGTACACTTGGTTTGGATTCCGATTCATTGTGGCATAACAGGAAACGAATATGTTGACGCTCTTGCTAAGGATGCTGTTACGTGCCATGCCGTTGCAACCTTAAACATTTTCAATGTACGATTTGCTGAGTCTTCCAAAAAAGAGCTTGCTAACCTCATGGCAAGTGCAGTGGCAAAATTCAAGTAAACGGAAAGGTGCCTTTTATCACGCAATACAGCATAAGGTTACACCCAAGCCTTGGTTATACCCTTACAAAAAAAAATCCAAGAAAGTAATATCGATTCTTTGCCGTCTCTGTATAGGCCATTGTTGTTCTCCGGTTTTCCTTCACAAAATCCGGGTCAGAGACACACATCGCTCTGCGAATATGGGTTGGATGAAGGTACTTTGGAGCACATTTTTTTTAACTGCTCTAATAATAACCCAGCCCATGACTTGTCTATACAAGTCATGGGCTGGGTTATTATTGGAGCAGTTGGGACAGGGATATTTAATGTAGGGAGATGACTATTCATCTCCCTAAATTAAATATGCCTGTCCCTACTAACTTTCCATCCCTACTAACATACTCTTACCCAAAGCTCTTTGGGGCTTTGATGTTTTTTATCCGCGTCAATAACCTCAAATTATGATGATTTTTGTGTGGTTCATGTTCATTTATGTGCATATTTAATAATGTAATTAACAACATTTTTATCTGTTTTTTTTCAGTATACTAATACTCGTCAGCAAATTTCACACTAAATCAGGGCTGCCAGGTGCAAAAAACTTGTGATCGTACGCCAACTACCAAAAAAATCGTATGCCATGGAAATTTTGAAATGAAAAGATTGTACAATCTAGTAGTACAAAGTTTTTTATTAAAAATAACTAAAATTGGTTTAATATTAGAAAAAAAAAATGCAATAAACCTATTTATTTGGCTTATACAAATTTTCCGTGGCCATATTGTTAATCATTTCTTTTGTAGGCTTAAACTTCGTGCAATTTTGGTTTTTTCTTATTAGTCATCAAAAACGATTTGAAAATTATAAAACAATAGTGCTGATTCCCTTGTTCACAAACTAAACTAAATTTAAGTTCCGTGCATCTTTTTCTTTCTATTTCATTAAGAAGAGGACAGAAAATGCATTTTAGTTTAGTCCTGTCAAATTAATGGCCTGTCACTACTAGAAAAAGATGCACGGAACTTAAATTTAGTTTAGTTGACAATGGTGCCGATTCCCTTGTTCACAAACTAAACTAAATTTAAGTTCAGTGCATCTTTTTCTTTCTATTTCATTAAGAAAAGGACAGAAGATAATTTTTAGTTTAGTCCTGTCAAATTAATCAGCGCTTGACGTAAACTGACGTAATTTTAGTCGGCAAGTATTTAATCACGTCTAAACTTGTATGAAGTAGTGACAGGCGCTGATTAATTTTACAGGACTAAACTAAAATTTATCTTCTGTCCTCTTCTTAATTAAATACAAAGAAAAAGATGCACTGAACTTAAATTTAGTTTAGTTTGTGAACAAGGGAATCGGTACCATTGTTGACCAATGTCACCGCAACGGTGACATTGGCCAACGACGCCGCTCTTTCTGGGCTTCTCGATGACGGGGCCCGTGAGACGGCAGATGTTGGACACATTGAATATGGGGGGATGCCCTTCAGTCGGGGGGCAAACGACAAGTACCATGTCGTATGCTTGGACCAGCTCACCGTCTGCAAGCCCGCGCCTACTTATAGTGATAATAGAGTTTCTGAACCGTATCTATTAAAAAGACAACGACATAACAGCAGGCCACAGACAAGCATTACCATTCAACTTCGTTCAGTAGTCATTCACCTTTAGTTCTGTCATAGTACGATTATTAGCAGAAGCAGGCCCGCTTTTGAACTGACTGGAAATTGAATGATTTTGAAAAGCTCATAGTAAGCCCCCCACCTTTCAAAAATTCGAGGTCTAACCATTGTAAAGAAACAGACTTTCAAGGAGTAAGTCATGCTACAGGTTTCAGAACCAACCCGCATAACTACAAATTCTGCTACATGTATTGATAATGTTTTTTGTTGCTGCGACTACTTAGATAAAGCTATTGTAAATTATCCCCATTCTGATCACAGCGGTCAAATTGTTGCTTTCAAGTCAAACAAACCATTTAAAAAAATTCAGGCACAATTTAGATAAATAGCACCCAGCAATCTAAATAGATTTAATAATAACTTAATTAGTAAGTTAAGTGCAGCAGGCCATATTAATAGCAATGTAAATGAATTATATGAGGAATTCTTTTCGATAGTGCGCACCGAGATTGTTAGAATTTATGAACGTTAGTGGTCTTTCTCAGTACAATTCCGTAAAAAACTGTTCCGCGCGTATTCTGGATCTAGTTTTGTCCACAATATCTTCGAGCACTGTGAGTGAATCTAGTTATTCTTTAATTGCTGTTGATAACCTCCATCCTCCGCTCGATATTACTATATCATTATTAAAAGAATCCAATCTCCCATACAATTATCTCAACAAAAGAAAAAACTTTTTTAAGGCAAATTATGAACATATTACTTCTTATATAAACGAACATGACTGGCTTCAACTTTTTGCGAACAGTAATGACGTAGATAGTATGTTAAAAGTATTCTATGGAGTGTTAAACACTGCAATAAGTGCATTTGTCCCAAATTGTAAGTCAATGACTTGCCGTTATCCCCCATGGTTTAATAAAGCAATTATAAGAACACTCAAAGAGAAAAATAAGTTAAGATTGCGCTTTAGAAAATATAAAAACCCGTTAGATGAATTGGAACTAAAGTTAGTTTCAAAACGTTGTCAAAACCTGGCCAAAACATTGTACAGTACATATATGGAAAATTTAGAGTCTGAAATTAAAGAAAATCCTAAACTATTCTGGACTCACGTAAAGGCTAAACGTGGTGGGTCTAGTGTATATCCACTAACAATGACTGACGGACAAACTGTTGCATCTAATGGTTCGGATATTTGTGATCTTTTTGGTACTTATTTTGCATCTGTTTACACTCCTGAACATGGCACAAAATTTAAAAACGACTCAAGTCTGGACACATTGGAAATTAATAGCCAGTGCCTAACAATACCAGAATTGGATAGTGATTCCCTTCTCAAAAAGCTACAATGTGTTAACACCAGGAAAGGAGCAGGTCCTGACGGAATCCCACCCTTATTTATTTCTGCCTGTGCATCGGCCTTGGTTACCCCGCTCTTAATCATATATAAGTTGTCGCTAGCTACTGGAACCTTTCCATCCGAGTGGAAAACGGCCAAAGTCGTTCCTGTGTACAAGTCGGACAAAAAAGACACTATTTCCAATTATCGGCCTATTGCGATTCTCTCCACGTTTGCCAAGATATTTGAGTCGATGATCTGTCCTTACACCCAACGCCATTTCAGACTTTATCTTGGCGATCAACAACACGGCTTCGTTGCGTCAAGGTCTACTGCCACAAACTTATTGTCTTTCTCGGAGTCCCTAATAGAATCTGTCGACTCTAACAAACAATTTGATGTGTTGTACACCGATTTCAGCAAGGCCTTCGACAAAATTCCTCATTCCATACTAGTTCACAAGCTAGCAACGTATGGTATCACTGGTCCCTTGCTAAAATGGCTGAAATCATATCTATCGAAGCGTGAATTTTATGTTGTTGTTAACGGCTTTCGATCTGCCAGCAATTATTACATGACTTCCGGTGCCCCACAGGGATCACATCTGGCTCCTGTATTATTTATCATATATATTAATGACCTTACCCACTGCTTTCACTTTTCCGAGTGCTTTCTTTACGCTGATGACCTAAAGTTTGCTCGAAGAATCGAATCATCGAGCGATATCGCGCTTCTTCAAGATGATCTGAACAGACTTGTTGAATGGTGTGAGACAATCAAAATGGAACTTAATTTAAAAAAGTGTTACCATCTGTCATTTTCAAGAAAGTCACACCCTATATACTCGGAATACATCATAGGCAATAAGAAAATACAAGAAGTCGATGCAATTAGGGATCTGGGAGTATTGTTTGACAAAAAAATTACTTTTGTCCCCCATATCGCGACTATTATCAAGAAAGCATCGAAAATGTTAGGGTTTCTGCTAAGAAACACAAGGGGCTTTAAACAGGTTGGTACTAAAATAATGTTGTACAATAGCCTTGTACGAAGCGTCCTGGAGTATTGCAGTGTTGTATGGAGACCACACTACGCCACACATAAGTTACTTTTGGAAAGAGTTCAAAAACGGTTTCTATGGCACCTCGCTTTTTCTAGAGGGAAAAGTAAACAGCTTCTCTCCTATAATACTAGACTCAAATATTTCAAAATGCACTCGTTATCAACTCGTAGAGAAGTTATTGATGCCTTGTTCCTCTATAAGTTGCTTAGAAATAAAATTGACTGCCCAAACCTACTGAGTCTCCTGAAGTTTCGTGCCCCAGTACGATATCCGCGAAATCCTATCACACCACTTTACCCACCCTTGCGCAGAACGGTTCTGGGTGCTAACTCACCGATTTCTCGCCTGTGTAAAAATTTGAACAGTTGCAGTGATCTCACTGATATACATCATGACAGCGTAGGACATTTTTATAAAATAATTATTAACTACCATTCCAATAATAACCAATGATCTCCTTAGCAAATGTTAATTTATAATTTAAATTTTTATTATTTTAGCTTTTATTATTATTTTTTTGTTAAATTAATGTTAATGTTTTAATCTTATTGTTATATTATTTTGAATTAAATTTTTGATATTTTTATTTTTACTCGCGAATCACCAAAATTATTGAATAACTTTAATTGTATATTATATCCTTTTTGGCTTTGTATTATTATGTAAAACCATAAAATGGTGCATGTTGTGTTAGCCTGTAAGTGATTGTTGCACTTATAAATGTATCTATTATGTAAAATATTGTTAATGTATTGTGTAAACAATTGTTGGCTAACCTAAATAAATAAATAAAAATAATAAATAAGTTCAATAATACTTTAAAAAAGAAAACAAAAACTATTTGCCCGAACTTTTTGTTCAGTGACTGGGCAACTAAGGGTATTAGGAAAAGTAGGGAAAATTTGTTTGAGCTGTATGGCCTTAAGCCTTATATTAACTCTGAAACTTTTAATAAATACGTTGCTACTTACGCTAAAACTTTAAAAAAAAAACCTGCAGGGTAGCTAAGGCCTTGTACATTAGCAACAAGATCAAATCAGCGGATAATAAAATAAAGACGGTTTGGAAAATTATCAACGACGAAACTAGCAGAAGTAAAAGTCATAATAATGATTTCACTCTAGAAACTTCGCGTGGTCTTTTAAGCTCAAACAAAGAAGTAGCGCAAGAATTTGTAAATTTCATTACCAGTATCCCAATTAAAACTACTGAAACCCTAAATTCCTCGTCTTCGCGTTCTATTGATTTATTAAGAGCAAACGTTTCATCCTGCCCGATTGAATTTAATAATTCAAGCATATAAACCCTATAACAGTAATAAAAGCTTTCAAGCAAATCAAGATCAAATTAACAGAAGATCTATGGGGAATGTCAATCAAAGTTTGTACCTCCATTATTGAGACTATAGCGCCGTACTTAGCATTATTATTTAATTTTTTTGTTGATCAAGGAGTCTTCCCGGATCTAATGAAATATAGTAAGGTAATACCACTTTTCAAATCCGGGGATAGTAGAGACACCAATAATTATAGACCCGTATCCGTGTTGCCGATTTTCAGCAAGGTGTTTGAAAAGGTAATGCTTAATCAAATGCTCAATCATTTTAACACCAATAAAATCTTACATGATCAACAGTATGGCTTCACCAAGGGACGTTGTACGACTGACGCCGGTGTCACCTTATTAAAACACATATTTACGGCGTGGGAAGAGGCCCAAGACGCAATAGGAATATTTTGTGACCTCTCCAAGGTATTTGATTGCGACGACCACGAAACATTACTCTTGAAACTTAAGCATTACGGACTTGGAGACCTTGCGCTCAGTTTAGTAAAATCTTATTTATATGATAGACAGCAGCAAGTTCAAATAAATGGTGTCAATTTACTCGGCTTAAAAGTAGAAATGGGTGTACCACAAGGCTCGATATTGGGTCCTTTCCTCTTTTTAGTATATATTAATGATCTACCCCACTTGTTAAAAACCCAACCACAAATGGTGTTATTTGCTGACGATACTTCCTTAATTTTTAAAATTAATAGACTTGCATCAAATTTTGACGACGAAAATAACGCCCTATTGCAGGTCCAAAATTGGTTCACTGCTAATAATTTAGTATTAAATGGGAAAAAAACTAAGTGCATAAGATTTTCTTTACCAAATGTCAAAAGTAGTATTTGTGAGATAGTATTGAATCAAGATAAATTAGAATTCGTCGATAAAACTGTTTTCCTGGGGATAACGCTCGACTCAAGGCTTCAATGGGGGCCTCATTTAACTTCCCTTGCAGGACGGCTAAGTTCAGCAGCATATGCTGTGAGAAAAATCCGTTAATTTACTGATGTAGATACCGCACGGCTAGTATATTTTAGTTACTTTCATAGTATTATGTCGTACGGTATTTTACTATGGGGACGGGCTGCAGACATCGAGTCTATTTTTATTCTGCAGAAAAGAGCCATCAGATCTATACAGGTTGAAATTGAAAACTTGCGACAAACTGAAATGGGACATTGTATACATCATTATTAACAACTTTTACTAAGGGACCAAAGCTGTAATCCCAAAAAAAAAAATCTGCTTTTCCTACATTTTGATGAGGTATTGCGAACATAAAAGTAGGGGACAGCAGTTTTTTTTTTTTGGGATTGTAGCTTTGGTCCCTTAGTAAAAGTTGTTCATAATGATGAGTACAATCTCCCATTTCGATTTGTCGCATGTTTTCAATGTCACCCTGTATATGGCCTCCTCAGGTGCGACTCTCTAAGGGAACTGTTTAAAGAAATTAACATCATGACGGTACCTTGTCAATATATCTATGAAAACATCATGTACGTAAGGAAAAATCTACATCTTTTTAGTAAAAGAGGTGAAAGACACAATTATATCACTAGAAATAGGGACCAATTAGTTCAACCAGGTTTCAGGCTAGCTAAAGTAGATTCATCTTTCATGGGGTACTGTTTAAAATGTTACAATAAAATACCTCCCCACATACTTCAACTGAATGAAACAAAATTTAAATCTAGTATAAAACGCACACTATGCAGCCAAGCGTATTATAAATTGGGGGATTACATTGCTGATAAAAATGCTTGGCTCAACGCTGGTCCTGCTCCACAAGGGCGCAAAAACTAATTGATCAGGTATTGAAAATAGTGTTGGAGCTGCTAAAGATTTTAAAAACTCTCTTTGCATTGTATAAATTCAATCTCTTAGTATTGTATAGCTGCACATTGTTGTGTGAGTACTATGTACTATAAAGCTGCCATTTACTGGATACGGCTTTCATGGATTAGCTCGTGGCCCGAAGAGCAACATCCACATAAGCCCCGGGCTGCTCGGTGAGCTATCACCGCAGCGGTCGCGGAGGCCACGCCTACTAAGATGCCGAAACCCGGCACGCGCGGCTCGCTGGGCCGCGATGCCGGGTCACCGGAAGCCCGTCCGGCGTTGGACCGGGCGACGTCGCTGCCGAACATCGGCGACGCGTCGTCCGGTGCGCCACCAGCCGGACAAGAAAAGAAGATTAAGAAGAAGGGGGGAAGAGTGCCGCAACCGCGGTCAGCCCACCGACGACATCGGCGCCTGCGCGCGTTGCGCCAACGCCGTCGTCGGGTCGGCAGCATGCGGTGCCCATCCGCCCAGCTGCGTTCCGTCCGGTGCCGATCCAGGCCTCGGGAAGTGCCGCAAATCCGGGCCGCGCCGCTATGCACACCTCGCGTGCACCCGCACCCGCGCGCACCGTAGCGCCCGCCGCGCGCGCTACCGCGCCGCCGCGCCCTAACCCGACCGACGACACCGAACATGTCGCAGCGGTCGAGAAACACCTCGGGGACTATTTCGGTACGCCGATAGCTCCCGATGAGGACCCCGTCTTTTTCTCGCCGGGCGCAGTCAGACGCGCCATCCTGAGGACGAAGCCGAGGAAGGCCCCCGGTGCTGACGGTATCTCCAACACAGTGCTGCGCCACTTGCAGTTCCGAATAGTAGCGGCACTGGCGCGCCTGTATACGGCGATACTGCGCACGGGGGCCTTTCCGGCCTCGTGGAAGGAAGGGCGCGTCATCATGCTGCCCAAGGCGGGGAAAAACACGCTGAAGCCGGAGAGCTACCGGCCCATTACGCTGCTGCCGATTGTCTCCAAGGTGTTTGAAGCACTCCTGCTGCGACATCTCCAGCCGCACGTCGCCCCACGCCCAGAGCAGTTTGGGTTCAGGGCGGAGCACAGCACGACGCTCCAGCTGTCGAGGGTACTGCACCACCTCACAGCTGGGCAAAATAAAAAGGAATACTCGGTGGCAGTATTCCTCGACATGGAGAAGGCCTTCGAGCGTGTGTGGCACGAGGGCCTAATATATAAACTGGCCACCTCAGACGCGCCCCGTCGCGTTGTAATGGTGGTCTCTAGCTTTTTATCCCACAGGACCTTCAGGGTGGTGGTCGACGGCGCGCTGTCTAGCGCGCGCCCGGTGCTGGCGGGCGTGCCGCAGGGCAGCTGCGTGTCGCCGACGTGTTACTCACGCTACACCGACGACATCCCCACCACTCCCGATGCGATGCTCGCGCTGTATGCCGACGACGCCGCGTACATCACTACGTCGCTAAATGCGAAGTACGCGGCGGTCAAAATGCAGCGCGCGCTCGATCTACTTCCAGAGTGGCTGTCAAAATGGCGGCTCTCGGTGAACGTGGGTAAGACGCAGGCGATGGTCACAGGATCAGCGCGCCTGCCACCGCCCTTAAAAACTACAAGGAGCCGACATCGATTGGTCGCCCCGGGTCAAATACCTAGGTGTCACCATCGACCGTCAGCTCACTATGGGGCCACATGTCCGCAAGGTCGCCGCGCAGGGTAGGGTCGCCCGCAACCTGCTTAAACCTGTGCTCTCGTCCCGCATCTCGGCGCGCGTCAAACTGGGCGTGTACAAATTGTACGTGCGCCCAATCTTGACGTACGCCGCGCGCTTGGTTCGCCCTCACGAGCGAGTCGAGCCAGAAGCTGCTTCGCGCGCAACAGAGCATTGCGCTGCGGACCATTGTTGACGCTCCTCGCTTCGTGAGGAACGATGTAATCCAGCGGGACCTCGGGATCGAGAGCCTGGATGAGTTCGTGCGGCGCCTCGCGAAGGGGATGTACGCGCGTGCCGACGCGTCTGCTTGGCCCCATGTCAAGCAGATAGCGCCCTGGCATACGCGCCCCCCTGACGCGAGATCCTTGCCCCGCGACCTGGTAGCGGACGAGTGACCCTATACACCAGACTGGACGCCTCGAGTAAGTCGCACCCAGGTTACACGCGGCTTACTCGATTCAACTGAACTCTACAGATGACACACATCTATTGCGTGGCGTGTACTAAGTTAACATAGGCGCGTCACGTGATTAAACCAGAATCCATAACTAAACAAGCATCCAACTCACACGTATGAGCGCGGCGCGGGCTGCGACGCACGTAGAGACTGAACGGCGTTACACACAATACAATGCCGTTCACACATACACTACAGTTCCTTAGTCCGGACCGTGATCGGCTAGATCTGAGAGCGGGGCGGGCGGGAACTAAACACCTATTCAGTAGGAACGACGAGTCGGCTCCACTGTCGCTGGTCGTCTTCGTTGGGCCTCCCCCTGGTAACCGGGGGTCTTACCTGGCGGGGACTGACCGCCGTGGAGTCGTGAAGAAAGCGGCGCTAATGTACTAGCGCCGTGGTGAGCCTACAGAAATACACATAGCAATCAATAACACAGACGCGTTAAAACGCGTCTGAAATTTTATTCGCCGCTATAGTCGCTCATAATGAGGGGTCCGTTTTTACGGACCAACGTAAACCACCCGCGGCCAGGGGGCTATGCTCCGGTTCCGCATGCCGCGCCCCCTTGCGGGGGCGCTGCGATATCCCAATGGACGGCTTTCATTGACTTGAGTATGCCCTGGCGGCTGGGAGTATGTCGTGCTCACTCTAATGTCTCGCTGATGGTGGCGCGTGTGTTGGATCCTTTAGCTCAATTCAAAATGGTTGAGCTGAATGGTGCTGATCCACGCGTCATGTTCGTGAACGGGTGCCGTCAGTAGAGACTGGTCATCTTTTAGCTGCCACAGCTTTTTGATTGCAATTTTTGAATTGCTTTTTTTTTTGTAATTTTTTTTATTACGGACGCTTTTGCATCGTTCTCACATGTATAATTTCAAAATGAATGATGTAAACAATATTTTGTAACCATAATACGTTGATTTAAAAGAGTGTCCGTGGAGTTTCTTGCCCGTTCTTCTCCATAGGTACCTACAACGCTTTGGAATGGGCAACTAGCTTCATCTTTCTGACTGACTGACCGAACCCTTGACAATTCAAAAGTGCCTGTAATTGGTTTATTTGATATAATTGATTTGAGTTTGAGTTTGAGTTTGGGTTCAAATTACGATCAAATGATTAGATAAGTGGTTGGCCCCTGTAAAATTGCGTATCTTAGTCACCCTTTCCCATAGTTTTTTAATCGTAAGTCTAAGAAATTAATGATTTACATTGTTATTCCAACCGATTTCAACACAACGCGGCATTTTTTCGTCAGATTCAAAGATTTTTTCAGATCAAATTTGACAGCTAATGTAATTTTCCGTGAGTCAAGCGCATGGTAAAGCGTTACCAGTGGCAAAAGTTGACAGTTTTCTTACCCATCGGGAAAGCGGCATATGTACCTAAAGAAGGCCCAAAGCGTGATTTATGGAATATTATTCGAGTTAATGAAAGCTAATTTAACACGAAAATTAAAATCATGTCTCTAACTGGCACAGTTTTTCAGAAATCAGCGAAAACCTTTCACAAATATACATAGGTGACCGAAAAAAATATTCTTCCTACGGTGCACTATTGTAAATCGTACTTTGCATATTTTTTTAATGCCTTCTTTTTTGTAGCTACGAATTTTGGTAAAATCTTAAAAGACACAGATCCTAAATCAAAATTCGAAATATTACGTCACGTGGTATCGTTCTTTCAATTTGACGCAGTTGACGTTTAACACGTCAAAGTACTTGGAAAGAAGTTCAGAAATCGGGAACTCTGAATTTCCTGTAACGAATTAAGGAAATTGATAACCAATATTAATCAGAATTAATTTGTTGATGACATAAATTTTCATAACTGCTCTTAGAAAACACTTTAGAAGTTTTACTTACAGTGATCTTGTATTAATTCGTGCAATAAATTACACAGTTCATATCGGCGTAGTGCTTGTCTATCGTCGGGCAGTTTGTAATTTAACTATTGATATTTTGTTCAAACAGATGAGTTGGCACGAAAGAAGTTTATAAAACTATCTTTGAATCACAGTAATATTGATGTAGGTAAGTGTAAAAATGACACTAACACATTGTGGTAGTAATAACACAAGTAAGTATAAACACGATTATTTCTCGATTTTATTTGTATCACATGTACGGCATAGCTCTATTTATTTTAAAAGTACTGCCTAATTCCAGCGCCACCTAGTTGACACGACGATTTATAGTAATATTGTTTTTCCTGCAAGGCCCCAAATTGCAACTTTTCACATAATATGATCAACTATTATTAAAACTTGCTACATGTTTGGAATAAGCGATAAATGTCTCGAAATGTTTTGTACTTGTACATGCGATAAACACCTTTTGATAAGGGCATTTTACGATTGTAGTGTTTTATGGTTGGCATCATCATAGTAGTTTTTCCTTGACAAAATATGTTGTTCCATCAATCTGTGCATTCATAGTTAACATGCACAGCTGGACCATGGACATCATGTATGTGGCCTTGGTGTTATACTCAAAAACGAAGTTACCTGTAAATTGTTCCAGGGTCTGATTAAAAATCATAACAGGAACTGCTAACAGTAATCGTAAGTCAACCTTGAAATTTATAGTTAATTTTAGATTTTGATTTTAGTTGAGGCACAGCACTAATCCTCTCTTATCGTGACCATTGCCTGGAACATTAGTTCTTTTTAGGTAAAATATTTTGTTTAGCAACAGCTCAGGGAGGACTCCTTGATCTGATGTTAGTGCCTAACAATAGTCAAATTTGAAAACATCAATGATCCCAAAAGTTGATTAGCACAAAGGACATCTCAGTTTGTTTATTTGAATGCTTGGTGGAATGAATGCTATGAGGATGATTATACAAACACAAATATAAACTAAAAGGTTTCATTTTGGAAGCACTGTACTTTATGGACAGGCGATTTTTTATAGAACCAATTTTTATTTGGCTAGAATTCTCTTCATTTTATTTTTGAAAATCCCAAAATCAGCAAAACAATAGTGCTGAGAAAAAAACCCCCAGTTTCCTTCGGGATTGGTTGGGGAGTATTAAGAGTAGGGAATATTATGTAGCGGGTCGTAATATGTTTCAAAGAAATAATGATAAGGCATAGTCAACAAAGTCCCGCTTGCCGGGGCTCCTGTTTCTTTTACAGATGTCATACTAAATGAGTAAACAGGAGGCACTAATTAATAGTTTATTAATGTATACTCATAGTTTAATACCTAATCAAATCTATACTAATATTATAATGAGAAAAATAATATTTTTTGTTTGTAGTGGATAAACTCAAAAACTACTTAACTGATTTAAAAAATTCTTCAAACTATAGAGAGCTACTTTATCAGCGAGTAACATGGGCAATATTTTATTTTCAAAAAATTAGAGATCCTTACAAAAATTACAATAATGTAACCCAAGGTATAAAAACTTTTTGCCTACAAAGGTCATTATTTGGGGTGCACTGAAAACTATTGATGATACTTAAAATATTGTACTAAATACTAATAATGTGTTTATATTACTCATTGTTACCCACAAAAAAGTCATTTTTTGTTCAAATTAGTCAATCAAAACACGGATAGAATCGAAGGATGATGACTTTCGAATCATGATATTAATCCTTATTCAACTAAATAGTTTCATAATCAAGGTTGGTTGGAAGACTAACTAAGACGTTTGAGACCATGAAAGTTATGTAACCGTTGAAATTCAAAATTTTAGTCAGATACTAAAATGTTGAATTTCAACGGTTACTTAACTCATGAGTTATGTAACCGTTGAAATTCAACATTTTCCTTGAGACCATGGTCTCAAGGAAAAGTCCATACGATATTTTTGTTACACAAGATGCAGTTCTGAACCTGCAAAACATTTCAGGAGGTTTTTATGGTACAGACTGGCCGCGTTTTAAAAAGGGGAGTTCACACTTACCGATTTCCGTAAATAAGAATAAAATGAAAAAAAAAAATACCTGCCCATTTTATTGTTGATTCGGGTCGAGAATCACTAACATAATTACCTCCTAAAATGTTTTGCAGATCCAAAACAACACCTTGTATTAGTGTATTATAGAGGTCGCCATATAACTTAGACAAGATGGTTGTGTTAAACATATTTTTAATAATTAACTAAAACCATTGAATTACAAAGAAATAGGGGTGGGCATTAAAAACTTCACAACACATTGTGCACATTGTCATAAAACTGAAGTTCCCTGAAAGATTAGCACAACTAATACTATACATATATCACACTATTTTAAATAAAGTAGGCACAGAATAGATATTTTGTAATCATGAAAATTTAATTGATTTGCTTTTTTCTGTTATTCTTTCATACAAGCACAATATTTAACATACAAATAAAAACAGTTGTCATTGAGTCGTTTTTTGACACTAGTCGTTTAGTCTTTTCAGTCGTTTGACAACGTCATTACAACTGCTATATGACATAAACGGCCACTTAAGGGTCTCATCACAACGTGTATTGGACCGTAAAGTCGGTCTTTGTACTTTTATATGACGGAGAAGGTACGTCTCTCTCGTTATCATCAGCCATATTTTAACTACTGTGGGCGTACAATGGGAAGTGTTGATTATTGCACAATAGAAAAACCGTTAGCAGTTTATATCAAATTATAATTTACGATCAAATAATCACATTAGCTATTCACACACTGTAGGTACACGACACAACTATACGGAACGCGCGACAGTTTCTAAACGTGTTCACTTCTTGACCGCCTCTGACAAACTAAACTTATCTCCGGTCAAGCGTTATGTTGTAGACTCTGTCGAGCGCCGCTTGGTGGTTGGATTAGTCAAACGAGTGACTAATGTATTTCTGACACGACCATCCTGCTTGCACACGTCCTCGTGTGTTAACCTGCAACCAGAAATCAACAGCAGTGTTTGTTCGACTCGGCCAATTCTGACCAAACTCTAGATTCAACGGGTCGGTGAAAATAAGGAATTTTTTAAAACTACAGTTTTGTTTTAACCAAATCGTACTCTTTAAAATCAAACATGGTAAAATTGGGAAAATACAATAATCACTACCCTGGGCCATGTACCATCAACCAACATTTAAAACTCTACTGCAACAAAAATTACCAAGCTTACAGAAACTTTCGAGTAAGACCTCTAACGCCACGGCTCTCCAGCCGACCAGCAATCGATTTTGCTGTCACACATCCGGCGCATGGATCACTCTGTACGCATATCCATCAAGTGGATCGCCCGTGTGCATTACCCACTGACTACACACTACGGTCTCTCCAGACCCCGACCTCCGCCAGAGACAAACGCGCACCGCGCACCCACGGACTACTTGAGTTTCCTCAAAAGACACCGATTTCTACCGGGCTACGACTACGTATTGACTACTGGTACGGTCGACTTTACTACGGCCGATAGAGAACCCCACTCGCGTGTTTCCCATAACTTAAGCTTGCTCATCAACATTGTGATCACTATCTACTTCGACTGGTACATGATCTACTGGCATCTTTCTTAACCTATCGTGAGTGTATTAGAATTTAAAGCTTTTAACGTATAGCGATCACCACCCAAAACATTGGCTACCCTAAACGGACCTCTGAACTTCCGATCTAACTTAGTCTGATTTCACTCTTCGTTTTCTAATAACACGAAATCGCCATCCGAAAATTTTATAACAGCTGCCTTTGTCCTTTAACTACGGCAGTTAACATCGCTTTTAAGACGAATATTGTTTAGCAGTGCACATAATCCACATTATTTTCAATTTTCAACGATATAGTGCCTGTGTGTCATCCGGATGGATAGGGACATGACGAAACTATAAGGATTGCGTTTTTACCATTTGGTTACGGAACCCTAAAAAGTGTGTAACAGAATCAGCACGAGGCCGGAAAATCAAATCATATGCTGTCTTTTTATTTCAAAACAAAAGAAAGAATTGATTGTGGTCAAAGTCTCAATGTGATCAGCTTATTATGAATTGAAGGGTAAATTTTGGGCCCAAGCTAGTCCCAAGTCTAAACTTAGGTAGTTAGGCAGTACCCAAACACAAGCTGAAAAACAGTGTTAAATAAAGAAACCGACCAACTGCGTGTCGAGCCTCGCACAATGAAGGGTTCCGTAGTTGGGATGTATTGACTAACAGACGGACATGGCGAAACTATAAGGGTTCCTTGTTGACTACGGAACCCTAAAAATAGTAAAACATCATGGTCAACCATCAGGATGGTGAGTGTCGTGAGATGAGTGTTTTTCCGACCTTATTGAGAATTTTGAGGTGAGTATGTATGTGATGTACAGGCTTAGGAGGCGGGTAGTGATTGGGCGGGCGCGCGGTAGCTCTTGGCGGCGGCGCTGCTTTAGGGCACGCTGTTCGTCATGTGTACGTGGATATGTGTGTAATGTACAGGTTTAGGAGGCGGTAGTCAAGGGACGAGGCGCGTGGAGGCTAGTAGCCAGGGCCGGATTTAGGGCAGGGCAACATGGGCACTGGCCCCGGGCCTTTACAATTAGATATTTTTAGATATGAAAAAAAAATACATCGTTTGTGTCCAAAGTATCAAAGAAGAAACAGTCTGCAATCATAACTTCATAATTCGTTTCTTGAATTGTTTTTTTTTCATCTGTTCCACAAATTTTTCGGGGCCTCCACTTCTTGGTTGCCCCAGGGCCGCCACAACTTTAAATCCGGCCCTGCGCACAGCGGCGGCGCGCGCTGCCCGTGTGTGTATGTGGGTATGTGTATGATGTGCAGGTTTAGGAGCCGGGTAGTGATGGGGCGCGGCGCGCGGTGGCGCCTGGCAGCTGCGCTGCTGGCGGGCGCGCTGCTGGTGTGGCTGTGGCGCGGCGGCGCGCGCACGGCCGGTGCTCAGCGACGCCGCGAGCTAGACTCGCCGGTGGAGGGCCGCGAGTTGCCGCTCATCTTTATCGGCGGCGTGCCGCGCTCCGGCACCACGCTCATGCGCGCCATGCTGGACGCGCACCCCGACGTGCGCTGCGGCCAGGAGACGCGCGTGGTGCCGCGCATCCTGCAGATGCGCCAGCACTGGATGCGATCGCAGAAGGAGAGCGTGCGGCTGGAGCAGGCAGGCGTGTCGAAGGCGGTGCTGGACAACGCCATCGCAGCCTTCTGCCTGGAGGTGATCGTGCGCCACGGCGACACGGCGCCGCGTCTTTGCAACAAGGACCCGCTCGTGCTCAAGATGGGCACCTACGTGCTGGAGCTGTTCCCCAACGCCAAGTTCTTATTCATGGTGCGCGACGGCCGCGCCACCGTGCACTCGATCATCACTCGCAAGGTATGTCACACTCGCGCACGCTTTCTCTGAGGATACTAATTGACATCAAGCTGTGCTATCTATTGCGTCTACAAAGACATTAGACCACATGCGCAAGCGGGATACACGTACGACCGAGTGAGTGGTCACAAGCGAGTAACCACGTATCGCGGAATTCCTGCTGATTTCAACAAAGCGTTGCCATGGTAACCACTAAACGGCGCGCTTGAATGGTTTTGATCGTTTCCTCATTGTAAACTATGGAGAATTCAAAGTCAAAGCCAAATCATTTATTTCAAACTGGTTTCTGCCCGCGGCTTCACCTGCGTAGATGTCGGAAATTATTCCACGGGGACATGCTACCGAGATAAAAAATACCCTATGACCTAACGCTGGTCATGTTCTACGAGGGCGGCACTGAAAATTTGGGGCATCAAGGAAGTGACACAACATTACTATTTAAAAATGTATTTATTGCTTTTCCAAGTATTCCCCGCGAAATTTGACACATTTTTCCATACGATGGAACCAATCATTGAAGCAACCATTCCATTCGGAAGTTGGGGTCTCCAAAATGGCGGTTTTGTAGGCGTCCACAGCTTCTTCAGGTGATGAAAATCTCTGTCCACGCAATTTATTCTTTATTTTAGGGAAAGTATAGAAATCATTAGGGCTTAGGTCGGGGCTGTACGGCGGATGGTCTAATAATTCTATGTTTTCTTGCTCTAAAAACTCTTTTGTTCTGTGCGCGGTGTGAGAACTCGCATTGTCGTGATGGAAGATGATGCGGCGGTTGCAGTTCTCTTTACGGAGTTCAGAAACGACCTGTGGCAAACAAATGCTTGCATACCATTCTGCATTAACCGTTCTTTGTCCCTCAAGAGGAATAGTCGTAACATGGCCGGTTTTGGAGACAAACGTGGCCACCATTTTTTTTGCAACACACCGTGAACGAACAATTTTTGTTGGCTTTAACTCATTTTCGAACACCCAAACTCGTGACTGGTTTTTTGTTTCGGGTTCGTACGCGTATATTCAGGATTCGTCACCTGATACGATGTTGTATACAGCATTTGAGGATCCTGCGTGGAATCTTTCGAGAGTTCTGACGCACCAAGTAACGCGAGCCGCTTTTTGCTCTTCACAGAGCGAATGCGGTATCCATCGGGAAAACAACTTTTTTACACCTAATTGTTCATGCAAGATTATTTGTATTTGACTCATGCCAATGTCTAAAGTTGCCTGATTTTCGCGGTATGTCACATGTCGATCTTCCTCAATCAGCTTACGCACAATATTATCACATTTGATTTGAAATACTCTAGCGCCGCGCGCGCTGCCATTGACCACGTCATACCTAAGTATACAGGATGGTCCAAATATTAGCGTCATAAAAAAATAGATTACTCATGCCCAGGGGTATCCGAAAATACCCCAATGTTCCGCGAGTTTTAATAGTTTTCGAGTTATGATTATTTAAAAAAAAATCTTAAAACACTTATGGGAAACCGCTTAAAAAATCTTTTCTTTATTTTCTCACGGCTTTTTCACATTCTTTTTTACTATTTTCATTGTTATGTAATATTCTTGCGGATATAGAATAATCATCTTCCTATCATTAAATCAAGATACAGAAATTTTGATCGAAAAGGAATAATTTACGTTCCGAGTGATACAGAGTCGAAAGGAGATGGCTAAAAATCCATACACTAAAAACCCAGAATCGACAGCAATGAAATGTTTACCAACGGGATAGGTATGGTGGTCATTATATGGTACCAAAGGGACAACCCGGAAATGCGTGGGGTTTGGGAGCTATATCACATCATAAAAAATATAAAAAGTATTTTGAATTGATGTTGTAATTGTGGGTAATTGTTGGTATGTATGTAATAGTATGTAACAGTGCATGCAGAGGATGTAAAAAGAATATAAATATATTTCAAATATTTTATTTTGATGTAATTACATTAAATATTTTCTATGTCTATACACACAGTATCTAAGAATCCTACAGGTTGAATTAAGTCGCCTTTATGTCTGGCACAGACAAGATAATATATTATGGAAATAATGTGGGCACAACTGCCTAATGTGCGGCGGCCATGTATGCAGCTACAGCAATAATCTGTGATTGCGCGGCGATTGTATACAGGGTGACATTGAAAACATGCGACAAATCGAAATGGGAGATTGTACTCATCATTATGAACAACTTTTACTAAGGGACCAAAGCTACAATCCAAAAAAAAAACTGCTGTCCCCTACATTTATGTTCGCAATACCTCATCAAAATGTAGGAAAAGCAGATTTTTTTTTTTGGGATTACAGCTTTGGTCCCTTAGTAAAAGTTGTTAATAATGATGTATACAATGTCCCATTTCAGTTTGTCGCAAGTTTTCAATTTCAACCTGTAGTACATAGCAATAATAAGTTCGTGTTTGAACGTGTCTATATTTAATTCGGCACCGTACTAACGCATTATTTTCTTCTTCGTCATTAAGGGGCACTCTCTCGGTATGCCTATAGAATTCAATGGAATACACGCCGGTTTCTCTGACGTGTTCGTAGCAGTAGGATTTTGCTACATGTGGTACATTTCCATAGCGAAAATAAACAGCTCATCGTAAGTAATTCTTGGGAATTCTGCTACGTCTTGTAATGTTGCCCCATCCTCTGTAATGAAATGTTCCCTTTTTTCGTTTAGACGGTGTTGATCAACGTAATCAGCTAGTAGGTTTGGCCTATTCATATTTTTTTCTATCATTTCTGAAAAGCTTTCCGTCAGGCGACTGTCGCTGTAACTCTCTTGGGTTGCGTTGTAAGAGCTGCATGTAACTATCCTGCTGGGGAGTTTGTTGACCACTTCTTCTTCCCAGCTAAAGCACTAGGAAGTGGTGAAGGGTGGGCGTTTTGGGGGACTGTCTTATGTAATTTTGACGTTCGAAAAGTGTTAATTCTCAGCCTAGTTTGAATAAATGACTTTTGATTTTGATTTTATCTCCACATACAATCATAAATGGCTTTATGAGATTGGCGTATTAAGTAGACTGTAGCTCATGCGCTGAAACAAGAAGTTTGAGCTTTTTGGGACGAATAAGTAAGTACCGTCTGAAATAATTATTGCTCTCGTTTTGTCTTGGGTTCCAAAAATATTATTTGGCAAAATCCAGTTTCTCGCTATAACTGCGTCTCGAGTGATATGGCCGAATCCGAGGTGTCGTGCGTGACATATAGTCATTTTCGAGACATACTCTCGCTTGTTTTGTTTTAAATTGTATAGTTGACCTAGGCAAGTCAAAAACTGACGTAAGTCTTCGGTTAGGTTCACCACTTCTCAGTTTACATAAATTGATGCCCAACATCGTTTTTTCATTCGAATATACGTGTAAAGAAGGTGTTTCATTAACTATGGTGTTGAATTCCTGGTGACTTACGCCAGTCCAACAGTAAAGGGTATCTGGACTCAATTCATCTAGGCTTTCAAAATCGAGCTGAACTCTTTTTTCGAGAAGTTGTGTATACAGGGTGTCCGGTAATTAATGGATAACCTTGAAATGGTTCATGGTAGAACTAATGGCCTTTCAGAAAAAAAATACAAATTAAAAAAAAAAAAACAAGTAGTACCAAAGATATGTTTTTTTTTAATAAGAAAGTTTGCAATATTGGAATATTTATTTACATTAAATGTACCTGATCATTGGGGTTTAATAAAAAACAACATTTGACATTAATAACACTGTATTCGTTGTAATTTACAATAAATGTTCAAATTGTCTGCCACCCACTCTGATGCAGGCCCTACATCTACGAATAAATGCTCTTCTGAGCAGTCGCGTATAACGTCGATCGCTTATTTTCAATGCGGCTGCCCGGACTCGGCTCCGTAAATCTTCCAAGGAACGGATCGGCTTTGCGTAAACTTCTTCCTTAAGACAGCCCCAATAAAAAAAAAAAACCAGTGGATTTAAATCTAGTGAACGTGGGGGCCACAAAATTGGCCCCAGACGACCAATCGATCTGTTTGGGTATTTTCTATTTAAATACGCACGAACAGATACAGCATAATGCGCAGGACAGCCGTCATTTTGCAACCAATAAGATTCTCTCTCCACCTCGTTTACCTCTTGCAATAAATTTGGAAGATCGTTTTCTAGGAACTCTAAATAACTTTGGCCAGTTAGGTTCCCCGGTAATTCAAATGGGCCTATTATTTTTTCATTTATAATTCTAGTCCAATCATTTATTTTAAATTGGTACTGTGACCTGTCTTCACGCATAACACGAGGGTTCTCTAGTTGCCAGCTATGGAGATTGTGTTAATTCATGTAGCCATCTCTTTTAAGTGTTGATTCATCACTCCATAGAATTTTAATAAAAACTGCGGGTCTTCTTCCGTTTTCTCCAGCATTTGTCGGCAGAAACGCAGACTTCAATTATAATGTCTTGGTTGAAGAGTCTGCACGTGCGTAACGTGGAACGGGTGAAATTTGTTATTTTTTAAAATATCATGCACTGTCGATTTCCCTATTCCCGTGCGTCGAGCTATTGTTTCGGAGCCGGCCACCGCTGCGCCACCGCGCCGCCACGCCAAGCCGCCGCCGCCGCCCGCCAGGCGCAGGTAGTGAACCAATACTTTATCTAATTCAGTAGATAGAGAACTTGTATTTAGAGCCCAAAAAAGATGTGTCAGAGCTATGTGTAGCCTTAAAAGCACGGACAGTTGTCAACCGTTCTTTAAACGTTTAAAAATTCTTACCTTGCCATCGTTGTACATATACGAAACAAATGTGTTTGTCAAATCCAACATCTCATTATACAAAATAGCTGCTAAAAGTTACTACAGAAAATTACGCGATAAGAATAAGTCAGAACACGAAGTGACTTATGGCAAAACTGCACTAATGAATAACCTTCAAATGTACCTTCTGTATGGCCAAAAAAATATTTAACAAATTACCTGAACAAATAAAAACGTTAAATCTGGACAATTTCAAAAAAGCACTATTTAAAATTTTGATAAATAAATGCTATTACTCACTAAAGGAATATTTGGACGACAATTCTATAGTTACTGCCTCAGAAAATTATTCATTACCTCACCTATTTTGACGACCTTGAATTTTGTTTGATATTAACATTAATATGACATGTAACTTAATCTATTTGACATTTATTGAAATTGATTGTATTTTAAATTTGTATTGATGTGCATGTATCTATTAATACTGAAGTCAGTATTAATAGATACATGCACATCAATACAAATTACTAGCGATGTGAAAGTTACGTAATTCTAACATTTTATGATATTTTAAAAGTAAAATGTGTGTTCAAAAGTAAAAATTTGACAATGTTAATTAAATATATTTGTACGCCTCTGGGCAAAACATAGAAGATCTACCTATCTGTAACATCTCACACTCTGTTGTAATTTGACCTATGTTTACAAATAAAGCATTCTGATTCTGATTCTGATTCTCTTTTTAGCTTGAACAAAAACAAGGCTAACAGATTCAGATAAAACAGTAGCTGCCTACCAACGATATGTTATTAAATATAATTGTTTATTCATAAGGATTTGTAGGTGTCATACCTACAAATCCTATCTAATAAACGAAAAAAAAAACACTAAATCCCATAGTTTTTCGGGTAGATAAAAACATTTTTTTTTATGTACACAATAAGCGCAATCAGACCGCACATATGAAGTTTTTGTCGACTCTGGTTTTTTTTAGCCATCTCTTTTTTGAGTCAACTTTTTGTGATATTGTGTAAGCCTGCATTCCGCATAGGTTTTTGAAATGATTTAGAAACCAGGTAGTATTTAAAATAGTACATTACAGTGCGTGCTAAACGCAGTGCATTAATAGACTTATGTCACGAGTATCGTATACTATTTTATACCTCGTGTGACATAAACCCGCCATATTTTTAATTTATTGAAAAGATTTAATTAAAATAGTATATTAACCTAACCTGGAACTGGGGGGAAGTAGACCATTCCAAACCGCAGTGACAAGCACGCAGTCAACACGTATACTCTTCAAACTTGGGCTAGGAGGGTCGGGGAGCAGAGCCCCTGAAGGTCACTGTTACACAGTGACTTGTAGGTGTTAAAAGTCTCGGTAATATAACGCAGTCACACACTATTACATCTCAATACACGCCGCATGTCAGATACTCGAAAATATTTTGAAAAAGATCATGGTTAAGGTTAATAGGCTACAAATTTTTCTTACAACAAATGTTTTTAAGCGTTAGGCCTTTTTTTTTGGGTGGAAAATTATCAAATACCTTCTCCCGCTCTGGGCGGAGCGGGAGGGTGTGTCAGACTCTTACTGACTAAAACCCACCCGTATTCCTTCCGTTGCCTATGTTGCCAGGGGCCTCGGTGACCCTTTCGAACTTCCACGAAAATCAACAACATATTTCTAGCTTCAATTATTTATCAAGTCTGGGGATCGCTAACAGACGGCCATTCTGCAATAGGAATGTCCCCCATTCTTAAATTCAACTCGGCCATTCTACCGTACGGGGTATGGCCTCATACCCAAAACAAAAATATAGGTTGTATTACAAAAAAATATCGATTCATAGTAATACAATAAAATAAGGCGAATTCATAGCATAGGCCGTAATTACATTTAGTAAAATAAAGTTACAGATATTCTATTTCACGAAGTCCGTTCGGCTTTGATTGTAGTAGTGACGTATCCCGACAAGCGCGCTTGTGTGTGTAAAAGTAGGTAATGTTAGCAAAAAAATCTGATATATATTCAAGTCGAGATTTAATAATAAAATTTTGGTTTTAAAAGTATATACATTTTGTAAATAAATTAGATTAGGTTGCAATAAATACAAAAATATTAAGAATATGTAGGCATTTAATTAAGCATTGGTGTTACAGAATGGAAACGAAACAAGTAGGACTATTCAGTATTTTCAATCACTATCAGATAAATTTTCGATTTCCGATTCCGTTTTGCTGTCGTCAGAATCATCTTGTACATTGATTATAAATTCAAAATCGAGATCAAAATATTTCAAGTAGTCTTTTTCAATTTTTTCAACATGAGCACAAGTTTTTTGCCACGTTTCACTGCTAACTTGGCCCAAACTTTCATTGATCAGTCTTTCCGTATTCGTCATGTTTTGCTCGATATTTTTAGATGCGACATAATTTTTAACGATCCCCCAAATATTTTCAATCGCATTTAATTCTGGGTGATAAGGGGGAAGGCGTAAGACATCAAAACCCTTGCTTTTTCTAAAATCGTCAATCTTGTAGATTACGTGTTGGGCTTTGTACTTCTTTATTGTATCGTACAATTCCAATTTAAGAAGAGATTCATCAAATGCTATACCCTTATCCCTGAGCCATTGCTGCATATCGGCTTTCTTTGTAGATTGCGTCGGTAGTCGTTCAGCCCGTGTGTTGTGATAAGATGCATTGTCTAAGACAATGACAGAGCGCGGAAGTAAATTGGGTAGCAACTTTTCATTTAGCCATTTTACATAGTTATCATAGCTCATATTTGAATGATAATCACCAGCTGTTGAGTTGGCCTTATAAACCAAGGAAGCATTTTCAATAAAACCATCCTTGGTTCCCGCGTGCACTAAAATAAAGCGAGTGCCTGTGCTATTTTTTTTTTTAAAACGGAGTTCTTTCCTTTTTTTTTGCCCAAGTGTTGTTTCGCACGTGTGTCGAAAGGACGTAGCTCTCATCGGTGTAGACAATGGGCCGACTTTGAGAGCGGTACTCTGTTATTTTTTTTAAATATTTTAAACGCCACATTTGTATATCATGACGCTCCGTTAAGACTTTACGGTTGTTCTCTGTTTTGCGCCACTTGTAACCTAATTTCAACAGTAACTTGCGAACAGTTTCTAAACAACCTTCGAATCCGATTTTTTCATTCAATGCTGTTCTTAACTTAGCTAATGTTGGAATTTCTTTATGGACAATATGGAAATCTTGTACAGTACTGCGAACCACATCGGATGTAAAATTATCTATATCTACTTTATTATCTCGCTTTCTCCTTTTCTTCATAGGTGAAGTGAATTTTGATGAAGTGGATGGCAATTCCTTCTCTTCTTTTAATATTCTTTGAACTGTTTTTTGACTCACACCCGTAGCTTCACCTGTACGGCGTGTATTGTCTCGTAAATGAGACAAATCACAGTTGAGTTCCATTAATGATTTTGTAAATTCATATTCTTCTCGCAGAAAATGATAAACACTAGCTATCATGTTTCGACCCTAAAACAAAATGTAATCAAAATAATTAAGTAATATAAACATTTTATAACACAAAAAAACATTCATTTTATAAATACTTCTATTGCTATATTAAGTATCTTTGTATAACATTTTAATTGAAAACGTATAAATAAATATTACCTCACTATGGACAACTCTTCTTCGTTTTGTTGCCATGCTGACCTTACTCCGTGAAACAATTTGGCGCGAACTAAAAACCACTACTGATCCGGACCGTGTCCCGATCGACACTGAGCGCTCTCGAGGTTACGCACACAAAAACAATGTGCATGTGCACGCTTGACAACATTCATAGCCAAACGGACTTCGTGACATAGAACATCTGTACCTTTATCTAGAAATCATATAAATGTTAACATAGTTAAAATAGCAATTTTGAATTTATTTCTAGTCTTATTAAGTCTACCCTTCTATATTATTACATCAATGGCATTCTATAAATAGAGCAAAACATAAAATATGATCTACAAAATATGATCCTGTCAAATAATTCACAACTATGAGGACTTTAACATTTTATAACAATAATTGATTATCTTCTGAAGTCAGGCCATCCGAAGGCTCGTAGTCACGTAACAATACATTCGTATACTTTCAAAATTTGCAGAAAGCTCCCGTTTAGCCATCCGAAAGCCACAGTCTGCTCATCTTCTCGGGTCATTACATTTAGAGGGCCACCCGAAAGCCATTAGCTTGCAATTTTATAAACATTAATCAATGATCTGCCGTTCAGCCACCCGAGAGCCACGGTCTACCAATAGCTTGTCCTCATGAGCGTTCTCTCATCCGACGCTCAGTATTATAATAACCGGATATTGCCGATTATCCGTTGTCGACTCTGATCTAATCTGTAAATGACATGGAAATTGGGTGAAGGGGGGTGATAAACTTATATTAATCCACGGTTTTAATTGATCAACCGGAAAAATATTCCTATACTTGACCTTTGAACTTCACAGCTTACTTTTTACTCTTGGCACGGTCTTTTTTTTTTTTTTTTTTGAGGGTGGGAAATCATCAAATAACTTCTCCCGCTCTGGGCGGAGCGGGAGGGTGTGTCAGACTCTTACTGACTAAAACCCACCCGTATTCCTTTCTGTTGCCTGTGTTGCGGAGGCCTCGGTGACCCATAAGTACCTTCCCGCGACCCCGGCAGGCATCGGCCCTAGTGGACCCCTACTATACGTGCTGACGACATCTCTTTGAGGCGCGCGTGGAATACAACGCGCCGTCGACCCGGGCCTGGTCCTTACCGGACGGTGAGCTACCCATTGCTCACCGTCCGCAAGCCCGCGCCTAAGGTGGCCGGAAATCCGCCCGGGATTCCCGACGCCCTGGGCGTCTCCTGCGGCGGCTTGGGGCGAGAGGGCGCGAAACTTGGCTTTCCCTCAACCGTCCCGCCTCCTCCTTCGCGAGCATTACTGCTTCGCAGAAGGAGGTGACGGCTTCCCATGCCCTTTCGCTCCGTACCATGGCCTGAACCGGGGCCGGACGCGAGAGGTCTCTGCCGCCGATCGCCTCCACGAGGACACGGCGGTGCTCTGCCCAAGCCGGGCAGACCTCCACCGTATGCTCCAACGTGTCCTCCGGGCGATCCACACAGTGGTGACACCCGGGCGTTTCCTCCCGCCTTATTCGACACAGGAACCTCCCGAAGCTGCCGTGTCCGGTGAGGACCTGCGTCACGCGGAAGGTGAGGACGCCGTGGCGCCTCTCCAGCCACTCCTCAAAGAGGGGACTTATCGCCGCAATCGTGGCGTGCCCAGCACTGGGTTGCGACAACCGTACTTTCCATGACGCCATGAGATCCCGCCGGAGCTCCGTCCGCTGTACCGCGATTTCTCGCGGCAGCGGACTTACGCCCCGGCGTTTCGCCTCCTCACTTCCATACGTGCGCGAGGACTTTTGCCACCAGATCCCATGGCGGCAATCCGGCAAGGAGGCTCGCTGCCTCACAGGACACCGTGCGGTATCCCCGGACCATCCGGATGGCCATGACCCTTTGGGCCGCGCTCAACCGGCGGGCTGGCCGCAGCGCCAGAGAGCGCGCCCATACAGGAGCCCCGTAGAGGGCCATGGACCGCACGACCCCCGCGTAGAGCCTCCGGCAGGAGGCGTTTGGACCCCCTAGATTGGGCAGGAGCCGCTTCAATGCAGCGCCCGCCCGCTCCAGTTTGGGAGCCAAACGTCGGAAGTGCTCCACGAAGTTTCACCGGCTGTCGAGGACGAGTCCCAGGTACTTCATTGTCGACTCACGACGCCGATAGAAACCCCTCCTACCGTTATTTGGGACCCCAAAGGTGGCGCGTTCCGAGGACCATGAAAACACATGGCCTCGGACTTGTGCAGGGCCACCTCAAGTCCCAATTGCCGGATCCTTTCGACGATCGTCGCAACCCCGCGTGCCGCTAAATCGGCCGCCGCCTGGTGCGACCTCCCCTGCGCCAGGACCAACGTGTCGTCAGCGTAGCACACTACGCTGACGCCGCTAGGGAGGTCTCTTGGCACGGTCTGGATTGTTATTTGGAATCATGACGAGATCACCTTGTTGAAAAGACTTAGTTGGAGCCCTCGTTTTATCAAAATATTCTTTCATCTTTCTCTGGCCTTCTATAAATTTTTCTTTCACAGATTTCCTCAATTCATCTCTATAGGTATTTGAAATCTGTTTGTGTCTCTAAAGCTCCTTTAAGAATTCCTTTCGCCTGACATGTGGTTCTTTGCCCAAATACCATTTCAGCTGGCGATTTTTCAGTACCTACTTTTAATTATTGTATTATTAAGACTCCATTGTAATTTAGCGACATTGGTGTCCCAGTCGCTCTCGTCCAAACCAAAATTCATAGCGGCTAGCGGCGGTTCATAGCGAGAATTGTTCGATGACAGCGTTCAATTTGCCCATTTGCTCGAGGCGTGGCTACAGCATTTAGGACATGTTTGCCTCCAATCGATATGACAAAACTTTTAAATTCGCCAGACGTAAAACTTGTCCCTTGGTCTGATATAATAATTTTTGGGCATCCAAATGTTGCGAAAATATCTTCGAGTGTTTTAATTGTAGTCTTTGACTTAGTATTCTATACAGGTCTGACAAATATGAATTTGCTGAACCCATCAATGACTCCGAGGATGTATGGATTTCCTCTTTTACTTTTTATAAATGGACCCAAATGATCCATGTGTATTGTGTGAAATAATTCGTTTACCTTGGGAATTGGGTTTTAGTACCCCGACTTTTTCCCGACATTTCTTTGTTATAAGCACAGTTGATGCAAGCATTAACATACTTTTTGACGAAACGGTTAATTTATGGGAACCAATAATCGACTCCAATCTGCTCAATAGTTTTCTCATTTGAGAAATGACCCGCTTCGTCATGATTAAGCTGACAAATTCTCCACCACGCCGAATTAGGTACCGCCCATTTCAATTTGGACCCTGCACGCCTATATATTTTACCATTTCGCAATACGTAATTATTAGATACATCTTTTATATCCTGCTAGTTTCTAAAATAATTTTAATATGCTTTATCCTCGGATCTGTCATCTGTACCGTGTGGAGTAATTCTTCAGTTGTGATATTGAAGACTTCCAACTCCTCTGCGGTATTTTCTTGGGAGATGGGGTTCCGGCTCAGAGCATCAACATGCTGCATATTATGACCAGACCAATACTCGATGGTAAAGTTATATTCCTGTAGCATCAGCCACCACCTTGCAATTTTAGGTATTAAATCTCGCTTCACCAAAGTGGTGCGTGATGCATTACAGTCTGTTACAACTTTAAATTCTAGACCAATCAAATAAACTCTAAACTTCTTTAAGGTGAGTACCACCTGCCATCGTTTCTAGTTCATAGGAGTGCCAAAATGCTTCCTCGCGCGTTTGTCGACTGAAATAAGCAACTGGCCTAAAAAGAGATTCTTCATTAAGTCTCTGAAGTAAGATACCCCCAATTCCTAATTTACTGGCATCACAATGGACCTCTGTGGTATGATCTGGGTTGTACAAGGCTAGTACAGGTCTAACTACCAATTTAGATTTTATTTCTTCAAATGCACTGTCTTGTTCGTGACCCCAATGCCAGGAACATCGGCTTCGGTCAGTTGTGTAAGTGGTCTCGCAATTGAGGCGAAATTAAGTAGAAATCGCCGAAAGTAACTGGCCAAGTCAATAAATTGACGAACTTGATGTACATTTGTAGGTTTTGGGAATTCAGAAACCCCCCTTATTTTCTTACTGCCAGGTTTTTAAGACCAGCGTCGGAAATCTCATACCCAAGATAGTCTATTTCCGATTGGAAAATGAAAACTTTTTCAGATTAAGGGTCAGATAGGCATTACGTAAAAGGTGCAAGATAGCTTCCAGCTTACCGAATGCCTTGTCAAATGATCTACCGGTTGATAATAAATCATCTAAGGGATAGCCAGATCGAATCGTTAGACTCCCAGTGCTTTATTGATCAAACTTTGAAATACTGCAGGGTAATTCACAAGACCAAATGGCATCCTCATATACTTGTAGTGGCCGTCAGGGAAAGCTGTTACGTGACGTGATTTCTCTGCTACCGGTATTTGATGATAACCGGACGACAAATCTAAGCTAGTGAAATATGATTTGCCGCTAAACCAATACTATTGGGCTGGCATAAGTCGACTGTGATTCTCTTATAATATCGTTAGCCAACATGTCGCCTATCATTTCCGTACCTTTGCGCGCTCACTAAAAGGAAGTCTATAAGGTCTATACATCACAGGCGTATCATCGTTGAGACGTAGTGTCATTTCGGTTATATGAGTTAGTCCAAGCTTCTGCATATTAAATGCAAACAGTTCCTAAACTTGTTCTGCAGGCTTAGCATGACACTATTTCTTCGAAGAATAGACACGGCTTTTTCCATAGAAAGTGACATTTCGTTTCTCCTTTTTTGACATCCCACCGTAGAAATCTTTCTACATAAAAGAGGACCTAGACAAAGATCGTTAGAAACGAAAGACAAGATGACAGATTGTAGAAGGATTTCTACGGTGAGATGTCAAAAACTGAGAAACGAAATGTCACTTTGTATAGAAAGAGCCGTGTCTATTCTTCCAAGAAATAGAGAGTATCATGCTAAGCCTGCAGGTCCAATAACTGATTCTTTTCAGTCTCAGCTACTTTGAGGCCAATATTTAACATATCTAAGGTAATAGGTTCCTTTATGGTGTCGGATCAATGACAAGTATCAGACAACCGGGTATTATGAATAGAATTCACATCCATCCGTATTGATGTAAATGGCCTTAGATTGTTTAATTTTATTGCTCGTAATAATAATTTGGAATTGGTGAGAGTAATTGAATTTCCTGACAAATTCATGATTATACATCGACTCCTCCCATTATGAAATTGGTAGATACCTTGCAAAATAATGTATTCATTACCAGGTTTCATGCATGCACTGCCTGGGACAAATAGTGGTCCTGAAAACTTATCTTGTGTATGTACATCTATATCCTGTAACGCTCTGATTGAGATGTCATTAGTATTATAAACATCCATTTTCTCTGTATCGGAATCATCACAGTAAAGGACTAGTTTAGTGCTAGTCTTATGAACGGTAACAGTGGGCAGCTCTGTTAAATATTGACAAATAAGAACATCCGTCTTAAATAAATGATCTGGTACAATAAATGCTTCTATATCTGCTTGGACCGCATCTACGACAACAGTCACAAATATCATAGCAATTGGTAGGACACTTCCAAAACAAAATCCCCTAATAATAGGAAGTGCCATCTTATTTGGAACTACATTATGGTCTTTAATAACCGATTCTCGAACTAAAGCTCATTGACTTGCGAAGTCTACATATGCTGAGGCCGATATGTTAAGTAAGTGTAAGTAAGTGTAAGTTTACGCTACCTCACGTTAAGCAGGTGAAAACTAACGTATTGATAAAGGGCAAAGAATTGAACCCTGAAGATAGCACAGTATTCTTGGGCTTAACTTTGGATGCTAAGCTTCAGTGGGGTCCACATATAGATAAATTGTCGAAAAAGCTAAGCTCCGCAGCATACGCTGTTAGAAAAATTCGTAATTTAACTGATATAGAGACAGCCCGTTTAGTGTACTTTAGCTATTTTCATAGTGTAATGTCGTACGGTATTCTGTTGTGGGGAAATGCCGCTGACATTCAGACTATCTTCGTTTTGCAGAAAAGAGCTGTTCGGTCAATTTATAGATTAAGTCCGAGACACTCTCTCAGAGAGAAATTTAAGGAGATTAATGTAATGACTGTGCCCTCCCAGTATATTTTTGAAAATCTTTTATATGCCCATAAAAATATAAAATTGTTTAAAAAATACAGTGATATCCATAATATAAATACTAGGAACAAACACAAATTTGTTGTACCTACAACAAGGCTCAAGAAAATAGGTGGCTCATTCAGATGTCAATGTATACGTTTTTATAATAAACTTCCAAGCCACGTTCAAGATCTAAGCCTTAATAAATTCAAATCATTTATTAAAAGTAAGTTGTGCCAGAAAGCCTTTTATACTATTAAAGATTATATTGAGGACAAAAAGGCTTGGGATTAAGCTGCTCCAATTATTGCATACTGAAACTTTTATTTTATTTATATACCATTTTGACATATTTACTTTGTGGAGTTCAATATACTGTTTGGAACTTAATATTTACTTGTAAAGTATTATATTGTTTTCAATTATTGTGAATGTGAAGCCTATGTGGGTCATTATTGTTTTTTTTTTTTTTTTCTCATTTAGTATTAATCATGGTCTGGCAGTTTGAGTAATTTATGCGGCCTACCCAAATGTTCTTTCTTTGGTATTGTTCGTCGAATCGTTGAGCTCCTTAAGTTCTGAGTTGAGCAGCACGATTACTGACAAATGCGTGCACTGACTGGACAGGTCCACTCAATCTGTGTGGTTCTTTCCTCAAAAGGACTATTTCGGACACCAATCTACATGGCCTTCACATGATCTGACCAAGATTATGTCTGGACTTTAAAAGAGACTGTGACCTCTGAGTTTGTTTCGGCCTTTCTTCTCAGAGTAGTCAGATAGGAAACGCCGACCTCATCTAGCTTTATTTAAAAAATATGATTGACGTGTAAAAGTGTTTGTACAAACCTACTTACAGAAAATAAATCATTTATCATTTATCATTTATCATTTATGCCATTAACAGAAATGGTTTTAAAATATGTACTTACTATTTGACTTTCCGGTAGTTGTTATTTGTAGAACGTTTTGTGTAGGATTATGATTCGTAATGAAATGAAATGAAATGAAATGAAATGAAATGAAATGAAATGAAATGAAATGAAATGAAATGAAATTGTTTATTCTGTAAATAGGATATGACAATCACTTTTACACGTCATATTAAAAAATAAGCTAGATGGAGTCGACATTTCCTATCTGACTACCCCTGAGAAGAAATGGCGAAACAAACTCAAGGGTCAAAGTCTCTTTTAAAGTCCAGACATAATCTTGGTCAGATCATGTGAGGACCATGTAGATCTATGTCTGAAATGGTCTTTTGAGGAAAGAACCACACAAATTTGAGTGGACCTGTCCAGTCAGTGCAAGCATTTGTCAGTAATCGTGTAGCTCAACTCAAAACTTAAGGAGCTCAATGACTCGACGAACAATACCAAGGAAAGGACAATTGGGTTGGCCGCATAAAGAACTCAAAATGCCAGACCATCATTAAAACTAAGAGAAAAAAAAACAACAAGAAATAAATAAAAATGACCCACATAGTGCTCACATTCACAATAATTAAAGTAATACTCGTATAATACTTTTTAAGGTACATAAATATTCACGTAATTTTGCTTATAAAATTCATCAATGTCAATATGTACATATAGTTGTATATAATGATGATTTTGCATAATTTAAACTTCAAATTTTATGGTTTTAGCACAAAGCTTATCAGAGCGAGCAGCTCAATCCCAAGCTTTTTTGTCTTCTAAATAATCTGAAATTTTATAGTACCCTTTTTTACAAAGTTTGGTTTTAATACAGCTTTTAAATCGTTTAATGGGTAAATTTCGAATAGCAATAGGAAGTTTGTTGTAAAAGCGTATACATTGACCCATGAACGAGTTGCCTACTCTGTGGAGGCGAGTGTGAAGTACAGCAAGATTATGTTTATTCCTGGTATTTAAACTGTGGATATCGGACATTTTCTTAAAATTTGATATATTTTTGTGTACATACATAAGATTATCAAATATATATTGAGAGGCTATAGTCAGAATATCTATTTCTTTGAATTTTTCTCGAAGGGAATCTCTTGGACCTAGGTTGTAAATGGCTCGAACAGCCCTTTTTTGCAAAACAAAGACGGTATTAATGTCCGCACAGGTTCCCCAGAGAAGAATCCCATATGACATAAGACTATGAAAATAACTAAAATAAACAATTCTGGCCGTATCTACATCGGTTATCTGTCGAATTTTTTTAACAGCATAGGCGGCCGAACTTAGCCTTCCTGACAATTTTTCTATGTGTGGGCGCCATTGTAATTTAGCGTCAATAGTTATTCCAAGAAAAACTGTCGACTCAACAGGGTCTAACTCTATTCCATTAAGTATTTTCGTATTTTCTTGTGTTCGATCAGTTTTTGGTCGAAAACCTATCAGGTCACAATTTTGTGTGATATGTCCTAGCCGTGAACACTTATCACATCTTTTTAATGGTTTATTGCAGTTACGAGCCGTGTGCCTGTTATCACCACAATTATAACATTGAAGGAACCTATACTTTTTCCGGGTAGTTGTAGGTATGGATTTATTTGACACGTTGCTGCGATTAGTGTCCGAATTCTTTAAATGTTGCGATTCCTGTTTAAGTAAAACGGGGGGTCTCTTCTTGAGATGACATTTCGTTTTGATGTTCGGCGTAAATATTTTAGCAAGTCCGATGTCTTCTTAAAACTAGCGCCTTGGGCGTTTAGCCTTAAGCCATTATCAAAGATACCACTAATTATGCAATCAACGGCATTTCTCCCTTTAATGCCGCACATTTTCACCAACCTAGTCTTCTCATAGAAATGTTCCTCCAGTGATTCCGCTCTCCTACTTCTTCTGCTAAGCATTGCCGTCGGCGTAGTTGCGATCGTCTGGAAAAGTTTTTATAATCTTTCTATGCCACTGTTTCCAGCTCAAATTAATGGTACTCCTACTTTGGTACCATTTCTTTGCATGGCCAGAATGTTTTGGTATAGCATAATAGATAATTTGCCTCTGTCCACTTATACATTCTTGCTGTATCGTTCACCTTACGAATACAGTCTTCTGCCGCTTGTGAATGTGCGTCAGGATCGATTTCTGAGATTACATTTTGCGATCCATCAAAACGATTGTCTTTAAAATTATTCTAGAAAATCTTTTTAGAAAGTGCTCCTCTTTGTGATTACTGGATCGTCTCTGTTTCCGTTTTCGTTTTACAAACGACGAATTATCAGAAAGATCTGACGAATATCGTTTTCGCTTATATCGGTTTTTGTGTTCAGAACCGGTAGTGCTGGTATCATCACTGTTATTACGCCATGAGAGAGCTGCGACGCTTGTTGCGTCGGGCAGAACGAGACCTGCGTCTATATCGCGTATGATAATCTGACTGCTTTCTGAATTTGTACTACTACTTCTATGACGCCGATATGATAACGAGGACGATGAATAAGATGCCGTCCTGCGACGCGATCTGTTGCGGTAAGTATCACGTTTACGTTGTCTTTGATTAGGCCTTGCTGTGGAACGTTTATTCCTTCTAGGCTCCTGGATACGCTCAGGATTCCGTGATGATCTATTACGTCTATTCGGTTCCAAAGGGGTAGTATAATTAGACCTTCCACTGGAAGCCATTGTGTAGGACTATGTTTAAAAGCGGAGACTATATATAACCAATAAATAAATATTTAAAAAATCAATTATTTAAAAAACAAAAAACCCGACTGCAAAAACACACAACTGAAAAGGGAAAAACAAGCATTATAATCTATATAATTTTGGTCTTGCAGGCGGGGACAGTCGAATAACCTGAAATATGGTGTAACTTTTGATTGTCCCCGCCTGCAAGACCGAAATTATATAGATTAAAATGCTTGTTTTCCCCTTTTCAGTTATGTGTTTTTGCAGTCGGGTTTTTTGTTTTTTAAATAATTTATTTTATTTCAAGCTTTTTAGTTTCATTAATATATATATTTGAAAATTACTCATTATTAGCTTTAATTTGATACCAATATTGTTGCAATTATATTTAAAAAAACCGCCTTTTTTGTATTTGCAGACGCAATTTATAAATATTATATAGCCTATGTCACTTCCACAATTAAGACGAATCTAAGGACACCTCATATGTTAAAATCCATCAAGCCGTTTAGGCTACAGAGCGTGCCAAAGAAATAGACATACATACATACTCTCGAAAAACATTACCCTCCTGAGGCAGTCGGGTAAAAACAAATAGCAGCCCATCGTGGACTGGCGACGTGGTTTAAGTTAATATCGTATGATAGGTAAGGAGAAGAGAAACATAAAAAACAATTATTAGTAATTTTTCACCGTGTCCACGCTTAGCACAACTAACGGCAGCTGTTTCGCTTCCGTACCTACAGTAATGCACATAGAAAATAAACTATGTCGACCCGTATCTGCTAAGTTGCAGAATCGTCGACTGAACTAATAGTTACAAACGTTTCAGTTCAAAAAAAATTAAAAGTACACGCTCATCTAGCAGCAATAGTTTCGTGTTTGGATGTAAACTCATCCATAAGACGCATAAACATAAATGACTATATCAGCACCCAGGTACCTTAGTACCTACCTCAGATTAATTTAATGATGTAGTCAAATAATTTTCTGTTAATTCAAATTGTTTGTCATAATACCTAGACATAAATAATCCACGAATATCGAATAGTTTAATGTCCACATTATTTTAAAATATTGGCGATATTCATGATCATATTTAAGTATCTCACGAATCATAAGTAGATACGTGGAGTAGATACCTACGTAAAAATTAACACAATATTGACGGGTGATTGATGTCCTATGATATTATTACCTAAAGTCTGTTTTTTAATCTCGGGGACTAAATTGACACATGCAAATGTCAAACTCCAAATTGAAAAAAAAACGAACAACAATTTTTTGAAATGTCAAATTAGTCTCTGGGATTAAAAAACGAACTTTAGGTACGTGAATATGTCATACGCACACTTTTTATTTTATTATTATAATCAATCAAACATTTTGTACCTACCTATTTCGTGGTAATATTGAAATGAAATTGTTTATTCTGTAAGTAGGATCTCAGAATCACTTTTACACGTCATATTAAAAAAAGAATTAAATAAAAACTCTTTACAAAAAAAAAAAAACAACAGACTTCCAAAAAAACTAGAAAGTGAAAAATAACTAATTTTGGAAGTCCGGTGTCTTTATATATCCGTGTCTCCGGTCCGGTGTCTCTATACAAACCGTATTTTAGTTTTTTGCCACCGACTTCCGAAATTAAAGTTATTTTTCACTTTGTAGTGGTTTTTTGAAAGTCTGTTGTTTTTTTTGTAAAAGTTTTTATTTTTCACTTTTTAGTGGGTCAGTTTGTAATTCATCTAAGTTACAATAGCCTAATGTCAACTGCTCATCACCTTTTACAAAATATTGCTTTTCTTGATGTAGGGACGTTAATTGTTGAGGAGTTCTCCTGGTAAGAACCAGGAGAACTGCCGCTCACCATATGCATTGTGAAGAGCATAAATGGCTTAGCAACCATATTAAAGTACCTAATCGAATCGCAACTCATTAAATACTTCTTATTAAGTAGTTCCGGTGGCCATCTGTGGTCTTCATGATTAATTCCACTCCACCAAATGGTGCTTTCCAAGAGTAATTGCACAAGTTACTATAAAAAATACCAAAATCGCTATAGGTATGCCTTTAAAATGTGAGGATATCCCTCGATTTCCATGGGATCCCCTTATCAGATTATGACGTGGTGACAATGGGACCACCTCGGGAGCATACCCTTTCAAACAAAAAATAATTTTTAAAATCGCTTCACAATTGACGGAGAAATCCGCGACAAACATTAAAAAAAAAAAGCATATATACGGTCGAATTGATAAACCTCCTCCTTTTTTGAAATCGGTTAAAAATCCTCCTGAGAAGAAATGGCGAAACAAACTCAAGGGTCAAAGTCTCTTTTAATGTCCAGACGTAATCTTGGTCAGATCATGTGAGGACCATGTAGATCCATGTCTGAAACGGTCTTTTGAGGAAAGAACCACACAAATTTGAATAGACCTGTCCAGTCAGTGCAAGCATTTGTCAGTAATCGTGTAGCAAGGAAATACCAAGGAAAGGACATTTGGGTAGGCCGCATAAAGTACTCAAAATGCCAGACTATCATTAAAACTGAGAGAAAAAAAAAACAAAAAGTAATAAATGAAAATGACCCACATAGTGCTCACTTCACAATAATTAAAGTACTCGTAATATAATACTTTTCAAGGTACATAAATATTCACGTAATTTTGTTATTAATATTCATCAATGTCAATATGTATATTTAATTGTATATAATGATGATTTTGCACAATAATAACCTTTTGATCGCCACGGTCGGATATATATAAACGAAAACGTGCCAAATATGCCACCGTCGTCTACAGCCGACAAGAAAACGACATTTTTTAAGTACAAAATAAATATACGAAAATAAGTTTTCTGTGTTTCTTTTTCATATTATTTAGAACTACATTAATTACATATTGTAAAATGACACAAAGATATATTCATTACTTACATTTCACTAGAAAAAACAATCATCAAAAATTGCTCATCGAAATCTGTAAAAAAGTGTTCTTCCTCACGCCACAGTCGTCAAGACACGACAGCTAGTGATGGGTAAGTAAGGTAACTTATATTTCAAATGTATTAAATATTTTATTAAAAGTAGCTCACTATTACTTCGACAATTATTTTTAAATGACAACTTTATAAATATTATGCATTTGGAACATTAAGATTAATAATCCTAATGCATAATATTTATAAAATTGTGGAAAAAATCATAAAAGACATCCATAGATCGATATTTTACTGTCCACTCTCGCGCATCCCTACGCAAAAGCGCAACAACAGTAACATGTACGCCACAGTCGCAAATAGACGTTAACCGGTGACGTCATTAGCGCTACGGGAGACTGCTAGTGATTTCCTACATTTATTATTATGATCGGTGGTTTGTTTTAATAATTTTATTTAGTACTTGCGAGAATAACGCAATTAAGACTGATTCTATAATTGTTTTTTTTTGTTTACCAACTATTTTTATTAAGTATTTTAGTTTAATTTCAGATGTCACGAAAATCTTAATTCAATGAAATTTATTGCATAGTTCAGTAACTTATGTCAATATACTGAACGTTATTAGAAAAGTACGACAGCAAAAGGACTTCGATGACATAAGTTTGCCAATTTACTAAGAATCAGAGTAATAAATTGTAAGTAAATTGATTAAATTGTTTTAAATACTATATGATTATTATTTATTATGTCCCACAATAACACATCCCTACTCGCATGCGAGGAAGTAACTTATGGCAGTGGCGCCGATGCGTTTACGCTCTGGCGTTCAAAAGGTTAAAATGTCAAGTTTTACGGTTGTATCACAAGGCTTAACAGAGCGAGCAGCTCAATCCCAAGCTTTTTGTCTTCTAAATAATCAGAAATTTGATAGTACCCTTTTTTACAAAGTTTGGTTTTAATACAGCTTTTAAATCGTTTAATGGGTAAATTTCGATTATCAATAGGAAGTTTGTTGTAAAAGCGTATACATGGACCCATGAACGAGTTGCCTACTCTGTGGAGGCGAGTGTGAAGTACAGCAAGATTATGTTTATTCCTGGTATTTTAGATACCGGACATTTTCTTAAAATTTGACATATTTTTGTGTACATACATAAGATTATCAAATATATATTGAGAGGCTACAGTCAGAATATCTATTTCTTTGAATTTTTCTCGAAGAAAATCCTTTGGACCTAGGTTGTAAATGGCTCAAACAGCCCTTTTTTGTAAAACAAAGACGGTATTAATGTCCGCACAGGTTCCCCAGAGAAGAATCCCATATGACATAAGACTATGAAAATAACTAAAATAAACAATTCTGGCCGTCTCTACATTGGTTATCTGACAATTTTTCTATGTGTGGGCGCCATTGTAATTTAGCGTCTATAGTTATTCCAGGAAAAACTGTCGACTCAACAGGGTCCAACTCTATTCCATTAAGTTGAACATTGTTAGTTAGCTGCCTAACATTTGGCGTTGAAAATTTAATGAGTTTAGTCTTTTTTTCGTTCAGGAGAAGATTATTTACGTTAAACCATGGACAACTTTAGAGAGTGCATCGTTAACATGTTCAAAGTTGACCAGCAGTCGTTTGATTTTAAAAATGAGGGAAGTGTCATCTGCGAATAATACAATCTTGTGATTATCCCTTATGTGATAAGGTAAGTCATTTATATTATAAATTAGAAACAAGAATGGACCTAGAATTGAACTCTGCGGAACGCCCATAGTAACCGCAGATCCTGCAGATCTCTTGCCATTTATATCAACCGTCTGAATTCTATTGTTCAGATAAGAAGTCAGAAGGTCGAGAGCCCTGTCCCTCATACCATAGTGGTGCATTTTCCTGATGAGTGTATCATGATGGACGCAATCGAAGGCCTTAGACAAGTCGCAGAAAATGCCAAGAGCATCCTGCGACTTCTCCCAAGCCTCGAAAATGCTCTTCGGAAATTTCACGCCCGCGTCTGTAGTTCAACGACCCTTCGTAAAACCGAACTGTTTCAGATGAAGTAAATTATGTGAATTGAAATGTCCTAACATTGGTTTTAAAATTATTTTTAAGATTTTGCTCAGTGTAGGTAATATCGAAATTGACCAAAAATTCGTGGGATCAGTAGTGCTGCCAGATTTGAACAGTGTCATGTGACATCACTTTGCTAAGTTTCATTAGATCAGGAAATATACCAGATGCAATACAAGAGTTAAACAAAAAACAATTGCTAAAAAGGGTGAAATAACATCAATTATTGAAGACATTGTATGTACTGATAATCCCCAAAGATAAGCAGTTTTTTTTACATAAAGTTTTTTAAAAGATTCCAAAATGTTTTTTTAGGGCTAACAACTGTGAATTTAAAGTGTTTGTGTGGTGCCCCCTGCCCCCTGGCACCACTCCCATGAAAAGGTAACGCACTGTTCTTGAGAAAAACAAATGATTGTAACTTAACCTCAAAACACTTAAAGTCACTTAAAAAGCGTAGTATGAGGCTTTGAAAAGAATAACACGAGTCGAGGTGCCCCAAGTCCCGAGCTCGCTTCTTACCCTTCCTATTGGCATCGCCATAGTTGGGTAAAAATATCATTGACCACAACTGTATTAAATTACCAAGTACCTACCTAAAGATCAATTTTAAATTATTGGCTACATTCACCCAAATAAGACTTTTTATATTTATGGCTCATGATTATTAGACGAACAAATATTATGCCTTTAAAATTTATGCAACTCCAACTTAAGCCAAAACATATTAGACTACATGATAGTTATGCTAACCTTTGCATTATGCCAAAGTATTATTAGGCAGCAGTATTATTATGCTAATAAAAGTTATGCGAAAACGTTATACCAAACTACATTATGCCTTAAAATTTTATGCCAACAGGGGTATTACCCTCCTCGTCTGCCTTATCTACATCATCGATTTTTAGATGGAAGTCACGATTCCGTACTGTCGTTCTTCCCGTTTCAGAATTAATAATATTCCCAAGTTGTTTTAATTTTATTTCCAGAAGATTTAATTTTATTTTTAATATGTATGGCTTTTGCTGAGGTACAGGCTCTTTTAAAACTTTTAGAATAATTCTTAACAAATTCTTTATAAGCATGATGAAACATGGTTATACGTTTAAACATGATACAATTCATATAACCTCAACCTACTTTTGTAAATACCTGGTGTTGCCCAGTCACTAAATATAACGCGATCACAAACAGGCAATGTTTTTGAGGTGAATACCTTCCTAAATTCACAATTGATCAGGTTAAATAGTAAAGTATATGCTTGATCCGGGTCAGTGTGATAAGGCAAACCCGGTAGTTTTTCCATCAAATTATTTTTAAATTGTTCTAAGCGACTTTTGTTTACAGGAATAAAACGCTTTTCTTTTATTCCTGTAAACAAAAGTCGCTTCTTCTTTGAACTCTTGATTATTTTCTGAGGGACAGTGACCAACTGGCTACAGTGATCGGAGTCCAACTCATTTATAATTGATTGACTAGAAGGTCTTAAATTTGTAAAGATATTGGTGCCGATTCTCTTGTCACAAATTTCTCTAAAATCACCAAAATTTCGTTTATTCCTGTCAAACGACGTTTCCCATTCTGAAATTAACTAAAATGACATAAATTAACTATATTATAGTTTGACAGCACTAATGTCATTTTAGTTATTCAATTTAATTTAATGAAAATGGCAATTTTGCTATTCTCAATTTGACGTTTTACACCTAAAATTGTAATTTTCAAACTAAATCTCACTATTTTTAATCGCGATTAAAAAGGTGTGGAATAAAATTAGTTGTCATGAACTAACCCTACGGTTGGATTCCGTCGTTTATGTGGTATTCTACAATAACAAGTTTGGTTTCAGGTATGTCTCCTTTAACTCTTGCTTGCATTATACTTATTTGTTTAAATGCTATTTCTATCTGATGTTTTCTTTCCTCGTTCTATATTCTAACAGACTTTTACTTATACTTATTCCAGTTCAAACCTATTTTTTTTCGGAATTCATGTGTTGTTTTTGTAAATACACATCAATCAAATGTCATTGTCAAAATGACATTTCGTATATTCCTGATCCACCATTTTTATGTTGTGCTGCTCTCCTTGACCAAGTTAATTTCAATAAATATTAAAACGAAGTAAAATTATAGAAAATTAACATTAGAAAACGGTAACTATATTGTATAGCGATATTTACATATAGTGTACATAGAGCTGGCCCAGGCTCCATACATTTCTGGAACATCTCCTTTATAACTTTATTAAAGTCCTACCCCGCTTTATTAAAGACGGACGCCCGCTTAACGCAGCGCACGGCCTAAGTGACTTTAAGGCCGTCCGCTGCGTTAAGCGGGCGTCAGTCGCGGGTGTCCGTCGCGGGTACCCGCGCCGTGCTCCGTCGCGGACAAATTTAACCCGTCGCGGACGCCTGCGACGGACTTCCGCCTCTCACAGCGCCGCCAGTACAATTTCGATCGCGCGGGTGTACAGTCGATATCATGGATTATTTGTTGATATACTACCTAGCCAAAAGACGACGTAGATAAGAGTGACAGCCAATCAGCCCATATGTCACGTCTAGATTGTTGTGTGGAGAATTTGTATCCAAGTTTACGTTATTAAGAGAAGATGAGAAGAAATTTACTAAGTACTTTAAAATGTCAACGTCTACTTTTGACGAATAATTTTGGAAACTTGAAATAAATTTGAAACGTAGTTTTAGTACTTTGAAAGTAAAAAGTGTATCAGTTAAAATATCACATATGGAAAGGTTGGCAATGACCTCACTGTTATTGCTTTCTTTCTGCGTGCTGCGTGCACTTCAGTGACGCAGAAAAAAACAATTGCAACAATTGCAATTACAAGGAACGGATGCAAATCTGAAGCCATGCAGTTTGACGCGCATCCCTGTCTTTATACAGGGTGGAATTTTGTAATGCCACCTGGAGGGAATGTACTCTTAATACTGCAGATAGAAAGTTTTACTCAAAGGAAACATTCCTTTATTTTTGAATAGAAAGCAAACTGCATTCAAAGACTTTCGAAAATTCTCTTCTCCCACACCCGGGAATCGAACCGACTAAAATCTGAAAAAAAATATACCCTGTACTTTTATTGCATCGATCGTTAGGGTCAATTATAAGGATGAAATCTCTCTAACAGACATAAATTAAATGAAAGGAAAACCAGGAAATCTTAAATTAATTTAATTATTTACAAAAAATGGTAAACTAACTAATTAGTTGCTCGAAATGGGCTCCATTCTCTTGGATACACAAATTTATTCTTTTAACGAATTCATTTCTAGTAACCTTTAATAAAGTGTTGTGGTGAATATTATAAATCGTATTCTGAACTTCAACTCTCAACTCGTTGTCATTCGCATAAGATTTCATGTAAATTTGATTTTTTACATATCCCCACAAAAAAAAAATCTAATGGGGTGAGATCTGGCGATCTCGCAGGCCATCTGATTGTGCCGTTTGTACCAATCCAGGTATTAAAATGGTCATTAATGTAGGCAGTAGTGATTCTGCTGCTGTTATGTGCTGCAGCACCATCTTGCTGTAGAATTATTTGGTTTCGCTCTTCCTCGGGGAAACCATTTAACTCGTTTCTTAAGAAATCCAGTATTTCAATATACTTGACAGTGTTTAAATGACCTTCGTACACGTGGACTAACACTACATTATTTCTCATAATTCCGCACCAAACGTTGAAAGAAAATCTTACTTGATTGTTAGTTTCATGAACACGAACAGGATTCACTCGAGACCAATAATGGTTATTGCGGCGATTGTACATGCCATTATTGCTGAAGTTGGTTTCGTCAGACCATACAATGTTACTCAAAAAATTAGGGTTTCGGTCAATTTCTCCAAGCATGTTTTCACAAAATTGTATTCGTCTGTCACGATCCCCAATATGCAATTTTTGCACCAACCGACCTTCACGATAGCATTTATACTTATACTTTTTCAGCACTTTAAGTACGCGAGTGTGGGTTGTTCCTAATTCATCGGCAGCATCTCTACTTGAAGCCTTTGGAAATGATTCAAAGTATGTTAAATCATCTAGTTCAAAATCGAAATAGTTTTGCTGAATAGTTTGCCGTCTCTTCTTGAAACCACCCGTATTCTTTAAATTTTCTACCATTCTTTTCAATACGAACCGAGTTGGTGCCTGTCGGTCTTGATATCTCTCTCCATACCACCGCAGAGCTAGATTCACGTTTTTGTTATTTAAAACATAAGCTTCCATTAAATCAAACTGTTCTTGATAAGCCATTTTCACCGTGAGACAAAATGTGAAATGAGTTGTAAAAACAATCAAATGTGAATAACAACTATGACAATCTAATTTTCAAATTTTAATCAAACATTCCATATTTAAATTACCTCATACACGCAGCTACGAGTATGTCGCAAAGGAGTCTGCATTACAAAAGATGGATGTTAGTTAAAGAGCTTTAACTTGACTCATTGAATTTGTAACTTCAGATTTCCTGGTTTTCCTTTTATTTAATTTATCATGTTTGTTAGAGAGATTTCATCCTTATAATTGACCCTAACGATCGATGCCATAAAAGTACAGGGTATAATTTTTTCAGATTTTAGCCGGTTCGATTCCCGGGTGTGGGAGAAGAGAATTTTCGAAAATCTTTGAATGCAGTTTGCTTTCTATTCAAAAATAAAGGAATGTTTCCTTTGAGTAAAATTTTCTATCTGCAGTATTAAGAGTACTTTCCCTCCAGGTGGCATTACAAAATTCCACCCTGTATAAGTCATTATAATATCCCATAAAACGGGGCGACATTGGACTTCTAAAATGACACGTTTCGTGTCAATAATACTCATTGTTATCAAATTATGTAAAAGACTGTGCAAGCACGGAACGTGCGGCACGGTAACGCAGCGGCGCTCACTGATTTTCTAGAAACAGCTCCGCTCGCGTGCTCCGTCGCGCGGACACGCGAGCGTGCCCCCGTTGCCCGCGGGGCGGGCCCCGCCGCCCGCGCCGCATGCGACGGGAGACCCGCCTCACGCAGTGCTGATCTTGAGATGACATGAAACAGCACGCCGCGCGGGCGCCCGCGCCGTGCACCCGCTTAACCCTACATTACTACTCATGTTGCGACGTACAAAGATACTACTCATACGCTCGCGAGGCGCATCATATTGACTAATGATTTTATTCAAAACCTAGTATGATTGATATGTTTTGACTGTTTATATAATTGTGCATATTACTAAAAAGAGAAAACCACAATTTTATTAGTAATATTTATATATTTTTATTATAAAATCTTTAATCAAATAAATCTTAGGAACAAATTTTAGGAACTTAGGCAATTAAACAGACTTCTCATTAAAAATAAAAAATAAACAACTTAAAGTATACACTTCTCTTAAAATATAGTAAATTATGAAGTAATTAACTAAAAAAAACTAAGAAAGCAACAAAAAAAAATATTTTAGATGCTTTCGATACATACATGAACTTGATGTTCGCCGCAGATAGATTTTTGACTTGGCGCATGTAATTTTGGACATCCTCTTCTTTTTAGATTTACAATAAGAGCAATATCTTCTTTTTTTTTGGCGGTGGTGGACCCTCATTTTCTACAGAAGAGTCATCCGAAGGTTTTTTCAGGATGAATTCGATAATATCCCGGATATTGCGTTTCAACGTAGGTGCTTCTAGTCTTTTTTGCATCCATTCAGTAGTCAACTGCGTGCTAAGTTTTTTCATAAATTGTGTTCGACTCAGGGGTTTTTCATTTTTTGTTGATATATTATGACAATATATAATATATGAATTCACGACAGATATATTAAGCATGTCATACAAAATAGCCATTGGCCATCGGTTAGTCTTTCTAGAGCATGACATAGAGGAAGTCATTTGGTCCAATGTATCTACACCACCTTTGGGCTGGTTGTAGAACATGATCATCTCCGGCTTTCCAGTTTCACCCTTTTTCGTTGCACGAAGATAACAGGAACACCATTTTAGCTGGTTTTGGTTTGTAGGAAACCAAAGTCAACGGGCCATCCATAGGCGAACATGGATATACCAACAGGTCGACGCCGGGTGTTTTCATTTCTTGAGGAATTTCCCGTTTTTTAGATGTGAAAGAAATCTAAATCTATAAAATCTAAATTTGTAGAAGTTTCAAAACGTACAAAAAATATATAACACACCGGTAGTAACTAATAATGCAAAAAAAAAACACTAACAAAATAACTTGATTAATAGCTCAAAACTTACATACAAGCTACTCATACGTCTTTGGAGCGCCAAGGGTAGTAATATCAAAAAATCTATTACACTTACCGTGACGCAACCACCGTCCTGCGATACGTGCTGGCAATGACTGAGATGTCCTTGAACGTGAATGCCATACGCGCGAAGAATAAAAACAGAGAGCAATACATCAAAAACGCGGGCGCCTCTGCGACGTAGAGTAGTAATCTAGGGTTAACGCAGCGCACGGCCTTAGTGTTTTGAGGTTAGGTTACAATCATTTGTTTTTCTCAAGAACAGTGCGTTACCTTTTCATGGGAGTGGTGCCAGGGGGCAGGGGGCACCACACATACACTTTAAATTCACAGTTGTTAGCCCTAAAGACATTTTGGAATCTTTTAAAAAACTTGATGTAAAAAAAAACTGCTTATCTTTGGGGATTATCAGTACATACAATGTCTTCAATAATTGATGTTATTTCACCCTTTTTAGCAATTGGTTTTTGTTTTTTGTTTAACTCTTGTATTGTATCTGGTATATTTCCTGATCTGATGAAACTTAGCAAAGTGGTGTCACATGACACTGTTCAAATCTGGCAGCACTACTGATCCCACGAATTTTCGGTCTATTTCGATATTACCTACACTGAGCAAAATCTTAAAAATAATTTTAAAACAAATGTTAGGACATTTCAATTTACATATAACTATTGACGCTAAATTACAATGGCGCCCACACATAGAAAAATTGTCAGATAACCAATACGTAGATACGGCCAGAATTGTTTATTTTAGTTATTTTCATAGTCTTATGTCATATGGGATTCTTCTCTGGGGAACCTGTGCGGACATTAATACCGTCTTTGTTTTACAAAAAAGGGCTGTTCGAGTCATTTACAACCTAGGTCCAAAGGATTCCCTTCGAGAAAAAATCAAAGAAATAGATATTCTGACTGTAGCCTCTCAATATACAGGGTGGAATTTTGTAATGCCACCTGGAGGGAAAGTACTCTTAATACTGCAGATAGAAAATTTTACTCAAAGGAAACATTCCTTTATTTTTGAATAGAAAGCAAACTGCATTCAAAGATTTTCGAAAATTCTCTTCTCCCACACCCGGGAATCGAACCGGCTAAAATCTGAAAAAATTATACCCTGTACTTTTATTGCATCGATCGTTATGGTCAATTATAAGGATGAAATCTCTCTAACAAACATGATAAATTAAATAAAAGGAAAACCAGGAAATCTGAAGTTACAAATGCAATGAGTCAAGTTAAAGCTCTTTAACTAACATCCATCTTTTGTAATGCAGACTCCTTTGCGACATACTCGTAGCTGCGTGTATGAGGTAATTTAAATATGGGATGTTAGATTAAAATTTGAAAATTAGATTGTCATAGTTGTTATTCACATTTGATTGTTTTTACAACTCATTTCACATTTTGTCTCACGGTGAAAATGGCTTATCAAGAACAGTTTGATTTAATGGAAGCTTATTTTTTAAATAAAAACAATAGTTAGTTTACCATTTTTTGTAAATAATTAAATTAATTTAAGATTTCCTGGTTTTCCTTTCATTTAATTTATGTTTGTTAGAGAGATTTCATCCTTATAATTGACTCTAACGATCGATGCAATAAAAGTACAAAGTATATTTTTTTCAGATTTTAGCCGGTTCGATTCCCGGGTGTGGGAGAAGAGAATTTTCGAAAATCTTTGAATGCAGTTTGCTTTCTATTCAAAAATAAAGGAATGTTTCCGTTGAGTAAAACTTTCTATCTGCAGTATTAAGAGTACTTTCCCTCCAGTTTGGCATTACAAAATTCCACCCTGTATATTTGATAATCTTATGTATGTACAGAAAAATATATCAAATTTTAAGAAAATGCCCGGTATCTAAAATACCAGGAATAAACATAATCTTGCTGTACTTTTTTGATAATCAATGTCATTAGTTGATGCCAAATGATTGGCAGAATTATTTAAAATGTCATTGCATTGCTCAAAAGAAGCAAGTTGTTTAGCCAAATTTTTACATATCTAATTGTTTCAGTAAATTTAGCTTTTTTCTATTAAGTTTAACATTTTTAATAAAGAACTTTTGTCTTTTAAACATCTTTTGTGTTTTAACAATGTATTTATTAATTTTGATGTATTTTTTAAGTTTGTTCCCGTATTAAAAGTGAAGAATATAATTGCTGGTGAAATGATAGTACGTAAACAAACTAATAGCAAGTAAAATATAAAGTATAGTACCTGATTTATCAAGATGACAATGCAAAATTCACTTGTAAACTGTTGTGCCGGTAAACTGTCACCCATTCACATGGAAATATTTACACTCATTTTGCATTTGCTATTGAATCTAATACAAAATACACAATATTATTCTATTTACTTGATGAGTAATTGGGAATAGGCCTTAAAAACAAAAAAAAAAAACAATATTTAAGATTAAAATTACAAGAACAAATTCTAATCAGCTGTTAGCTGTAGTGTTGCCACAGGAAAAAAAAATGACCTAGGTATAATATTTTTTTTTCAACAGGAGTTGATGTAACATTTTCTCCATTCATCTCAGACATAAACAGACCGGGCGAACACATGAACTACTTTTATTTCTGCCTATAGACTGAGGTACCCACGCTACGAATCTCGTCGGTGTTAAAATAAACTTATTGCATAAAGCACTTATTTTTACAAGTAGGTAAACATAACACAAGGCGCATAAAATCGTTTATCGAAATTTGCATTAAGCATGCCAAATGTTTATTTGCAACCATGACATTACATGGCGCTGACTACCGAAAGTTGGTTTGAAAAAATAAATCAAGCAACGTACCTGAGAACTTTCTCCAACGCTCTTAGTTCTTACCTCTACTGACTGTAATCGGAGTCAGGTCAAATTATGTTTTTAAGCGTTAGGCCTAACGTTCCAATTGATAATGGTCGCCGGCGCTGCTCACCTCCGACTATCTGTCAAATCAACAACATTTTTTTGTACCTTCAATTATTTATTAAGTCTGGGGATCGCTACCACCCCGTAGTTTAAAAACGTCGCGATAATTCAGGTAAACCAAGCAGGAAAAAATGATAGATTCATTTTCGCATGGTGTAATAATGGACTATACTTAAGTCACAGAGAAGCGTGACTTAAGTGCTGGTTTAGGTCACACAGTGCTATAAAATAATAATATTTGAAGTAGAAATTTCGACTCTATCACTTGAACGTAAATTCCTCATTTTCGTTCAAAAAATTTGTATCTTGAATTAATGATTCTTGTAAAAAAAGAATGTGAAAAAGCCGTGTAAAAATAAATATAGATTAGATTTCCATATTTTTTTTAAATTTATTTTAACTCGAAAACTATCAAGAATAGCGGAACATACTAGGGGTATTTTCGGTTAAAAAAATTGATTCCTCATGCCCAGGGGGGGCATGAAGAATCAATTTTTTTATGACGTCACTATTTAGTCCGCGTGGATTTCGTATCTTCGCCTACTAAGTTCAACACTCTCCGTCCCGTTTAAGGGTATTGTAATCACCGTTGACCTTGGCCATACAAATGTGCGTCGCGCTCAGGCCGCGCGGCCGCACACTTGCGTGTTTAGGTCTCAGAAACTCATGTGTCTACCAAATTTTAAAATGACTTGATTTTGAAAAGTCATTTATTCAAACTAGGCTGACAATCAGCACTTTTCGTACGTCAAAATTACATAAAACAGTCCCCCGAAACGCCCACCCTTCACCGCTTCTTAGTGCTTTAGCTGGGAAGAAGTGGCGCACCAAACTCCCTAGCAGCACAGCTGTCTGTCCAGTTAGAAAGAAAATGGATTATATTCAATAGTATGCAAAATAATTTACACTACGCGCAACACAAAACATTAAATTATTAGCCATATGTCAGCTAGCACACCAGTATAGCAACAAAAACGTAAACAGAACTTAATACATAAATAAAAGCCTCCAGGCATAAAGGGCGTGCATATCGGGTGTAAAGACACTTTCCGAAGCCGAAAGCCACATATTTGACCCATTATTTGGATTATTTTTTTCCACTAGGAATCCACTGGTTCTGGAGATATTGAAGGTCAAAGTCGCATTTTTTTTTTTTACTTTTTTACGATAAAGAATTCCAAGCGTTATTACAAAACTTTTTTCCAAACAAAAATTACCTGAACTTTCTATTTTCTTAACAAATTACGCATTTGAAGTTACAAAAACGTAATGAATATCGAATAACTGAACTAGAGCGAAGGGGCGGGGCTTCACTCACACAACAGCACTGAGTCCGTTTGCCTAGGTTTGCGTTATATTGCGCGCAATAAAAAATAGCAATTTTTGTATACCTAATAATAAAAATCGGTTCTCAACAATAATTTTTGCGCAAAGCTACTTAGATGTACAGTATGCGTAGTTGACGGCTTTGTGATGTGTCTTTTTACACCCTGTATAGCAGCTGTAACTCAGTCACAAATGATAAACTAGGACCATCGAAATAAAATAAATAAACAGTTATTTACTAATAACAAAACAAAACCACGGTCAGGAAGACGACCAGTTACCACAAGAAGCACCCGTTCACGAGCATAACGCAAAAATCAGCCATTCAACTTAATCGGTCCAGTAGATTCGGAGTAAATCGGCTGTGACAGGCGGACAGACAGACAGACACACGAGTGATCTTATACATATAACAGAGGGCGCTGTTATGTAAACATTCAATTCTGTCAGCTCCGTATTAATTAATGATTAAAAATACGATTCGTTCATTAACTTGTGAACTAAATATTAAGTGATTAAAGTGACTAGACGATATATCCAGAAATACCGGAAACCGTATGTACTTTCTGTTCAATAATGGTGGTGACTTCAAGTACTTTACAATACACACTAACTACAAGTATTGTTAAGCTATTGAAACAGTAAAATAAACAAAAACAGGTTATTACTTTGTGTGAAAATTTACAACACCTCTGGTGTGCAATAGCGGAAACCTATATTTAAAAATTCGCCCGTTGAATACGACAGTTTGAGGAATGTTATTAATAGATCTCACTACCTACTTTCTTCGGTGATTCACTTTAATCTGCAAAACACCATCTATTGCTGGATAGCCGAACTACTTCCAATGTTCAATAGTTGTCAAATGATTACTGGATACCTCAGTTGTTTACAACCAAGAAGCGACATCTATTGTTGGATAGCAGTACTACTTTTGTTGTTCACATGTACACTGCGGATAATAGAGGGCGCCCCATTCTCTAACGATTACCTATAACTTGAAGCACGACATCTAGTGACAAATAGCAAAACTTATCAGAAAGTAACCATTGCGTGCACTAAATTAGTTCCACAACTTTAAGATAGAGGACGCATAACGATGGAAGACTGATAATCTAACTCGTAGAAGAGTTCTTAAAAGGTGTAAATCACTGGAAAAAGTGGATATGAGCACCTCTATTAACTCATCCTATTCAGATGAATTCCTGAGTAGAAGACTAGACGTTTCTTCGCATGTAACATAATTATGCAGAGACGAAATGGACTCCGAAATTAATCAATTAAAGGCGAAATTGCAATCTACGCAAAATGAATTAGAAAATATAATTCTCGAAAACGTAGAACAGAGAAAACAAATCGCCCAATTGTCTCAGGAAATTGAAATATTAAAGCAGATCTGCCGAAGTCCACGTACAACTTTACGTCAGGCCACCATGCAGAAACAAAGTCAAGCGCCGTCTTACTCACTCATTTATAAATTCTACGGTTGTGACACAAAGCTCACCTAGTGATGAAAATCTTCATACCCAGACTCATTCATTGATCCAACAAGAAAAACACAGAGCAACATGCCTACATCAGCTCTGGAATGTTCACAGCAATGTGTTACACCATCAGTTATTGACCCAAAAAGCAGTCAATCATACGAACGCAGTATAGAGATCCCATGTGCTCAAACTTCACTAACATTAGCGAATAAAAGTGATCACCAACTTTCACAAATGTCGGACAACTATAAAGCGACTAGTGATCCAAAAATTGTTATATTAGGTGACCAAATGGTACGAGGTTTTGCCAGTCAAATAAAATTACAGAGGGATGCAAATAAGTGGAATAACGTGTATTCTGTATCAGGAGTGTCAAAGCCAAACGCTACAAGTACACAAATATAATATATAACATAGACGATTATATAAAAACCTTGCAGAATGTTGATATAGTTATATTGGGCATGGGAAGCAACGATAAAAACCCGTACATATTTCTATCAGAATTGATCCCAACCCTTCATAAACTTAAAAAAAACCGAGTATTCTTAATTAACATCATAAATAATCCTTATTTAAATTTTAATTTGTTGAATCAAAATATAAAAATATTTTTGCTTAATTTTCCTAACTGTAAGTTCATTGATACAACTGCGAATATATATAGTCATAATAATTTTCACGACAAATTCATTGAAACACTGTGTTATAAACTAAACTTAGAAATTGATAATATTAATCTTAAGAAAAGTATGGACACAGCTTGTACATTAAAACACTCCCGCACGTTATATATCAGAAGCTCAAACGTAAATAATAGTATTTGCACTAACAAAAAAGGAACAATACCATATTATTTTAAGGCACTAGTAAAGAATCCCCACCCGCCATTAAATGCTAATGACGTCAATACAACTACACCGAACTTGTAAATCCACATTTTTTCGAGGTTAAACGTACATTTATATTATTTCACCAAAATATTGCCGGTATACTTAATAAAAAAGATTTATTAGAAATAACTTTAGAAGAACTAGATACAAACGGTTCAGTTATTGATATTTTATGTTTTTCTGAAACATTCATTAGACGAGGATCGGAAAGTAATTTAATACTCAATAATTACAAGTTAGTCTCATCTTTCTCAAGACCTCATAAGCGCCGAGGTGGGACTTGCATAATGGTTAAAAAGGATCTCGAATGTAAAGCTATCCCCAACTTGGTTACGCCTTTAGTCGCTTATCCCTATTAACATTGTCGTATATGTTTTTTTGCCGTTTTCTTTTTATTTCATTAATCACTCTTAAAAAGTCCCTTGTTTTAGTGGAGTCAAGAACATTTATTAAAATTCTGTTGATTTTTGAGAATCTAATTTCTATATGAAAAAAAAAATTGCAATTCAAACTTTGAGACGCTCTCTTGTAATGTTGCTGATTTTCACACCCGACAATGTTAATAGAGATAGGCGATATGATTTGGAATGTTGTGCAATAGAAATTATCACTGTTAAGGTCTTTGTCATCTGTATCTACCGTACACCAAATTCAAATTTTAGTTTGTTCTTAAAAAACCTAAAGGCTATTTTAAAGAAATTAACAAAACGAAATAAAAATAATATAATACTGTGTGGAGATTGGAACATTGACGCATTAAAGCGTAATAATAATTTTAAAGAATTAGAATGTATTTTACAGAACTATAACATATCTAACCACATTATTAAACCCACTAGACAATCATCATGCATAGATCTTATCGCAAGCGACATATCAAACGTTCAGCCTCAAATACATACCCTTGGATTATCAGATCATGAGACCGGTCAGTCTATTTGTTTCAATGCGTATGTAGAAACTGCAAGATGCAGGAAACAATTTTGGTTCCAAGAGAAAAGAGATTTAAGTCAAAACAACATAGCAAAGTTTATATCATGCATATCGTCTCTTTCGTTTTCAGAAACATACGACTCAGATGATACTGACATAGCATTCAATCACTTTCATGATACACTGTCCCTTTTTTATAATCTCTGTTTTCCCATACTAAAAGTAAAAATTACAAACAAGCCGCCGAAAAGTAAATGGATAACAAAAGGAATAAAAAGATGTGTCAAGAAACGAAGTATGTACCTAAAATACAAATTATTTAACTCCAATAAAAATCAAAACCTAAAAAACTACAAAAAGTACACAAGTATACTAAGACGGTGTATATTATATGCACAGAAAATTGATAATACGCGCTATATACTACAGTCGAACAACAAATGTAAAGCTGCCTGGGACATTATTAAAAAGAATAGTACAGATATGGATGATAACGCTGAAATAAACTGTATCAAAATTAATCAGTGCACTTACACTCACGCCGATATAATTGCCAATAAATTTAATGATTTTTTTATAAACATGACAAACAAACCTAAAACCCCTGATTCTGAAACCCCTATCAACTACAATCATACCATCACTGACATATCAGATAGCATTTACTTGACTCCAACTAATGAAGACTCGGTTCATAAAATAATAAATTCTTTAAATTCAACTAACTCAACCGGTTATGACGACATTAATACGAAAATAATTAAACGTTGCTCTAAATATCTATCACCTCCACTCACCCATATTATCAATCTATCGTTATTTCAAGGCTTATTCCCCACCAGACTAAAATTTTCTGTAGTCAAACCATTATACAAAAAAGGGGATAAAAATGACATGAATAATTATCGACCGATTACTCTAATACCCGTAATTTCCAAGATTTTTGAAAGAGTCATGTACGATAAACTACACTCCTTTATAATAAAACACTCCATTTTGAAAGAAGAACAGTTCGGTTTCAGAAAAAATAAATCTACAACTCTTGCATGTTTTTCTCTTATGAAACTGATTACCTCTAGTATAAATAACCAATAGCATCGATATTTCTCGATATGTCAAAAGCATTTGACTTCGTAAATCATAAACTGCTTCTTTTGAAACTAAATCGTTATGGGATCAGAGGAAACGCCCTACAATGGATAGAAACTTATTTAAATAATCGCCAACAATGCGTAGAAATATCTAGGCACACATTATCAGAGAAGAAAGTATATAGATCCACTTATCGTCTAAACTCATATGGTGTTCCCCAGGGCAGTATTTTAGGTCCCTTTTTATTCTTATTGTATATCAATGATTTGCCCAACGTAACCCCACACTCTTGCATTCTGTACGCTGACGATACTACTCTTAGCATTAAACTCACCGATGGTAATATCATCAATTACGTAAAAGAAATTAGCGACACATTAGACAAAATAATTGAATGGCTTAAAGACAACAATTTACATGTTTATATAAGTAAAACGAAACTAATACAATTCCAAGCTTATAATAGCACACGTCACCAATTGGAAATAAAATATGCAGATAATGCTGTAGAAGAGGTTGAAAGTGCGACTTTCTTGGGTATAACATTGGATAAATATTGTAACTGGAAAGTGCATATAGAAAAACTATGCGCTAAGGTACAAAGATTTGTTTTTGCTTTAAATAGAATAACTCGCGTGGCTGGTATCAGCGCAGCACTTAATGCGTATCATGGTTACGTAGCATCAATTCTTCGATACGGCATAATTATATGGGGAAATTCTGTTGATACTATTAAAGCGTTCCGAGCCCAAAAAAATGTATTCGTTCAATGACTAAAGCACAACCATTACAAAGCTGTGTCCCAATCTTTAAAAAGCTCAAATTATTACCACTCCCATCTTTATATATATTTGAACTGTGTATCTTTGTACGTAAAAACATAGCTTTATTTCAAGTATACGAGGTGCATTCAATAAGTACCTAGCCTCATCGCCAGAGGGCGCTGTAGTTTCAAAAGAGTTTTACCACAGTGTAGCACATTCCTTTTTATTTTTTTTTTCAAATTTTCATTCCAATCCCTTCATTTGTTTTAATTTGACAACTTATGGAAGCGAACGTGTCGATCGGTTTTACAAAAATGGAAAAAGAGCAATATCGTTCGGTGATTCGATTCCTATTTTTGGAAGGGAAAACGCGCATCGAAATCAAAGAGCGCTTGGATGCTGTGTACGGTGACTCTTCTCCATCGATGGCCACCGTCAAGAATTGGTTCTACGAGTTTGCACGTGGCCGTACGTCGGTTTTTGATGAACCACGTCCAGGTGCACCGAAAACAGTTGCTACGGAGGAAAACATTAAAAAAATCCATGATTTCGTATTGGCAGATCGCCGATTGAAGGTTCGGGAGCTAGCTGAGACTGTAGGCATTTCAGAAGGAACAGTGCATCATATTCTTCACGAGGAACTCGGCATGAGAAAGCTGTCGGCGCGATGGGTGCCGCGTTTACTCACACCAGAAAACAAGCGCAACCGTGAGACCACATCGGAGACGTGTTTGGCGCTGTTTAAGCGGAATCCAGCGGAGTTTTTGCGTCGTTTTGTGACCGTCGATGAAACCTGGATCCACTGGTACACACCAGAGACCAAGGAGCAATTAAAACAATGGATCCAGACCGGGGAACGTGCTCCAAAGAAGGCGAAAACTGTAAAATCGGCCGGAAAAGTTATGGCCACCGTTTTCTGGGATTCACAAGGTGTGATCTACATCGATTACCTCGAGAAGGGTAAAACAATTACAGGGCTTTACTATGCCGATTTATTGGGCCGATTCGACGCCGAATTAAAGAAAAAACGACCCCATCTGGCGAAGAAAAAAGTGCTGTTTCACCACGACAACGCACCGGTTCACACGTCTGCCGTTGCCATGGCCAAATTGGTCGAATTACGCTACGAATTGTTGCCCCATCCACCGTATTCTCCAGATTTGGCCCCTTGTGACTTCTTTCTGTTTCCTAATCTGAAAAAATCACTCGCCGGGAATAGATATGGATCGAATGAGGAGGTCATCGCCGCCACGGAGGCCTATTTTGCAGAGTTTGACAAAAACTATTTTTCGGACGGGTTAAAAAAGTTGGAGCATCGCTGGGCTAAGTGTATCGAACTAAAAGGAGACTTTGTTGAAAAATAAATTGCCACTTTTTCAAAATTTTCGTTTACTTTTTGTAGGCTAAGTATTTATTGAATGACCCTCGTATAATGATGTTTTTGTAAGAAAAAGCAGAAATACTTATAAAATTTGTGCACCTCAACAAAGAATTCAACTATTTTCTAATAATGTTTACTGCATGGCAATTAAAATATATAATAAATTACCCAATGCATTTAAGATTCTTAACTTTATGACATTTAAAAAGAAATTATTTAACTTCCTATTACAAAAGTGTTACTACTCAACGACTGAGTTTTTAAATGAAAGATTTGATTCTAAATTTAAATAAGATGACTACTGACATTTGTGCGAATTGAATAGAATTTTAGTATTTATTTGACATTGTATATCTTTTTTATTATTTTTATTATTGTATTTCATTCTTGACATTATGATTACTAATAACTCCTGAGCGTGCATGTACAGATGTTCTATGTCACGAAGTCCGTTTGGCTATGAATGTTGTCAAGCGTGCACATGCACATTGTTTTTGTGTGCGTAACCTCGAGAGCGCTCAGTGTCGATCGGGACATGGTCCGGATCAGTAGTGGTTTTTAGTTCGCGCCAAATTGTTTCACGGAGTAAGGTCAGCATGGCAACAAAACGAAGAAGAGTTGTCCATAGTGAGGTAATATTTATTTATACGTTTTCAATTAAAATGTTATACAAAGATACTTAATATAGCAATAGAAGTATTTATAAAATGAATGCTTTTTTGTGTTATAAAATGTTTATATTACTTAATTATTTTGATTACATTTTGTTTTAGGGTCGAAACATGATAGCTAGTGTTTATCATTTTCTGCGAGAAGAATATGAATTTACAAAATCATTAATGGAACTCAACTGTGATTTGTCTCATTTACGAGACATTACACGCCGTACAGCTGAAGCTACGGGTGTGAGCCAAAAAACAGTTCAAAGAATATTAAAAGAAGAGAAGGAATTGCCATCCACTTCATCAAAATTCACTTCACCTATGAAGAAAAGGAGAAAGCGAGATAATAAAGTGGATATAGATAATTTTACAGCCGATGTGGTTCGCAGTACTGTACAAGATTTCCATATTGTCCATAAAGAAATTCCAACATTAGCTAAGTTAAGAACAGCATTGAATGAAAAAATCGGATTCGAAGGTTGTTTAGAAACTGTTCGCAAGTTACTGTTGAAATTAGGTTACAAGTGGCGCAAAACAGAGAACAACCGTAAAGTCTTGACGGAGCGTCATGATATACAAATGTGGCGTTTAAAATATTAAAAAAAAATAACAGAGTACCGCTCTCAAAGTCGGCCCATTGTCTACACCGATGAGAGCTACGTCCTTTCGACACACGTGCGAAACAACACCTGGGCAAAAAAAAAGAAAGAACTCCGTTTTTAAAAAAAAATAGCACAGGCACTCGCTTTATTTTAGTGCACGCGGGAACCAAGGATGGTTTTATTGAAAATGCTTCCTTGGTTTATAAGGCCAACTCAACAGCTGGTAATTATCATTCAAATATGAGCTATGATAACTATGTAAAATAGCTAAATGAAAAGTTGCTACCCAATTTACTTCCGCGCTCTGTCATTGTCTTAGACAATGCATCTTATCACAACACACGGGCTGAACGACTACCGACGCAATCTACAAAGAAAGCCGATATGCAGCAATGGCTCAGGGATAAGGGTATAGCATTTGATGAATCTCTTCTTAAATTGGAATTGTACGATACAATAAAGAAGTACAAAGCCCAACACGTAATCTACAAGATTGACGATTTTATAAAAAACAAGGGTTTTGATGTCTTACGATTTCCTTATCACCCAGAATTAAATGCGATTGAAAATATTTGGGGGATCGTTAAAAATTATGTCGCATCTAAAAATATCGAGCAAAACATGACGAATACGGAAAGACTGATCAATGAAAGTTTGGGTCAAGTTAGCAGTGAAACGTGGCAAAAAACTTGTGCTCATGTTGAAAAAATTGAAATATTTTGATCTCGATTTTGAATTTATAATCAATGTACAAGATGATTCTGACGACAGCAAAACGGAATCGGAAATCGAAAATTTATCTGATAGTGATTGAAAATACTGAATAGTCCTACTTGTTTCGTTTCCATTCTGTAACACCAATGCTTAATTAAATGCCTACATATTCTTAATATTTTTGTATTTATTGCAACCTAATCTAATTTATTTACAAAATGTATATACTTTTAAAACCAAAATTTTATTTAGATTATTAAATCTCGACTTGAATATATATCAGATTTTTTTGCTAACGTTACCTACTTTTACACACACAAGCGCGCTTGTCGGGATACGTCACTACTACAATCAAAGCCGAACGGACTTCGTGAAATAGAATATCTGTAACTGTAATTATTTTTTCCCTTTTTCTTGACATTTGTTTATTTGTTAATGTTTAATTTTGACATTGTCTTCTAATCCTTATCATTTAAATTATTTTCAATATTTGTACGCTGGAAACAGCAGAATATTATGGACATCATATTATAATTTGTAACACCTTGTAAAACAATATTCTGACAAATAAATTATTATTATTATTATTATTATTACAGGTTCCGTTTTTCCTTTTGAGGTACGAAACTCTTAAAATGTGATTAAAATTCAGTTCAGTATTCGAGTTTTTTTTTTATTTAGACCATGTTTTCGTTATCAGTGACCTCGAAAACCATGAAAATGTCATCCATGATGAAAAACGGGAATTTTCGCAGCCCCGTCTTGGTTTTTCATTTTGATATTTTTTACAATCGGCTTTAGCGTCTATGAAACTGAAACGTTAGCACCCTCAAAAACCATGAAAACGACACCCATGTCCAATTTTTTTTGGGTCAACTTGGGTTTTAATATAAAGGTGGTAAAGTGTGTTAAAGTATATTTAAGAGCTGTGGATTTTATGATAAATAAATAAATAAATAAACCCAAATTTGTTTGACGCCCATATAAATGAAAAAAAAAAAAATCTAATAAAAAAAGCTCAGTTGATATTAATGACCGCGCACGCGCCAGCTCTCGTAGCCATAGCAATCACTCGCGTCGAAGTGAATCAGCTAGGTGAAGTTTGTTAGTAAGCGTGATGCGCGAGTGTCAGTTGCACTGTTAAATTTTTGTAATGGTAGATGATGATTTGATAAATATTATTTTATTATTGGCAACGACTGGGTAGGTATCTATCCTTACATCATTTCATAATTTCAGCCGTAAGACGTCCACTGCTGGACGTAGGCCTCCCCGAAGCACTGCCACTTCGACCGGTTCTGTGCTTCCCGCATGCAGCGGATTCCTGCGGCCTTCACAAGGTCATAATAATAATATATAATAATAAATTTATTTTATTTCAAGTAAGTTACAGACGAAAATACATGTTTGGTTATTTCGGTTAAAATTAGGTTAAATATGAATTACAAATGGTTGGCATAAGAGTAAAGACAGGTATTAAATAATTATGCAGTAACCACAAGGTATGTATATGAATTGATTGAACCCTGCCTCTTAAACTAGGTTGACCTGTATCTTAAGAGACAGTGAGCAGCTATAAGGTATCTTATAAAATAAACAAAAACTTGTGACGCGTGTCAGTTGCCATGTATGTGTTCATATAAAATGTTACTTTTGTATGTATCTTGCTTAAATGAATATAGTATGTATTTTCCTAAACATATATTATGGTAGAAAGTAGGAGAAGGGAGTACAACTCAAGAATGTAGAAGTGTTTGTAAGTGTATGTAACTGCACACCCATGTGTATATGGAGTGTGTGTGAGTGTAATGAGTGTGCAGCGAGAGACAGTTATTATTATTATCAAGCAATGTATGTAAGTAGGGACTCTGTTTGTAAATAGTCTTGTTGAAGTAGCCATTCTGTCACCTTAGATTTAACTTGATATCTATTGAGGTCGCGGATGTTGAGGTCTTTGTGAGTTTTTTTATAAATATATGCGCTAAGTGTTGGTGCCTGGCGAACGATGTTTTATGCTGTGTGCCTGGGGGAATGTTGGTACGTTTTATAGGATCAGAAGGAGAGACGCAAGCGTGTCTTTTAAGTACCGATCGGAGGACAAAGAGCTGACGGACAGTAAGCACCTTACATTCCGAGTACAATTGTGTTGTCGGATAGCGGTAGGGCTTACGGAGCATCACTTTTAATATAGCTCTCTGTGCCCTTTCAATTTTGATAAAGCTTGTTTTAGTTGCGCTACCCCATACCGTGATACAATACCCAATTACGGATTGACACAGAGCATAGAAGATCATTTTCAGAGTGTCAGGGCTAGCTGACTCTCTAAGAGACTTAAAAATGTGTATCAGTCTCAAAGTCCTGGAGGTCAGGGCATTAAGCTGCTTATCCCATCGTAACCCTGCATCTATTTGTACACCAAGATATTTAAAATTCTCGGTTTTTGTAATTGTTCGACATTGGCACGGAGATGATAGCTGTGAGCAGGTGTGAGCTATTATCACGAATGTAGTGTCTGGTGCCGTATTTTGGCGAATAGAGAAAGGCATATAGGACGTCTTGTCAAAGTTAAGCGTTAGCAGATTTAGGTTGAGCCATTTAATTACTTCAGTAAGTGCTGATTCTGCGCTATTTTTTACGATATCCCACGTTGACCCTTCAACTATAATAGCGGTGTCATCAGCATATGCAAAGATTTTGGTATCAGGGAGGGTGATTCTGCACAAGTCATTTACGTATATTAGAAATAAAATGGGACCTAGGATGCTACCCTGTGGCACTCCGTGAGGGATGGGTTCCTCATCGCTAAGGAGGAAACCTATTTTAGTCATTTGGGTACGATTGGTGAGGTAATCCTTAAAGATTCGAAGAGCGATGCCTCTGATACCAAGCAGTTCCAATTTTGCGAAAAGTAAGGGAACAGAGACTGTGTCGAATGCCTTCGAAAGGTCTAGGAATATTCTAAGACATTTAGTTTTATTGTCCAGGTTCCTAGCAACCAACCGTGTAAAATCAAGAACTGCGTCTTCGGTCGAGACTCCAGCACGAAAACCATATTGGTTATTGGCTATGAGCTGGTACTTGTCCAAGAAATTATTCAGACGGCGGCCAAGAATCCTTTCCAGTATCTTGGAAAGAGCTATCAGAACCGAGATGGGTCTGTAGTTGTTGACACAGCCTCTGCTCCCCGCCTTATGGATTGGATGTATAATAGCTCAATAAGTGCATCAGGAAAGACACCCTTTCGTAGACAGCTATTGAAAATATGCGTTAAAGGCTGTGTTAGTGTCTGCCGGCACATTTTTAATAATAAGGGTGATATACCAACTCAACTCCACTTCCACTTCGGTTTCATTAACCTCCAGTAGAGCTAGGGAGTTGACAGGGAAGAGCGAGGTATCACTGATTTTTGAAACTTCACTGCTAGGCTGATCAGAGGAGATTTGGCATTGAGATATGATGTTAGCGGCCATCTTTTTCCCTACATTAGTAAAGAATTTGCACACTTCATTTATGGAGGTTTTAGGGTTGTCAGATATTTTTAAAAGTTCAACCGGTTTAGTTTCAGATTTACTTGTGTTAGTAATATCTTTAATCTTTTTCCAGAGAGCTTTAGGATTATTTTTAGCTTTTTCAAGTTATTTTTTTTCGTAGGGAATCTTTAGCCTTCGTAGTAGGGCATTACAAACATTACGAATCAAATCAAATCAAATAATTTATTTTTGCCAACATGGGTAGGGGAACAGATGATATACAAGTTTTGATAGTGTTCTCCATGCTCTGCCGTCACTTAGGCATGCAAAAATTTACTTAAATTACAATATAATATCAAAATACTAAACTATTAAATTGGAAAATCATTTTATCTTTCAGGGTCAAGAAGTGTCTAGTAGTCAATAATTAAATAAATGTCATATTAAATAGTGAAATAAATAAAAGTCCTAGATAAATAATAATTGTGAGTTACACATGTCATTTCTATTATTGAATAACTGATCAATATTATTGGCCGTAAGGATTCCCTTTTAGATACTCCTTCACACTGTAATACACTTTGTCAATTAGAAATTTCTTTAGCTTCCGCTTAAACATGTGTAAAATGTCTGTACATGGCAATTTATTATAAATCTTAGATGTCATGCAATATACACTGGAATCCATTAAATAAGTTCTGCAGGGTACATTCTGAACTTTATTTAAATATCTAGCACTTCGGAATTTTTCGTACATATGCATATTACTTTTGACAAAGACTAACATTTCATAAATGTATAGGCTAGGTAAGGTAAGAATCTTAAGTTTTTTGAAATGTGGTTCACAGCTATCAGTGGTCTTAAGTTTACACATTGCCCGTATGCACTTTTTTGGGCTTTAATAACAGACTCCCATTCCGTCGATTTCCCCCAGAAAATTACACCATATCTTAGCGTGGATACCACATATGCATGGTAGGCTGTCATGACAGTGGATAAATTTACAATTCTTGAGAGCATATATAACATATAGGAATAGCTATTTAATTTTAAGCAGACACATGTGGAATCCCACATGTGATTTCCAATTTAAATTACAATCTACATTTAAACCTAAGAATTTCGTCACATCTACTTCATTAATTTTTGTTCCAGCATAATTTATATAAGTCTGTTGGTGGATTAGTCCTGTTTCTCAAAATCATGAAATTAGTTTTCTGTAAATTAATTAGAAGATTGTTTGCTCTTAACCAATCGACAATGCGTACTAATGTGGTGTTAATGTCATTTTCTAATGATGCATAATCTTTGTTACAAAATATGACTGTACTGTCATCTGCAAAAAGAATCATTGGAAAGTCCACGGTGCTCGGGAAGTCATTAATGTAAATTAAGAATAATATGGGCCCTAGTACACTGCCCTGTGGTACGCCATATGTCACTTCTACATAGTCTCTGAAACATGATCAGGTTCTTGCTTTTTAATAGAGCAGGATTTCGTTATTAATGTGGCTTGTTTCCTATTACTTAAATATGACACAATGAGATCTAAGGCATTGCCTCGAATGCCATAAGCATAAAGCTTGCTTCTTAGTGTTCTATGGTTCACATAGTCTAATGCTTTGGTTAAATCCATGTATATTGCACAAACTGGTACCCTTTTATCAACACTTTTTGTTACTACTTAAAGAAATTTGTAAATTGCTTTATTTATATTTTTATTTTTCCTAAAACCCATTTGTTCGTCAACTAAAATATTAAATTTTTCAAGGAATTGGTATAAGCTATTATAAATTATTTTTTCGAGAACTTTAGAATATACCGGTATTAGGGCAATTGGTCTGTAACATGACATATCACCTTTATCATCTTTTTTAAAGAATGGTTTGATGATAGCTTTTTTTTTTAAATAGTAGGGAAGTGCCCATGCTCTCAAACTCAAAGCATTTATTTCAAATAAACCAATTACAGGCACTTTTGAATTGTCAAGGGTTCGGTCAGTCAGTCAGAAAGATGAAGCTAGTTGCCCATTCCAAAGCGTAATAGGTACCTATGGAGAAGAACGGGCAAGAAACTCCAAGGACACTCTTTTAAATCAACGTATTATGGTTACAAAATATTTTTTACATCATTCATTTTGAAATTATACATGTGAGAACGATGCAAAACGTAAAAGCGTCCGTAATAAAAAGATTACAACAAAAACATAAGCAATTCAAAAATTAAAGTTAAAATAAGCCGTGGCAGCTAAGAGTTGACCAGTCTCTACTGACGGCGCCCGTTCACGAACATGACGCGTGGATCAGCACCATTCAGCTCAACCATTTTGAAGGGAGCTAAACGATCCAACACACGCGCCACCATCAGCGAGACATTAGAGTGAGCACGACATACTCCCAGCCACCAGGGCACATTCAAGTCAATGAAAGACGTATCCAGTAAATGGCAGCTTTATAGTACATAGTACTCACATAACAATGTGCTGTGCAGCTATACAATACTAAGATATTGAATTTATACAATGCAAAGAGAGTTTTTAAAATCTTCAGCAGCTCCAACACTATTTTCAATACCTGATCAATTAGTTTTTGCGCCCTTGTGGAGCAGGACCAGCGTTGAGCCAAGCATTTTTATCAGCAATGTAATCCCCCAATTTACAATATGCTTGGCTACATAGTGTGCGTTTTATACTAGATTTAAATTTTGTTTCATTCAGTTGAAGTATGTGGGGAGGTATTTTATTGTAACATTTTAAACAGTACCCCATGAAAGATGAGTCTACCTTAGCCAGCCTGAAACCTGGTTGAACTAATTGGTCCCTATTTCTAGTGATATAATTGTGTCTTTCACCTCTTTTACTAAAAAGATGTAGATTTTTCCTTACGTACATGATGTTTTCATAGATATATTGACAAGGTACCGTCATGATGTTAATTTCTTTAAACAGTTCCCTTAGATAGTCGCACCTTGGCGCTGCGGCCAGCCCGCCGGTTGAGCGCGGCCCAAAGGGTCATGGCCATCCGGATGGTCCGAGGATACCGCACGGTCTCCTGTGAGGCAGCGAGCCTCCTTGCCGGATTGCCGTCATGGGATCTGGAGGCAAAAGTCCTCGCGCACGTATGGGAGTGGCGCGAGGAGGCGAAACGCCGGGGCGTAAGTCCGCTGCCGCGAGAAATCGGGGCACAGCGGACGGAGCTCCGGCGGGATCTCATGGCGTCATGGAAAGTACGGTTGTCGCAACCCAGTGCTGGGCACGCCACGATTGCGGCGATAAGTCCCCTCTTTGAGGAGTGGCTGGAGAGGCGCCACGGCGTCCTCACCTTCCGCCTGACGCAGGTCCTCACCGGACACGGCAGCTTCGGGAGGTTCCTGTGTCGGATAAGGCGGGAGGAAACGTCCGGGTGTCACCACTGTGTGGATCGCCCGGAGGACATGGTGGATCATACGGTGGAGGTCTGCCCGGCTTGGGCAGAGCACCGCCGTGTCCTCGTGGAGGCGATCGGCGTCAGAGACCTCTCGCGTCCGGCCCTGGTTCAGGCCATGGTACGGAGCGAGAGGGCATGGGCAGCCGTCACCTCCTTCTGCGAAGCAGTAATGCTCGCGAAGGAGGAGGCGGGACGGTTGAGGGAAAGGCACGTTTCGCGCCCTCTCGCCCCTAGCCGCCGCAGGAGACGCCCAGGGCGTCGGGAATCCCGGGCGGATTTCCGGCCACCGTAGGCGCGGGCTTGCGGACGGTGAGCAATGGGTAGCTCACCGTCCGGTAAGGACCAGGCCCGGGTCGACGGCGCGTCGTATTCCACGCGCGCCTCAAAGAGATGTCGTCAGCACAAAGTAGGGGTCCACTAGGGCCGATGCCTGCCGGGGTCGCGGGAAGGTACTTATGGGTCACCGAGGCCCCCGCAACACAGGCAACAGGAAGGAATACGGGTGGGTTTTAGTCAGTAAGAGCCTGACACACCCTCCCGCTCCGCCCAGAGCGGGAGAAGTTATTTGATGATTTCCCACCCTCAAAAAAAAAAAAAAGAGTCGCACCTGCCGAGGCCATATATGGCTCTGATGGCTCTTTTCTGCAGAATAAAAATAGACTCGATGTCTGCAGCCCGTCCCCATAGTAAAATACCGTACGACATAATACTATGAAAGTAACTAAAATATACTAGCCGTGCGGTATCTACATCAGTAAATTGACGGATTTTTCTTACAGCATATGCTGCTGAACTTAGCCGTCCTGCAAGGGAAGTTAAATGAGGCCCCCATTGAAGCCTTGAGTCGAGCGTAATCCCCAGGAAAACAGTTTTATCGACGAATTCTAATTTCTCATGATTCAATACTATCTCACAAATACTACTTTTGACATTTGGTAAAGAAAATCTTATGCACTTAGTTTTTTTCCTATTTAATACTAAATTATTAGCAGTGAACCAATTTTGGACCTGCAATAGGGCGTTATTTACGTCGTCAAAATTTGAGGCACGTCTATTAATTTTAAAAATTAAGGAAGTATCGTCAGCAAATAACACCATTTGTGGTTGGGTTTTTAACAAGTGGGGTAGATCATTAATATATACTAAAAAGAGGAAAGGACCTAATATCGAGCCTTGTGGTACACCCATTTCTACTTTGTACAAGGCTTTAGCTACCTTGCAGGTTTTTTTAAAAGTTTTAGAGTAAGTAGCAACGTATTTATTAAAAGTTTCAGAGTTAATATAAGGCTTAAGGCCATACAGCTCAAACAAATTTTCCCTACTTTTCCTAATACCTTTAGTTGCCCAGTCACTGAACAAAAAGTTTGGGCAAATAGTTTTTGTTTTCTTTTTTAAAGTATTATTGAACTCGGTGCGCACTATAGAAAAGAATTCCTCATATAATTCATTGACATTGCTATTAAATGAATTATATGAGGATGCTCTATGCAGAGATTAAAAATATGGCTAACGATGGCGCGTATACGTTGTTTTGAGTATAATATTATTTTGTATGCTGTATCATCACTATGGTGTTAGAAACACTGCCTTGGATGTTCTTATTTGGGTAATAGTGACTTCCGACCACTGTGCGGGTGTCTTGTGTACGCCACTATTTGCCGCGTTATTGTTTTTACGAAGAGCTACGAGCTCCCACTTTGAAGACGTGCGGAAGAGGTCTGCAATTCTTTTTCGGTGATGTATCGAGTAAAATGCATCGCCATAGTAATTCGTATAGAGATTTCGGGCGTATTTAAGATTCGGGAGATATGTCAGATTTTTTTACGCAAAACTGAAGTAATGTTTTGGAAAACAGAAAAATTCAGCATGTTCACTGTTCTTGATTGTTTTTATTTATGTGTAATATTAACTAGGTGACTGCTTATTTACGCCAAAGTTATCATAATACGGCAGTGCTTTTTGCACGTTTTTAGTGATATTTAATTAACAAACACCTATATGGTTTATCCTTAATCAGATTTTTTTTCGTGGCTACTACTTTAAGTTTTCCATATAAACTTATCAAAATCCCATAGGAAAATTAACTGGTACTGCCCCTTAAACCGTAATTAAATGTATTAGCGGGAATCAGGCTCCCATCCATGTAAATAACAACGTATTTCAAGTCAGAGAGAAGTTTATTCATTACCCTTTGGAAAATTGAAGGAGCATTTGCTAACCCAAAAGGTATTCATTTATACTGACACTGACTGTCGGGTGTTACAAAACCCGTGAGTTCTTGTGAACCCCCTGATATTGGAATCTAACAGTACCTAGATGCAAGGTCAAGACTAATGAAAAGACAATTGCCTGACAACCTATCTAATTGGTCGTCGATCAGCGGTTAAGAATAGTGCTCTTTACGAGTCTTGTTATTTAAGGCTCTCTAATCGACGCAGAGCCTCTTCCCACCCTTTTTATTCTTCACAAGAACAGTCGATCGTTACATGGCCAAGCCTTTTACAAAAGTTACATCTCAGCAGCTTTTGTGTACACTTATTTTTACTAAAATTACCTACTTCTTTACAACTGAAATAGATGTACTAGATTGTGGCCTAGGTAACTTTGAATCATTCCCACCGAACTGCCTAGTATTCGAGTTCGTATTGATGGTAAAGATTTTTTGTCTTGGCTAATCTTAGACTTGTCAAAATTGTGACCGTGTTTAATAGAACGATGCCCGTTTTCACCATCGTTCCTTAAATTTAGGGAGGCATCTAAGAAATTTTAAGTGTTAGTTTCGTTTTCACCATCACATAACTCACCTATGGTCCCAAGGAATCCCTTAAATATAGGGGCCCGATATTCGGCATCTTAGCGCTAAGTAAAACTTGATTTGTTGTTGAACGTAAGTAAATATTTGCTTCGAAATCTTTTTCCACCACGGCAACAGCATCCCGCATTAATCAGACATTTATGGATTATATTGGATAATATTTTATGTATTTTAAATGAAATCATGTTTATTTTATGTTTTCTTTGTATTTTGGCATATTATTTTACATTAATCTACGATTATCAAATCAAAATCGTTTATTGCAATCCATAATGTACAATTACAGGTGAAAATAAAGAAAAAAAATAGAAACAATTATTTACCCTGTCGGGCACAGCAAATTTTTATTAAGTCAGGAATGATTTTATTTCCTATTACCTATGTATTTATGTCGCGGGAAGGTACTTATGGGTCACCGAGGCCCCTGGCAACACAGGCAACAGGAAGGAATTCGGGTGGGTTTTAGTCAGTAAGAGTCTGACAAACCCTCCCGCTCCGCCCAGAGCGGGAGAAGTTATTTGATGATTCCCACCCAAAAAAAAAAAACCGATGTATTTATATTTCCATTCATTCACTTATTCTATTAATACTTGTATGTTGTATGCAGGTTTATCTATTCATTTATTATTTATTTAATTATATTATTATTGCTTAATTCTTTACTCGCTTAAAAAAATGTTCATTATTATTAATGTACTCGTAATATAATTATTAAGTAGGTATTATAGTATAATTTATTTTTGTTATTTTACTCATTAAAATATATTTGTTATTCATAGTGCAATGTATTATTATTATTTAATTTGTCCGTTAGATATGCTTGTACTGTGTAATAGCTTTTTATATTAATTAAGTATTCCTTTAGTAACAATGTACTGGTTTTAATTTGTTGTTTTATGTCTTCTGGTACTTATATATTTTTATTGACATTGAATATGGACTAGATGATGAAATGGTGAAATTGGTCATTTAATCGAAAAAGTACGATTTAGAAAAAAAACTGTCACTTTGGTAAGTGGCCCTTACGTAGGTATCCCTTAATTTGGTGAAAACAAACTTAGGTAAGAGGCTGATTTAAGCAGTCTCTTAGGTTTAGAGACCTTTAGTAAGGAAGCGTTTGAGGGAACGATGGTGAAAACGGGCATGAAAGTAATTAATTACCTCTTTAGGCTCTTGACACTTGTCTGCTTTAGCACCAAGTCTCAAGGAACGATCCTCAATGCCATAGAGCAAGCAATCAATGGCACGCTTCCCGAAAATCTCGTATCGATTTAACAGATTTAATTTTTCAAAATAATATAACTCATACAATTCACTGTATTTCACGCGTTTATTTAACATTTCGGTAAGTAATTCTGCATAATCGTCACTACGAGGAAAGGAAACAATTAATTTAATTTTCCACTCAGGCCACGTAAATGACATTGAAGGCAAGGCCTGATACCATGTACGAGCAACACCTGCAAGTCTGGGCAATGCGTAGTGTATAACCTGATCATAACCCCAACGATACATTTTCGCACATTCATCGACCTTATTAAGCCACATGTGGACCGTCTGGCCCTTAACCATAGGGCAAATTCAGGAATAACGTTACCTAACATCTGAAATGTATTGCCTTCTGGCTTCGAATTCGACAAAGATTTAATTAACTCGTTTTAAAATGACTGAGTCTCACTGTTAGCAAAAATAGATTTGTTTACCTGAATAATTCCGCGCGGTTCATCACTTACTGCGATGTTTGATGAGCTACTTCGGTCAGACGGCCGCCTATGGCGTTCGGTATGCCGCTACTCATTCTGCTTCCGTCTTCGTCGACGCCACCCATCAGTCCGTGTGTGAGGTCGACTCCTCTCGTCCAGGGCCTGCTATTACAATAGTGTCAGAATGGTCTGTTCCGATCCTCATTAATGACGCCATTATATTAGTAGATTACCAAACTTGTCAAAATCAACAATTATAAAATTAATGATAGACCATTCTGACACTATTGTAATAGCAGACTTGAGGCCCTGGTCACTCGAATCGCTACCGTAACCGAAAACCGTAGAAACACAATATTATTTCGTTTTTAGGGTTCCGTAGTAAACAAGGAACCCTTATAGTTTCGCCATGTCCGTCTGTCTGTCCGTCTATCTGTCTGTCTGAAAAGCTGTAATTTGGCATAGGTATACATATTACTCACGCCGACAAAGTGCTAAAATGAAATCTTGAAAAAAGCCCTCGCACATGTGAGGATGGTATTTTTTTTCCTTGTCTACCCCATGTTGTGGGGTATCGTTAGATAGGCCGTTCAAAAATATTGCAGGTCTGTGGACTTCAGATCAAATATTGCACGTTAGTTTTCGATTCAAGGATCCACTTGCGTAATATTAAGCATTAAAGTGCTAATTTTTGTTAGATTCACGTGTGACCCTGCCAGCTAAATGGTTGTTTACGGAGATTTGAAAAAAAATCATGGCAGTAGTGCATAATAATGAAATAAAGGAAAACTATCACAGCTAAGTAGGCTTTACAAGTTAACGAGTAATAGTTTACCAACTTAAATTTGCGGTTGGAGCATTGATCGTGACGTGTATCGATGTATGGGAGAACATGTTTTTCAACTACTATGTTAAGTTTTTTTTGGAATAAATTCATCTCAAGTACCGAAATACGGAACCCTTCATTGTGCGTGGTCCGACACGCAATTGGCCGGTTTTTTAGTTTTTTTACGCAGGATATCTAAATAATTGTATAAACGCATTAGATGTAGCGCGTATGCCGCCATTATTTTCACCCTCCATGTTCGTGTGCGAATGTCAAAATAATTCATCCTGCGAATGTGTGAACAGTAGTTCGCGACGGTAAATATTTGTTTATAATATATCATATCATATCTGCATATGAAAAAAATCATGGCAGTAGTGTAGTACATATAATGAAATTAAAAGGAAAACTATCACGGCTAAGTAGGCTTTACAAGTTAACGAGTTATAGTCGACCAACTTAAATTTGCGTTTGGGGAATTGACCGTGGCATATATCGATGTATGGGAGAACAGGTTTTTCAACGACAATGTTAAGTTTGTTTTTAGAATAAATTCGTCCCAAGTAATCCCAACTACGGAACCCTTCATTGTGCGTGGTCCAACACGCACTTGGCGGTTTTTTTGGATTTCATTATAAGAAGTATAAAACGGCTTATTTCCAATCGGAATAAAATTATTTTTAAATTATAGGTTTTTTTTTATTAACAACTAATAAAAGCTTGTTTATTTTTTTTTTTAATTTAGGTTTTACGTACCGGTCCGAATGAAAAAAACGGAAGCCTTATTGGATCACTTGTGTTTCTGTCTGTTTGTCTGTCCGTCTGTCACAGCCAACTTGCTCCGAATGTAATGTACGATTAAGTTGAAATTTTGTAAACATATGAATATCTGTGACGCAAACACGGACGTGTAACGTAAATAAATTAATTTTGAATATGGGGTTCACTTTTGAAAGAACTTGTTATGAGTATTTCAAATATATTTTCTTTAATCATTTTAAAATATTATTTTTAATTTAATAGATAGTAGAATAGAAGTAGATGTAAATTGACCATTCCTTTCCCTTATCCCCAAAACTACTGAGCCAACTTTTTTGGAAACCCTATAAGAAGTCTGTTGTCTTAAAATAACATGGTAAATTTCTCAATATTGTGCGTACAAACATACATTTTCAGGCCCATACCGCGAGGGCTTACGGACGGTGAGCAATGGGTAGCTCACCGTCCGGTAAGGACCGGGCCCAGGTCAACGGCGCGTTGTATACGCGCGCCTCAAAGAGACGTCGTCAGCACAAGTGTAGGGGTCCACTAGGGCCGATGCCTGCCGGGGTCGCGGGAAGGTACTAAAGGGTTACCGAGGCCCCTGGCAACACAGGCAACAGGATGGAATACGGGTGGGTTTTAGTCAGTAAGAGTCTGACACACCCTCCCGCTCCGCCCAGAGCGGGAGAAGATATTTGATGATTTCCCAACCAAAAAAAAAGGCCCATACCGCACCGCACCGGTACCGCATTTTGGAACAAAAAAATATTACAGTAATTTTGGTCGTAACCATTTCCTTGGTAATACCCTTTGTAAAACTTAATGATGTAAAATAGGAGAAGATAGCTTTGTTCTTATACTAATTATCACAGTTTTGCGTTCAAAACGCTCTACTGTAAAATCATGGGAGGACATGTTTTTCAGTTGATATGTTTTTCAGTTGAAAAACATGTCAAACCTCCCAAGAACAACCTTAACATTGTAATTACAATGTTAAATTCATCCCAACTACAGAACCCTTCCGTGTGCGTAGAAAATACAGGTTTTAGGAGTTAAAACAGCCCATCTTATTGCGATCACTGATTATTACTTTTTGTTAATCGATGACACTTTGCCTCGATTTACCCGCCTGTGATGTAAGTTACTTGGACCCCTTGGTGTGAAGTCAATTGATGCGCAGGTGACGATCACGGGGTTCGACCTGACGAGCTACCGGCAGTGCTTGACCAAGTGGAACCACGCCGTGGAGCTGATGTACCAGCAGTGCAAGACGATGGGCGCCGACAAGTGCCTGGTGGTGCGCTACGAGGCGCTAGTGCTGCGGCCGCACGACACCATGCGCCGCGTGCTGGCCTTCCTGCAGCTGCCGTGGCACGACGCCGTGCTGCACCACGAGCGCTACATCAACCAGCCCAACGGGGTCGCGCTTTCCAAGTGAGTAGCCGCACCGCACACACCACACACACGCGCACTGAACCTTCCTGCAGCTGCCGTGCTGCACCACGAGCGCTACATCAACCAGCCCAACGGGGTCGCGCTTTCCAAGTGAGTAGCCGCACCGCACACACCACACACACGCGCACTGAACCTTTCTGCAGCTGCCGTGGCACGACGCCGTGCTGCACCACGAGCGCTACATCAACCAGCCCAACGGGGTCGCGCTTTCCAAGTGAGTAGCCGCACCGCACACACCACACACACGCGCACTGAACCTTCCTGCAGCTGCCGTGGCACGACGCCGTGCTGCACCACGAGCGCTACATCAACCAGCCCAACGGGGTCGCGCTTTCCAAGTGAGTAGCCGCACCGCACACACCACACACACGCGCACTGAACCTTCCTGCAGCTGCCGTGCTGCACCACGAGCGCTACATCAACCAGCCCAACGGGGTCGCGCTTTCCAAGTGAGTAGCCGCACCGCACACACCACACACACGCGCACTGAACCTTCCTGCAGCTGCCGTGGCACGACGCCGTGCTGCACCACGAGCGCTACATCAACCAGCCCAACGGGGTCGCGCTTTCCAAGTGAGTAGCCGCACCGCACACACCACACACACGCGCACTGAACCTTCCTGCAGCTGCCGTGCTGCACCACGAGCGCTACATCAACCAGCCCAAAGGTGTCGCGCTTTCCAAGTGAGTAGCCGCACCGCACACACCACACACACGCGCACTGAACCTTCCTGCAGCTGCCGTGGCACGACGCCGTGCTGCACCACGAGCGCTACATCAACCAGCCCAACGGTGTCGCGCTTTCCAAGTGAGTAGCCGCACCGCACACACCAAACACACGCGCACTGAACCTTCCTGCAGCTGCCGTGGCACGACGCCGTGCTGCACCACGAGCGCTACATCAACCAGCCCAACGGGGTCGCGCTTTCCAAGTGAGTAGCCGCATCGCACACACCACACACACGCACTGAACCTTCCTGCAGCTGCCGTGGCACGACGCCGTGCTGCACCACGAGCGCTACATCAACCAGTCCAACGGGGTCGCGCTTTCCAAGTGAGTAGCCGCACCGCACACACCACACACACGCGCACTGAACCTTCCTGCAGCTGCCGTGCTGCACCACGAGCGCTACATCAACCAGCCCAAAGGTGTCGCGCTTTCCAGGTGAGTAGCCGCACCGCACACACCACACACACGCGCACTGAACCTTCCTGCAGCTGCCGTGGCACGACGCCGTGCTGCACCACGAGCGCTACATCAACCAGCCCAACGGTGTCGCGCTTTCCAAGTGAGTACCCGCACCGCACACACCACACACACGCGCACTGAACCTTCCTGCAGCTGCCGTTGCACGACGCCGTGCTGCACCACGAGCGCTACATCAACCAGCCCAACGGTGTCGCGCTTTCCAAGTAAGTAGCCGCACCGCACACACCACACACACGTGCACTGAACCTTCCTGCAGCTGCCGTGGCACGACGCCGTGCTGCACCACGACCGCTACATCAACCAGCCCAACGGGGTCGCGCTTTCCAAGTGAGTAGCCGCACCGCACACACCACACACACGCGCACTGAACTCATTAGCAGCTCGTGCGAGTAAAATAATATTACTTACAGTGATCGGACTCGAGGGAGTTATTTCGGGCAAATGTCCTCTTATTAATATGGACATGACCCCGGGCTTCCAGGTTTATAAAATGATCGTGAATTTCCTACAGGTTTTCAATTAAACTTTGTAGACTGGGGACAAAATAACCTAAACTTATCTAAGCATAAAAACCTTACCTTCCCTATTACCGGTAGGTACAGTCGACTGCACATCAGTGGTAACAATTTGACGTTGACAGTTCTTTTATTATATGTGTTAGCAGTAAGGGCGATTTTCGTAGTACAATTAGTGTAACAATGCACTGATGTACTGTTGACGGTACGTCTGGTACTGTAGGCCGACTTTCTCGTTGCTGACAGTCCCATGGTCCTAGCGGGTGAAGGGAGACGTGGGTAATAAGTACAAATGACGCGCACCCGACCTCACAAGGTATTACAAAATGAGCATCTTACAAATTACGAAAGTGGCCGCCACGCGACACATATTGACTATTTGCTAGTAAAACGGAACAGCCATACAAGTGTTAAAAACTGTAAAGTGCTCCCAGAGGGCTTAGCACCAGCACCATTTTGTCTGTGGAAGAGTAGACAAAAATGACGTTCCGTGTAGACAGTACGACGGCAGCATAGTGGAAAAAGTCAACTGCACTTTTTACGAAATTCTCTCTTTTACATAATTCGGCTCAGAATTCTTTGTTTTGTCATAGGATTTTTTTTTGTTTGGTTCTCATTTTTACTGATATCAAGTCACGTATATAAACTAAACATAACTCAATTGATCAAAATCAATCAAAATATTTTTATTTCACATAAACCTACATGGGCACTTATGAAACGTCAGAAGCTAGGTGCACGGTTCCAATTGGTCGTTTCCTATGGAGAAGAGCCGGCAAGAAACTCCACGGTTACTCTTTTAAAAATAATTGGCTTTTACAATGTTTTCAAAATACACAAATTAGGTATGGGAGAACAGTGTAGGCCTGTCGAAAAGTACTTAACAAAAAAAAAGAGAAAAGGAAACGGTCTAAAGAAAAAAAGATCTAGTCTATTAAGCCTACAACGTTCTCACATTCACAACGTACACAAGAATCCATGTAAAATAATATTAATAATATTAAGTCTGAAATATAAATTGTAGGTATATAATGTCAAAAATGTATGTCTAAAAAATAATAATAATAAACATCGTAATTTGGGAGCAGTTAATAGATATTTCCATAGTTATGCCGTTTCTGGTGTACCAGGGAAGCCACATGTGCAGAAGGAATTATTGCCAAACTTCCTTGTCTTCAACGTAGTCTTTAATCTTGTAATATGCGTTTTTGATAAGGACACGTTTGATGTGGGTTTTGAACTTTCCATCGCTAAGTTCTGTAACTGACTTTGGCAACTTGTTATAAAAGCGGATACTGTTGATAACAAATGATTTGCTTGTTTTTGTTAATCTAAATTTGGGTATCACAATTTTATGTTTACTACGTGTATTTATATTATGGAAATCACTTCTTGTTTTGAAAAGACATAAGTTCTTGCGAACATACAAAATACTTTCTAAGATATAAAGAGAAGGCAGAGTAAGTACATTAATTTCTTTGAATTTGTTTCTAAGGGACTCACGAGGATCCATTCTATATACTGCGCGGATTGCCCTCTTTTGTAAGATAAAAATTGAATCTACATCAGCTGCCGATCCCCACAGCAGAACGCCATAAGACATAATACTGTGGAAATAAGCAAAGTATACTAACCTAGCTGTGGCTATATCAGTCAATTGTCTAATTTTTCTTACTGCATATGCAGCTGAACTTAATCTACCTGAAAGAGCTCTAATGTGGGCTCCCCATTGTAATTTTGAATCTAGAGTAATTCCTAGAAATATAGTTTCTGTAATAGCATCTAGTCTCTTGCCATCAAGTTTTAAATTTAGAGCCACTTGGGGTACATTTGGTAGTGAGAACTTTATACATTTTGTTTTGTTCGCATTAAGTAAGAGATTATTAGCTGCGAACCATTTCGAAAGAATATCCAGACTATCATTGACGTGTAAGACATCCGGATTTTTTCTATCTATTTTAAAAATAAGAGAAGTATCGTCAGCGAATAGAATTATATCCGATAAGTTTGCCATCATGTAAGGAAGATCATTAATATAAACTAGAAATAGGAAAGGGCCAAGAAATGAACCTTGGGGCACGCCCATCTTTACTAGAGACCCCGAGGACGTCGCCCCGTTAACGTTTACTTTTTGCTGCCTGTTTGATAGATAGGACAGAACAAGATCAGCAGCTTGTCCACGAATTCCGTAGTGGTGTAATTTACAGGTCAGTGTATTGTGGTCAACGCAGTCAAACGCTTTTGAGAGGTCACAGAAAATGCCAATGGCATCCTGGGATTTCTCCCAGGATTCCAAAATGTGACTGATGAGTTTTACTCCTGCGTCAGTCGTCGACCTACCTTTCGTGAAACCAAACTGGCGACTATGTAAAATCCCATTACAATTGAAATGTGACAGCATCTGGTCTAGCATGATTTTTTCATATATTTTACTCAATGCTGGTAGCACAGATATAGGTCTATAATTAGAGGGATCACTCTTACTACCCGATTTGAAAATTGGTACTACTTTACTATGTTTCATTAAATCAGGAAACGTACCGCTGTCTAAACATTGATTAAATATGCCTGTTAGGACAGGGGCTATTGTGTCAATGATATCTCCAAGAACCTTAACGGAAATCCCCCATAAATCTTCAGTTTTCTTTATGTTAAGACTTTTAAATGCCCTCTTAATAGTGACAATAGAAATGGGCTTGAATTCAAAACTTGGAATGTCCTTAGAGAAGTGTTGTTTGAGAAGAGATTCAGCTAAAATAGGTGATGAGGGAAGAGATTTCGTAACCTCTATTGGGATTTCGGTAAAGAAATTTTCTAGTGTCTCAGCAACTTTTAGCTTATCTGTAATGGTTTCATTATTAATTTTTAAAGACAATTCATTTTGATCTCGCTGTTTTGTGTTTCCAGTTTCTTTGTTGATTACCGCACAGCTTTTATTTTATTGTTAGACATACTAATTTTGTTACTTATTAATTTAGATTTAGCTTGAGCGCAGACTCTTTTGAATATCTTAGAATAATTTCTGACATAATTATGAAGGGCTTGATCAGAAGTCAATGATTTCTCGTAGTACAAATTATATAAAATATCTCTGCTTTTTCTAATGCCAGCAGTGGCCCATTCATTAAATTTTGGTTTAGTATTGATTGCGACTTTTTTCACAGGACAGGCTTTATTGAATTCTTGGCAAACTGAAGAAAATAATGTACGATAGTTTATATTGGGGTCTTGTGAATCAAAACTAGCTGTTGAAAGATTACTAAGAACATTATTATTAAACATTTTCAATTTATTTTTAGTGAGGTGTCTCAACTGAATGGTTTTATCTATGTGTAACTTTTTATCTAGGTCAAATGATACAAGTTGACCAGTATGGTCAGACCTGACGCCACTAATTAAGGAAGAGTCTTTTATTTTACAATTAGTATATACATTGTCTATGCACGAAGCTGAGGTTGCTGTTATTCTAGTTGCTTCTTTAAATATACACTTTAAATTGAATGATTTAAACAATGATATAAGCTTACTTTTATCCACTGAATTAACTAATAGATCAATATTTAGGTCACCACAAACAAAAACGAACTTATTATCTTTAAAAAGTTTGCCTAGTATTTCTTCCATAATTATTAAAAATGATGACAAGTTTGATGCCGGTGGTCTATAAACACATAAGAAAGTATGGCCTTCAACCTCTGCACATGCTACCTCACATAAGCGATCAACAGAGCAAGCAGTGATATCCTTCCTTTCCTTATGTCTGAAAATACTTTTACATAATATCAAGGTACCACCCCCTATTGAGGACCTGTTGTACGCACTGGCAACTGAAAAATTATTTACATTAAACAACATCCTATCCGGTCTTAACCAGGTTTCACAAAAACATAATATATCCATATGATATTTATCAATTCCACGTCTAGGATTTTGCCAGAGAAACGATTTATATTTTGGTGATACAGTAAAATATTCTTGTTATGCTTCTCTTTTGTCGAGTCTAAAAGTTTAAAGAATCTATCGCACTATCATTAGAAGTACTAGATAATACTGTTTCGTCACTTAACCTAGTCTCAGTTAAATTATTAATAACTGCGTGTATACCGTAAGCTAACAAAGTAGCCAATACATGTTGACTTTTCTTGGGAAGAAACATATGTTCCCGAGTTAAAACAAAATCTCTAACAAAATTGTTAGTATCAAAATACAATAAACGGTCACTATGACGACATGTCAAAATATGCATTAAGTTGTTTAAACTATAAATGTAATTGTTTTCTTCATCATGCAAATTATCTGAATACGGCAATGCACATAATATTAATTTACCTAATTTTAATTTAAGTAGGGTATCGACACCATTAACTATGTCCCTTTTATTTAAACTCAGACTATTTCCAATTAGAAGAACGACAGTAGTCTGCTCATTCATTTGTGTGTGTTTTATTTTATAAACAAGCTCATTAAAATGCAGGTTATGGTAACAACAGTTAACTATAGTATGTTTAGAGCGATTATTTAACAATGATCCAAAACCTGAACCTATTCTATCTGAGTAGACCAAAACATTACTTTGAGAGATTTACCAACTCATACATTAGAAACCGTCAACCCCATTGACGGTTTCTAATGTATGAGTTAAGATGGGTAAAGCTGTAGGAACAACATACTGTGACAAGAGAGATGGCAGAGTGGGAGCACAATTACAGGTGAGATTATTAGTCAGTGACTCACACATCACTGCTTTGTGATTCACCAGGTCCACCAACTCACATGCCCCTTGTAAGCGCTCACTTAACATTTGTTGACTAGACTCATACTTACAAAAGATTTCCTTTAATGAATTTTCCCTGCTCAATAATTCCTTCTGAAGGTTCTGTATGTCCACATCATACATTTGTCTGCAACTTTCCAACTTATTATTACACACATTTAATTGAGTCTGTAAGTTGATACGCTCTTTCCTAAGATTAATGTTACACTTATAAACATTATGTGTTTTCAAGAGTTTCTTGTATTTTTTTTATATTTTTACTGAGTTTAATATATTTCTTAATTTTATTATGACTAGTTAGGATAGGACATTTAGTTAATGTATCTTCCCTAACTAACTATAACTTCAACAATTTTTCTCAAAGTGTTGAAGTACCGCATTTTAGAACAAAAAAATATAACAGTAATTTGGGCCTATAATGATGTAAAATAGGGGATAGCTTTGTTCTTATATTAATTATCACAGTTTTGCGTTCAAAACACTCTACTGTAAAATCATGATTTTCTAGATAAATCCGTATATACTTTGTGGCAGGCGATAAAAAGTTTTCTACTGTCTTTAGCATGGCGATTACGAAATCAAATTGTTTCACTACCTTAGACAACTGTCAGTTGTTAGTGTGTTTTTGACAGTTTGGGATAGAAAACTTTCTTCTGAAATAGTCTAAGTACATAAAACAGACCTAGAAAAAGATCGTTAGAAATGAAAGGCAAAATTACAAGAGTGCAGAAGGATTTCTACGGTGCGATGCAAAACGGAGAAACGAAATGTCACTTCGTACAGAAAGAGCTGTGTCTATTCTTTGTAGAAATATAAAGCGTCATGCTAAGCCTGCTGGAGTCGGCAGCTTACCGTCCGGTAAGGACCAGGCCCGGGCGCGTTGCATTCCACGCGCGCCTTAAAGAGATGTCGTCAGCACGAGTGTAGGGGTCCACTAGAGCTGATGCCTGCCGGGATCGTGGGAAGGTACTAAAGGGTTACCGAGGCCCCTGGCGACACAGGCAACGGAAGGAATGGGGGTGGGTTTTAGTCAGTAAGAGTCTGACACACCCTCCCGCTCCGCCCAGAGCGGGAGAAGTTATTTGATGAATTCCCACCCAAAAAAAAAAGTCTGCTGGAGTCGCCCCATCACTAAAGAAGAACTTTGTGTAAATACTTTTAGTCTTTAGTGGAAAAGTGTCACTAAATTGTGTGTTTAATAGTGAAAACTTTGATCAATAATAGCACTAGATACAGGATTAGGAACAAAAATACGTCGCTAAAGTGGCCACGTTTACGCATACATAAACATTTACATTTCTTACTACGAATTAAAGAAAAAAGTTTTATAATATTAACAACTTCAGTTCACTATAAACCTTAACACTCAAGCATAAAGTTTAATTACGATTCCTAAATATTTATATTTAAGTGCTTCTGTCATCGGAGAAAGGTAAATTTCAAATCATTTTTATAATAAGTACAAAAATATTTATTCTAAAATGAAACTTAAAACAATCAAATAAGGTTAAAAACATTTTGTTAACAATTTCGTGCTTACTCTATTTTGAAACTAGACGTAATTCTTGGTATTACATTACAATGCTCAGAACACAGTAAGAATTGAAAGACGTAGAGTAGCAGAATAATAATATATTTTTTTAGGCAAAGGTTCGTTTTAGCAAATATTTTTGACCGATTTAAAAAAGTAGTAGGACTAAATTAGTACAATAGTTATTTTATTAAGACATTGCTATTAATTGTCTGTGGGTTGGCTCATTGTAATCAACCCGTATAAAAAAATGAGTACGTCTACTTATGTACGCGATTTTTAAGTTATCACACTAATATTATAAAGGTGAAAGTTTGTGTGTGTGTCTGTGTCTCTCTTTGTGTGTTTGTATGTTTGTTAATTCTTAACGCTCAAACGGCTGAACCGATTTGGATGATATTTTCAATGAAGATAACTTATACCCGGGTTTAACACATAGGCTACTTTTTATGCTGGTTTACGCGGGTGAAACCGCAGGGCGGAGCTAGTAAAAAATAATTGTGTTATTAAATTATTTATTTATTTATTTAAATAAAACTCCAAATAAGAGTGTATGGTAGGTAAACAACCATGACTGAAGGTGCGTGCAAGGTGGATGCTTACATCAATAAAATTTTCAACTACTGATTTGAGCAAAGTAATTGCGTGATTGTGTTCATCTCCTCCAGGAAACACATTCTTGTTAATATATAATTTCAAAACTGTTGTACATATAAAGTTGCTATCATACCTTTTTTGTAAAGATTTACCCCCACTCACGCGAATATAATTTCGGATCACGCTTTCAGTTTTCATGCAAATATTAAATACATCGGTAGAGGCATAGAATAACCCCCCCATGTCTCTTAGGTCTATCAGTTTGTGAAAGAATTGTTTTTCTGTTGCACACAAGCTATTCATACACAGGTCACACTTTAGTTTTTTACCAATTTACTGACAACAAATCCCGAAATATATCCTACTATTTGCGGCATAACACTAGAAGATGGACTTTCATCCAATGTAGAAGAAAGATTATTGCAATTTGTTTGATATTTTTGAAAACTTTGCTGTACGTATCTGGTATTTAAAATCTCTGTTTCACTTGAGTTTCTCTCTTCACTTACATCAAGGCGATATCCTATCGAGGTGTTATTAATCTTATCGAGAGATGGAGCTCCAGATAGGATTGGTATATTGTCAAGTGGAAGACAATTGCCAGTAAATATTGAACTCAGTTCCAAATGAGACAAAAGTTTTTATTTTTTAAGCTTCCTTTGAATTGTCGGCTGTTCGGGTTATTATTTTGGCTTCTAATAGCGCCGAAAAACAACTCAACATGGTCCTGACTGAATTTGTAGGCTAATAAAAATGAAAGGATGTCAGTTTCAACTAAAGTTTGAAATAAGTATGTCAAGCTACTGATGCACGTCAGAAGCCTCAGCAAACCAGTATTATTTTTATATTATTATATTTACGATTTATCAAAGTGATCCGAACATATAACCGAATTCTTAGCTGGCTTATAAAAGTCATCTCTTCTTTCTCTGGCGACAATCGAGGTCCATTCTGCACACGTAAATGGATTGCTAGGAAAGCTGAAATAAAAAAAGGAAAGCTAAGTATCTAATGAGAGTCCAACAAACAGACACAAAAGTAGCATCAACCAATCTTAACCAAACAGTTTTGAAGTTCTGGTAACAAATTTAAAAAAAATATTACAATACAAATCTACTCCATGCTTATACTGTTCTGTTGAACAAAAGTTTGTGCGTATGTTGGCGAGCCTTGGCCAACATTTGTAGTGGTGGTTTAAAATCGGTAATTTTGTTTAAAATTTGATATTATGTGTTAGTTTAAAGCTTAAAATATAACTTATTCTTCATGTACCTACTTACTGAAAGTAAGATATTCCGGCCGCTATATTGCCTTTTCGGGGATTATTTTTGCAACTTTTAAATACACACTGCGGCATTGTGAGACGTGTTTACATTGGCTGTGTTTCAAGCAAACTAAACAAAATAAAAGCTCACGTCTCAAGTGCGCTTATATTTACCGAGACGTATTTTTTGCGCCGACCCGATATCTAGTGCTATTATTGATCGAAGAGTGAAAAGAACTCAAACTCACACCATTTATTTCAAATAAACCAAATACAGGCACTTTTGAATTGTCAAGGGGTCGTTCAGTCAGAAAGAAAGATGAAGCTAGTTGCCCATTCCATAGCAGGTTTCTATGGAGAAGAACGGGCATGAAGCTCCACGGACACTCTTTTAAATTAAAATATAGTTGGGTCAAAATCACCAAGGTGGCAAATTCCGAATTCTGTTTTATGATGAATTTACCTAGCAGCTATTACTTTGATGATCAGCCTAAATTATCACTAAAGTTATGTTTAAACAATATTTGCGTTGGCAGAGCATGGAATTGATTATTACTCTTGTAATTTTATTTTTAAAGAGAGCTATCGCTGAAAAAATCATTACGGGAACGTTTTTATGAGGTTTATAATAATAGTAAAATATAACATAATTATTTTTTTTCTTGTTCAATAGCTTATTAATAGCTAATATATTATTTATAAATAGAATTTTAAAAAAATGTAATGAAATTGCCAAAAAAGACGTTAAAATGCAAAATTTAGTGCAAATGGAGCTATTATTACGATTTCTTTGTCTAAGATATCTAAATATGAGAAATATCGCTGTCTTATATTTAAATTAACATGCTATAGGTATAAGAAGTTCGCCTTATTTTAATATTACCAGGACCTTTTTTTAAATATCTAAAATAATAATGTGTTATCTGTGAGTTTAGTGATGTTCGCGAACACCTCATGTGTTCGCGAAATATTGCGTGTCTTCCCTAAATGACGATATAGATACAATTTAGGTTAATTTATTTACTTATTTATTCATTTTGGCATAAGGTTCTTAATTAATAAAAACGTAACTTAAATCACTTTAGTATTTTAATTGCTGTACACATTTTTTTCTTTAATGACAGACTTCCATTGGAAATATGTCACAGAATCTGCATTATCAGTTGACTCAAGCTTCGGATTTTTACAAGTATCACACAAACCATTCATGCAGTCATAAGAAGTTATATCGCAACTATAATCGTCAACGTTTTTCTCTACACTCCCGTGATTTGTTGTAAGTTTTTTAATTTGTTCAGTTTAAATTATAAATTTTCATGTTTGACACATAAACAAGATTGTCTGTCTCTGAATGTTGGAGTTACCACTCAAGCGGTTTTGCTCTATAATGTTGCATAGGATAAATTTATTCCAGTTTCTCTAACGAATTTCGACGTCAGTTCTTTAACTGTGAATAAAAGGAGGCAGTTTTGCTTCTTAATACCGTTTTTCTTCGCAAAATCTCTCTTGGCTGGGCACATCCTGCTTACATCATCTCTTTCGAAGAAATCTTTTACTTTTTTACGAACTTCCTCCTTCAAAACAAACCTCACGAATTTTGGTATCAGACTTCAGAATCGATGTACTGGTTCTCTCTTTTGGCAAAAAAGTCTTAGCCACATGAAGCAATTTATATTTCCGTACCATGTCACCGCTAACACATTTTTGAAAGACTTCCCTCTCTTTGGATTTTTTTCTTAAAGTACAGGCCTTTTCTTTTAATTGCGCAGTCAGTACTTCGTTGAATAAGAGATTTTTGCGCACTTCAGGAGGCACGTCGACGTTTTTAATCAATGTGTCAAGTTTGCTGTTAGGAGTTGTTGGTACCTGAACTTGTTCCTGTTCTCTTTTTTCCTTAGTCTTTTCATTAAAGTTTTATATTTACGTTTTATGTTAGCAATTGTTTTCTCTTGTTGTTTTATTTTACGGTATGCTTTGGCTCTATCCTTCCGAATATTTTTTCTTCCGACTGTTCTTCTCACTAAAGACTGTTCTGTAGCTAATTCATCATCAGAATGGGGTGGAGTATTGTTTACTATACTTGATATTGCCTTCTTCTTCTCTGCATTTTTTTTATGCTTCTTTCCAAATTTTTCTCTGCTTTCGCTTTTCTTTTTAACTTTCTTTTCAGTTTTTTTTCTGATAGTACGCTCTATCCTTAGCCCTTTTTATTTCTCTCTCTTCCTCTGTTATCTTATCAAAAAAATCCTTTTCCTGGCATTGGCTTTCTCTCGTTGTCTCAAGTAAGCCGTTAACTTGCTTTTTCGGACGTCTTTAATTTTTTTCAGCCACATGAGACTCCCTATTGCTAAAAAATATTAAAAAATAATGTTAACACAACATACACTAAATAAAATAAACCAATAGTTATAATAACAGGGTGCGTTTATTTGAAAAGTAATTTCGGGAATGTCATCATCATTTCGAGAACGCTCCGTCAAGTCCGGGAACGGTCCCGAAATGACCGTTCCCTAAATGACTTTTTTAAATAAACGCGGCCTTTTTAGACGGCAGCCATCTTTGACATCATGTTAGGCTTTGTTATTATAAAATATTTGAGGTTACTATTTGCTATAAAACACTACAAAACTTATTTTAGAATATTCCTAGTTGAAAAACGCATTCCCGGTATGATGACGTATACGCTCTATAAATAATGAATTAAAAGATACTTACCACTTATTTTCAATTGTTTTGGCGGAAACGAGAGACGACAACCGTTTGTTCACATCGTTCACATCACTGTACCATAGACAACTAAAGGTTGCGTTCAAAAATTGAATTTTTAATGAGATAAAAAATTGCGTTCACTAAAATGACGCTTACATTGCCGGACACAATATGTTGACTTGATTTTCTTTAATTTCTTTTCGTTCTTTACTAATAACAATAATTAATTGATATAAGATAAAATCGTAGGCCATTAAGTAAGAAAAACTATTCAATTTCTTTTATTTTATGAATATTTCCAAAGTTAGTTTCTGAAGATTGCTACATAGGACGCGTTCTCGAAATGATTTTTTGTAGTTATTTCTTCAAATAACAATAAATGTGATTTACTTTTTCAGTATAAAATATTATGTACAGTTAATATGAACAGAGTTAAGTAATATTTACAATAATGATTTGTTTAAATAAACTAAATTTAGACGTTTATTTGCTGGTAAAGCTGATTCTCCACCTTGGTGATTTTGACCCAGTACAAAAATATTGGTTAACATCATTCATGTTGAAATTATACATGTCAGAACAATGTAGAAAGACGTGCACGGTAAAAGTGTCCGTAATAAAAAGATAAAAACAATTGAAAAATTAAAATAAGCCGTGGCAGCTAAGAAATGACCAGCCCGTTCACGAAAAAGACGCATGAATCAGCTCAACCATTTTGAAGGGAACTTAATGATGAGTAAGCATGACATACTCTCAGCGGCCAGGGCATATTCAAGTCAATTAATGACATACTCAGTAAACGGTAGCTTTATAGTAGGTACCAAGTGCTCACACATGTGCCATGCAATACAAAATGGAGATGGCGCTAGCTGTCATGTAAACACAGTGATCCGGCTTTAAAAATTCTTTGATAAATGATAAATGATTTTATTTCTGTAAGTAGGTTTTTACAACACTTTTACACGTCAAAACATATTTTTTTAAACTAGATGAGGCCGGCGTTTCCTATCTGACTACTCTGAGAAGAAAGGCCGAAACAAACTCAGAGGTCACAGTCTCTTTAACGTCCAGACATAATCTTGGTCAGATCATGTGAAGATCATGTCGATTGGTGTCTGAAATGGTCTTTTAATGAAAGAACCACACAGATTGAATGGACCTGTCCAGTCAGTGCACGCATTTGTCAGTCGTTGTGCAGCTAAACTCATAACTAAAGGAGCTCAACGATTCAACGAACAATACCAAAGAAAGGACATTTGGCTAGGCCGCAAAAAATACTCAAAACTGCCAGACCATTTTAAAAACTAACTGAGAATAAAACAAAATTAAACAATGATCCACATAGTCTTCACATTTACAATAATTAAAACAATAAAATACTACACGGAGTAAATATTCATGTCATTGCATAAATAAAATTCATCAATGTCAATGTGTATATTCGGACATAATCTTGGTCAGATCATTTGAGGACCATGTAGGTTTGTGTCCGAAATGGTCTTTTGAGGAGACCACACAGATTTGAGTGGACCTGTCCAGTCAGCGCACGCATTTGTCAGTTATCATGCAGCTCAACTCAAAACTTAAGGAGCTCAATGATTTGACGAACAATACCAAAGAAAAGACATTTGGGTAGGCCGCATAAAGTACTCAAACTGCCAGACGATCATTAAAAGTAAGAGACAAAAAAAAAAAAACAAACAATGACCCACATAGTCCTCACATTACTAATAATTAAAATAATATAATATAATACTATACAAAGTAAATATTCATGTCATTGTTTTTATAGAATGTTATATAGAATAAGAAAATATAAATAGCTAGCAAAATAAAAAGAGTAAAAAACAACATTCACTGTAAGTTTATTGGAGCAGCTCAATCCCAAGCCTTTTTGTCCTCAATATAATCTTTAACAGTATAAAAGGCTTTTAGGCACAGTTTCTGTTTCATAAAACATTTGAATTTATTAAGGCTTAGTTCTTGAATGTGGCTAGGAAGTTTATTATAAAAACGTATACATTGGCATCTAAACGAGCTGCCTATTTTTTTGAGTCTGTTTAAATTAGTTAAATCATCTTTTTCTACTCAAATAAATAAAAAATTAAAAAAAAACGGGGCAATGCTAGTGTGGAAATGTTATCCTAGGAAATTATTCATTATAAACTAAATAAAAACGGTTTAAAACCTACGAAAAATATTATGACAAAAACAGTTTCGTGAGTGATAAAAGACATTTGTTGACAACAAACACGGCTAATTACTTAATCAAGAATGACATGACATATGAATATACAGGGTGGCCCAAAAGTCGTGGATCAAACGCAACTAGGGGTTAGATGGGGGCAAAAAGTTGTTCTACGGGAGGTCCTTAAGGTCAACCCTGGCAGAGTTATAATTTATTTTGTTTTTAAGAGAAAATTTACTTTTTTTAACTAATTCTTATTAAAATTTGAAAATATCCACACCTGTATCTTTTTTATAATTTTCACTAGATTGGTACTGATGAGTCCTTGCGTTAGACATGCTATTTATGGTTGTTTATTGGGTGTGTTGAAGATAGTATTAAGTTATACGATTTTTTTTTCTCAAATCATAACTTTTTATTTACTTCGGACCCCACTGTGAAAAAAAAATACTTTATCGAAAAGTGACCCTGTATTACAAGTTTTGGCGCATTTAATAGGAATTCTGAAAAGGTATTACACATGGCAATGACTGGCTTTAATATCTTTCTAGGACGAAAAAACAAAACGATCGTGAAATAATTGTTTTATTAAGCAAAACATTTTACAATAAATGCTCAAAATTCCTGCCTCTGACCATAATACATAATCTGCACCGTCTAATAAAATTCCTACGTAACCTACGGAATGCACCTCTGTTGTTAGTAACTTGTACCTTAGCAAATTCGAGCTTTTGTCGTAGTTCTTTTTCGCTATTGTTCTCTCCTTGGTAAACTATTTCTTTAAAATAGCCCCAAAGAAAAAAAATCTAATGGATTTAAATCGGGCGACCGGGGTGGCCACGCAATATGTCCGCCTCGACCAATCCACCGGTTGGGGAAACGCTCGTTCAAATGATCTCTTACTGCTCGAGCTTAGTGAGGCGGGGCGCCATCATGTTGCAGCCACATTTCTGCTATTCTTTCTTCTGGAACTTCAGTTTCGTTAAGAATATGGTTTAAATTATTTTGCAAAAAAATTAAATACTGAGCACCATTCAGCCTTGCTGGCATTTCATGCAGCACCAACTGCTGGCCAATTATACCAGCCCACATGTTAACAGCTTCGTTAAGAATATGGTTTAAATTATTTTGCAAAAAATTTAAATACTGAGCACCATTCAGCCTTGCTGGCATTTCATGCAGCACCAACTGCTGGCCAATTATACCAGCCCACATGTTAATACCAAACAGATGCTGGAATCGATCATTTCTTATGATATGGGGGTTCACATTCTTCTAAAAGTTGACTCATCCGTCCATAAAACCTTGTTGAAGAACTGCGGGTCCTCTCTGTGGTATCTTAGCATCTCTCTGCAAAACCGCACTCTAGATTCATAGTCACCGGGCAGCAAAGCTTGCACCCTTTGCACGTGGTAGGTGTGATATTTGTTTCTGTTAACGACACGTTGCACCGTCGATCTTGGAATCCCGAGATTACGGGATATTTGGCGTTGACTTATACTAGGATCCAATCTTAATTCTCTCAGCACTTAATCTTCATTTTCAAATTGCACCACTGGTCTGCCTGCTCTCGGAGCATGCTGACCGGGTAAGACTCCCTCCATGTACGAATTATGTACGCGCATAAAGACCCTGTAGTCCGGAAAACGATCACGGTTAGGGTAGCGTTGACGATATTCCCTGGCAGCAGCCCGGGCATTACCGTCGCAAAAGCCATACAGGTAATGCATTTCTGCATACTCCCGTTGGGTGTATTCTCTCCTCGCAGCAGCCATCTGTCCACTTTTGTAGCCAATCCGTCCGATTCCGAATCTAGTCCGATTCACACAGCACTAGTCACAGGTAGGCAATCTATCACAAGTCAGAAAAACAAAGCGTAGGTCAAAGGAAAGAAACTGATCACAAGTCGTCGTAAAACCGAGAAAAAGAATACGTGCGTACAACAAGAACACAGGCAGGAAGCGAGTCACTAAAGAACACTAAACATGCTCACGCGCATCGGCCGGCCCGGCCATTTGTTTCCTAGAAAAGATATCGCTACCAGAACTGACGGGCGAACCGGCCTTTTATTGACAAAGGATTAAATGGTTAGTGTAAAAGAGAGGCAGATAGTCTTTGTCATTAATTGTATTAGTTCCAGTTTGTTTATAAGCCTAACAGAGTTTTATGGTTGAGTTAACTTTGGCCTTGCTACGTATAATCGTCCTTGAAAGATATCAAAGCCACGCATAGCCATGTGTAATACCTTTTCAGAATCCCTATTAAATGCGCCAAAACTTGTAATACAGGGTCACTTTTCGGTAGAGTATTTTCACAGTGGGGTCCGAAATAAATAAAAAGTTATGATTTGAGAAAAAAAAAATCGTAAAACTTAATATTACCTTCAACACAGCCAATAAACAACCATAAATAGCATGTCTAACGCAAGGACTCATCAGTACCAATCTAGTGAAAATTATAAAAAAGATACAGAATGTAGATTTTTTAGAATTTTAATAAGAATTAGTTAAAAAAAGTAAATTTTCTCATAAAAACACAAAATAAATTATAACTCTGCAGGGCAAGACCTTAAGGACCTCCCGTAGAACAACTTTTTGCAGCTGATGACCCCATCTAATTCCTAGTTGCGTTTGATCCACGACTTTTGGGCCACCCTGTATAAAAAAGTGACGAAAACCTAAACTTTATAAAGTAACACACAGTGGAAAGCTTTTTAAATTGTGTCAAAGTAACTGGCTTTGTAACGGAGTTTTAGTTCGGAAGTGCCTAACGACCAACAATTTCAATCATAACAGCCATCCTCACCGTGGCTAATTACTTAAGCGTCCGACTTACCTAGCACGCATCGCAGCGTGGATCCTAAGATAGAAACACGCTTGTACGATATGACTACATACAGAAAGCAAAGCTAATAGAACTCTCTATTCCTAGACAGCACGTTTCGCCGAAAACCCTGTTGATAGAAAATGTTGTTCGTAGACATCTCGGTACATAGGAAGCACTGTTGACAGAGATCAATGTCCTTAAATAGCACTTTTTGTCGTAAACTTTATTCATAGAAACCACTATTTCCAGATACCTCTGTTCACAGAACCGAACCGGTTAGGTTAGGTTAGAACAGTGACCATTAACGCCAGATCCCCTCTATTACTGTCGTCGAAAGTGACGCAAATGAAAGGTTCTGTGAACCGAGGTATCTGGAAACAAGTAATAAGTATTAGCAACAGTTACAAAAAGTTCAAACTCATTTAATATTATTCCACAATGAACTTACTCGAAAACATTACATTCCGTCGTGCACGAACCGTATATGACTCCAACATAAACGAAACCCTAGATGAAACAATTAATAGTCCACCCGATATTTCGATACTTAGCTATGAGGAAGAGGTATTAAAGTTAAAACACCAAATTAATAGACTCGAACAAGAATTAAATAGTGCACATCTAGAAATTGATTCTTTTTCTTTAGAGAAAAAACCCTTAAAAAAAACTCAATGAAGACTTGTTAAAGAAAAATGATTTAAATACAACAAAATCACCTGTAGCCCTGTACTTACTAACAAAGCCAAAACTTATTCGCCATCAATAAAGGAACAAGTAAAAAACAAAAATAAACCAACTCAAACATTACAAAAACAACCTATTATTGACAATCTTGATGACAGAAATGTAAATGTAGGTTTATATAGGCATAAACCGAAAAAGCGAAACCTAACGATAGCTGATAGATATTACGAAAAGGAAGTGCCCAAAAAAGTGAAAACTACATATACTCAGTAATTGTAACTACATTGATGCTCTAGAAAACATAGAAAATACCTTCAGCGAGTATTGCCATTATTTGTCAGCAGGCAGTGGATTATAATAAATTCTGACTAATATCAGTATAAAGTACAAAATCTTTCTATGGACGACTACTGCTTGATTATGATAGGAAACAAAGACTTTGGAAACGCAGGAGACTACTTTGAATTGATCAGACAAATAAAAGAATCGTTGAAAGAAATCACCCACTTATATACCGGCTGATTTTTTTTACCGTCTCGAAAAACATAGGGTATATAGTAGGTGAACGGAGTAGAAGCCTATGGCATAGTCAATTTTTTGTTTTTTTTTTCTTCAACCAGTAATGAAATTGATTTATCAATAAATACTACCCATTTGAAGTAAACTTTTCATACTAAAACAATAAAAACAGAAAAAAAATAATATATCGATGAAAAAATATCGAAATTAAAATCATACGCACCCTACTAAATGCGCAGATTTTACCAATGAATTCGTAGATCCGTTCTTTTGCAGCCGATAGGTACTCGCCGCACTTGCCGTCGGCTTCTTTGATATCAGGCGCACGAGCCGCTCGCTCGCACATCCCCGCCCGCCCGTGTCCCACGCTTCAGTCACCTACGATTAGTCACGGCGGCGTGACGTCGCGCTGTTTGTTTCCGCGTATGCACCGATCGTCCGCCCGGTGATAGTTATCGTATGTAAACATGTACGAATATTCTAATGTAGAGTACCTCGCAATGGTGCGATTTTATATCTTGTCTGGTGAAAACATAGCCAGTGCGAGGCGAATGTACGCAGAAGAAGAACATCTTCAGTCTCAAGCCCTTTTTGTCCCAAGCCTTTTTGTCCTCAATATAATCTTTAATAGTATAAAAGGCTTTCTGGCACAACTTACTTTTAATAAATGATTTGAATTTATTAAGGCTTAGATCTTGAACGTGGCTTGGAAGTTTATTATAAAAACGTATACATTGACATCTGAATGAGCCACCTATTTTCTTGAGCCTTGTTGTAGGTACAACAAATTTGTGTTTGTTCCTAGTATTTATATTATGGATATCACTGTATTTTTTAAACAATTTTATATTTTTATGGGCATATAAAAGATTTTCAAAAATATACTGGGAGGGCACAGTCATTACATTAATCTCCTTAAATTTCTCTCTGAGAAAGTGTCTCGGACTTAATCTATAAATTGACCGAACAGCTCTTTTCTGCAAAACAAAGATAGTCTGAATGTCAGCGGCATTTTCCCACAACAGAATACCGTACGACATTACACTATGAAAATAGCTAAAGTACACTAAACGGGCTGTCTCTATATCAGTTAAATTACGAACTTTTCTAACAGCGTATGCTGCGGAGCTTAGCTTTTTCGACAATTTATCTATATGTGGATCCCACTGAAGCTTAGCATCCAAAGTTAAGCCCAAGAATACTGTGCTATCTTCAGGGTTCAATTCTTCGCCCTTTATCAACATATTAGTTTTCATCTGCCTAACGTGAGGTAGCGTAAACTTAATGCATTTGGTTTTTTTTTCATTAAGAAGTAAATTATTAACAATGAACCAGTGAACTACTTTTGAGATCGCACTATTAACATCGTCAGTAACCAGCTGCTGACGTTTAAGTTTAAACAAAAGTGAAGTGTCATCCGCAAACAACACTATATCATGATTATCCTTTATGAGGTATGGACCAATAATTGAGCCCTGTGGGACTCCCATTGTTTCTATAGATCCGGAAGATCTTTTCCCATTAACGTCAACGCTCTGAATCCTATTACTCAAGTATGAAGTAAGAAGATCCAGAGCGGTGTTCCGGATCCCGTAGTGGCGGAGTTTCCTGATTAACGTTTCGTGAAGAACGCAATGGAATGCCTTGGACAAATCACAAAAGATGCCCAATGCATCGCGTTTATCTTCCCATGCATTAAAAATATGTCCTAAAAGTTCCACACCGGCATCAGTAGTCGAACGACCCCTTGTAAAACCGAACTGTTTATTGTGCAATAATTTATGTTTATTAAAAAATCTTTGTAATTGGACTAAAATTATTTTTTCAAAAATTTTACTAAAGGTAGGTAGTACTGAAATAGGTATATAATTGGTGGGGTCTGATGTACTACCTGATTTAAACAAAGGTATTATTTTACTATTTTTCATAAGGTCAGGAAACTTCCCACAGTCAATGCAATTATTAAAGATAAGAGATAAAGTAGGAGCTACAATGTCAATAATTGACTTAGCAAAGTAGGTTTTTACAAACACTTTTACACGTCAAAACATATTTTTTTAAACTAGATGAGGCCGGCGTTTCCTATCTGACTACTCTGAGAAGAAAGGCCGAAACAAACTCAGAGGTCACAGTCTCTTTTAAAGTCCAGACATAATCTTGGTCTTGAAGACCATGTCGATTGGTGTCTGAAATGGTCTTTTGATGAAAGAACCACACAGATTGAGTGGACCTGTCCAGTCAGTGCACGCATTTGTCAGTCGTTGTGCAGCTCAACTCATAACTAAAGGAGCTCAACGATTCAACGAACAATACCAAAGAAAGGACATTTGGCTAGGCCGCAAAAAATACTCAAAACTGCCAGACCATATTAAAAACTAACTGAGAATAAAACAAAATTAAACAATGATCCACATAGTCTTCATATTTACAATAATTAAAACAATATAATACTACACAGAGTAAATATTCATGTCATTGCATAAATAAAATTCATCAATGTCAATGTGTATATTCGGACATAATCTTGGTCAGATCATTTGAGGACCATGTAGGTTTGTGTCCGAAATGGTCTTTTGAGGAAAGACCACACAGATTTGAGTGGACCTGTCCAGTCAGTGCACGCATTTGTCAGTTGTCATGCAGCTCAACTCAAAACTTAAGGAGCTCAATGATTTGACGAACAATACCAAAGAAAAGACATTTGGGTAGGCCGCATAAAGTACTCAAACTGCCAGACCATCATTAAAAGTAAGAGACAAAAAAAAAAAAAAAACAAACAATGACCCACATAGTCCTCACATTCCTACTATTTAAAATAATATAATATAATACTATACAAAGTAAATATTCATGTCATTGTTTATATAGAATGTTATATAGAATAAGAAAATATAAATAGCTAGCAAAATAAAAAGAGTAAAAAACAACATTCACTGTAAGTTTATTGGAGCAGCTCAATCCCAAGCCTTTTTGTCCTCAATATAATCTTTAACAGTATAAAAGGCTTTTAGGCACAGTTTCTGTTTTATAAAACATTTGAATTTATTAAGGCTTAGTTCTTGAATGTGGCTAGAAAGTTTATTATAAAAACGTATACATTGGCATCTAAACGAGCTGCCTATTTTTTTGAGCCTGGTTGTAGGAACAACAAATTTGTGTTTGTTCCTAGTATTTACATTATGGATATCACTGTATTTTTTAAACAAATTGATATTTTTATGTGCGTACAAAAGATTTTCATAAATATACTGAGAAGCTACAGTCATTATATTAATCTCTTTAAATTTTTCTCTGAGGGAGAATCTGGGACTTAAATTATAAATTGAACGGATTGCCCTTTTTTGTAAAACAAAAATTGTCTGAATATCGGCGGCATTTCCCCATAACAGAATACCGTACGACATTCTACAGAATTACCCCACAGATCTGCAGTCTTTTTTACATTTAAAGTGTGAAAGGTTTTAATTATATCTCTACAGGTAATATGTTCAAAATGAAATTCCGAATCGCAAACATTAATATTTTCCTTGAACAAAGATGCAGCAACAGAAGGTGATGAGTTTAGGGATTTAGTAGTTGAAACGGGAATATCTGAAAAGAAATTTTCAAAGGCCGCGGCGACTTGCGAGTCTGATTTTATTATTTTGTCATTAATTGACAGGCTATATTCAGTATTTCGGTTACTAGACCTTCCCGTTTCACTATTAATAATATTCCAAGTCGTTTTGATTATATTACTACTATTTTTAATCTTCGAACTCAAATGACGCGACTTGGCCATACAACAACTTTTTTAAATAATTTTGAATAGTTTCTAACACATAAATCAAATTCAGCAGTGTTTATGTATGCCCTTTCATTTTACAGCTCATAAAGCCGTGTTCTACTTTTATGAATACCAATGGTAGCCCAATCACTGAAAGATGCGTTATTATTAATCGAGATAGTCTTGGGAATAAAAATGGAATGAAATTGTTTACAGTATATATTAAAGAAATCATCATATAGATGATTAGGATCAGCAGAAATAGACAAAACTGGTAATTTATTTATGAGTTTAACTTTAAAAGCTTCCAAGCGACTTGCAGTTTTAGGGTTAACAATGATATCTTTTTTAGCCATTTTATTGTTTTGGTTTTGAATTCCAAAAATTTGGATTGTCTTCAACATAGTCTTTAATCTTAGTTTGGCAACTTGTTATAAAAGCGGATACTGACAGATTTCATAGTTACGTAAATTAGTTCTTTCGGCAATTGCATATAACCTGTTTAGCCGCATTTACAAATTCGTGCGAATCGCGAGGCGAATGGCGAGGCGAATAATGAACACGCATAATTATGTAAACAGTGCGCTCGCTATTCGCTTCGTGCCTCGCCTCGCGATTCGTGAGCTTGCGTCGGGAGCGGTTTTTCGGACGCGAATCAAAGAGCACGAATGGCAAACACGAACTTACTGTTTACACATTCGCCTGCATTCAGTTGACAGCTAGCGCCCGACGCAACAGGACGTGTAGACAAAATGTAGTAGAGTGAAGTGCGAATTTTAGAATTCCTTGGAAGACAGAATCCATAGTTTGGCTTAACAAAATCAATTATCAACAAACATAGTAGAAGATAATTATGAATTATTTGGGTCAATTTCAGAAAAAGTGTACACTAATAAAAATATGCCGAAATTATTATTTTTTTTTTAATTCGTTTTTTTATTTATATTACAATTGATATTCTTTTCTCTATATGAAAATTATAATAAAACTTCTTAATCAGAATTATTTACAGATATACAATTAATTTATTGCCCCTTTTTTTTTTATGGGAAATCATCAAATAACTTCTCCCGCTCTGGGTGGAGCGGGAGGGTGTGTCAGACTCTTACTGACTAAAACCCACCCGTATTCCTTCCTGTTGCCTGTGTTGCGGGGGCCTCGGTGACCCATTAGTACCTTTCCGCGACCCCAGCAGGCATCGGCCCTAGTGGACCCCTACATTGTGCTGACTACATCTCTTTGAGGCGCGCGTGGAATACGACGCGCCGTCGACCCGGGCCTGGTCCTTACCGGACAGTGAGCTACCCATTGCTCACCGTCCGCAAGCCCGCGCCTACGGTGGCCGGAAATCCGCCCGAGATTTCCGACGCCCAAGGCTTCTCCTGCGGCGGCTAGGGGTGAGAGGGCGCGAAACTTGCCTTTCCCTCAACCGTCCCGCCTCCTCCTTCGCGACCATTACTGCTTCGCAGAAGGAGGTGACGGCTGCCCATGCTCCGTACCATGGCCTGAACCAGGGCCGGACGCGAGAGATCTCTGCCGCCGATCAATTTATTGCCCCTTGAGAACAAAATTTATTCCATTCCGAAACTATTGGCTTTCAGATAAAGATATAAAATAAAACTCGTTTGGATTTGTTCAAATAGTATCCTATTATACTATTTGATTAAATCCAAACGAGTTTTAGTTTTTTAAAGCGGTACTCACGCAACGATAGACGCGCTCGTCCCGCCATGCACACATCTATGTTTACACAGTGGTTCGCGACGGCACTAAGCGCTACAAATATTTAAAATAGTACTGGGTAGTTGTTATTGTTATTTAATGTATACTTAGTAAGGAAGGATGGAAGACGGGTTGGTTTATTGCACACTTTTGCATGACTTATCAATCAGCAATATATTATTATGATTTTCAAAAACAAAGTCTCCATCAAAGTTTTGGAGTTACTCCATAAGAATCAAACTCAAACTCAAATTTTGTTTTACATAATTATCTTTGCTTCTAAAACTATTCTGTCATAATATCGAGTACTACAAAGTCAAAGTCAAATTATTTATTTCAAATAGGCACATAAAGGGCACTTTTGAACGTCAAAGTTCGCCCCTTCCAAAAGGTAGTTTCGTATGGAGAAGAATGGGCAAGAAACTCCACCGTTACTTTTTTCTCTATCACTTTTAAAAATTATACGAAGACAACACAAATATAACTAAAAGCACGAGCAGCAACGTAACCTCATCTAACTCAACTCAAAACATAGGTACAAGCCACAAAAACTGTAGAACAAACTTCCATAAAACACAAAATATGCCGCACACACCGCATTTACACAATCGTGTTCGCCATTCGCCTCGTCACTCGACGAACATTCGTATACGAGTGCCGTCGCGAACTACTGTTCACACATTCGCGGGATGAATTATTTTGACATTCGCACACGAACATGGAGGGTGAAAATAATGGCGGCATGCGCGCTACATCTAATGCGTTTATACAATTATTTATATCCAGATATCCTGCGTAAAAAAAACTAAAAAACCGGCCAATTGCGTGTCGAACCACGCACAATGAAGGGTTTCGTAGTTCGGTACTTGAGATGAATTTATTCCAAAAACAAACTTAACATAGTAGTTGAAAAACATGTTCTCCCATACATCGATACACGTGCCGATCAATTCTCCAACCGCAAATTTAAGTTGGTCGAATATTACTCGTTAACTTGTAAAGCCTACTTAGCTGTGATAGTTTTCCTTTTAATTTCATTATATGCACTACTGCCATGATTTTTTTTTTTCAAATCTCCGTAAATAACCATTTAGCTGGCAGGGGGGGGGGGGACTTGACTCTAACAAAAGTTAGCACTTTTTAGTTAGCTTAACGGATCCTTGAATCGAAAAATGGTGTTCACAGACCCGCAATATTTTGAACGGCCTGTCCAACGATACCCCACATCATGGGATAGACAAGAAAAAAGATATCATTCCCACATTACGTGCAAGCAAGTTTTTTTTTCAAGATTTTATTTTAGCACTTTGTCAGCGTGATTTAATATGTATACCTATGCAAAATTACAGCTTTCTAATACTATGCGTCTCTGAAGTACAGCGGGAACAGACAGACAGACATGGCGAAACTAAAATATAAAAAAGATACAGGATGTAGATTTCTTCGAATTTTAATAAGAATTAGTTAAAAAAAGTCAATTTTCTCATTAAACACAAAATAAATTATAACTCTGCAGGGGTTGACCTTAAGGACCTCCCGTAGAACAACTTTTTGCAGTTAATGACCCCATCTAACCCCTAGTTGCGTTTGATCCACGACTTTTGCGCCAACCTGTATACTCGTACAACTATACAGGGTGTCCAGTAAATAGCACGACATACTGCAGGAGGTGATAGCTAGGGTCACTACCTATCAATACAACACAATATATGTTCAGCAAAATCTTACGGATTTACAGTTTTACAAAATTTTCCGAAATACCGAAAAATCTCTACCTTGAAACAGGTTTTTAAGCATCTTGTAATGAAAAAATCCTTTTCTAGTACTTTTTTTTACATCAAATTATTCGTGAATAGTTACTTTACTCATTGATAAGTCTTTTTTCTATCAAAGACAAGAATGTTTTCAAGAAATACTATTTTTTGTTTAAATTTGCACAGAACTATTTTCTTATCACTTAAGTTTAACCTACAGTGGTGAAAAAAAATGTATGTGGCAGTTTTGTACAACAAACTTAAAAAATAGCTTGTTTAATGGTGATTTTGGAAAGATACAATACTAGTACATTATTTAAAAAAATACGAAATATAAGCTATTTTAGTTAATAAGAGCATTTTATTTTAAATGCAAGTAATGTGACTTTGAATTCGAATCGTTGTAAGGTCGTACTACGGTTCGAATTACATAATAATTAATCTACAGCCGACCGGCCGGCCGGTCTGTAAATGACATCTTGAAGGATAAGGTGATAGTAAAAAAAACAGAGGAGTTAACTTTAATAAACATTTATTTAAATAAATTACAATAAATGCTCAAATTGCTTCCCTTGTGCCCTAATACACGCTCGGCATCTTCTTAAAAATGAGCTTTTGAGTCTTCTCAGGCTTATTTCCGATATTTTTCTTGCTGCAATGTTAACCCTTGCTCTCAATTCATTGTCATTTTGGATCGGTTTTTGATAGACTTTGTCCTTCATGGCACCCTAATAAAAAAAATCCAGGGGGTTTAGGTCCGGAGACCTAGGTGGCCATAATATCGGTTCCAGTCGCCCAATCCACCTGCCTGGATAAGCTTCATCTAAGTAGGCTCTTACTTCCCGGCCATAATGAGCAGGGCACCCATCATTCTGAAGCCACATCACCTCTCTTAGCTCACTCGGAACATTTTCAAGGAGCGTGGGTAGGGTTTCTCGTAAAAACTCCAAGTAATTATTGGCATTTAATGTAGGTGGAAGCTCGACGGGACCCAGAATCTGGCCATTAAAAATCCCACACCACAAATTTATTATGAATTGGTACTGGGACCTGTCTTCTCTTGACACATACGGATTTTCTAATTGCCAACTATGTAAATTATGCAAATTCAAGTAGCCGTCCTTTCTGCAGGCTGACTCATCACTCCATAACACCTTATTAAAAAAGTTTGGGTCCTCCCGATGCATTTCAAGCATGCGGCGGCAGAATTGAACTCTCGGCAGGTAGTCTCTAGTTAAAAGAGTTTGCACGCTTCGTACGTGAAATGGATGGTATCCATACCTCTTAAGTACTGAATGAACAGTGGACTTCGGTATCCCTGTGCGTCGTTGTATCGCCCTAACCGAAGTTGTCGGGTCTTGTTCTCGTTCCTGAAGCACTATGTCTTCGTCAACAACTTGAGGCCGTCCACCGCCACGTTGACCAGGGAGTCTGCCTTCCATGTAGGAGTTATGCACTCTGGTAAACATTTCATGGTGTGGATGTCTCCTATCGGGAAACCTTTCCCTGTAGAGGGTGGCAGCAGCTCGGGAACTTTGGCCAGCTTCTCCGTAAATAAGGTGCATCTCAGCATACTCTCGCTGCGTATAACCAGGAAAAACGCGGCGGTTGGCCATGTTATAAAACACAAAAGTCCAGGTGGTCGCCAAGTCGTCGTAGTGATCACAATAAAAAATCCAAATCGTAAGGCAAACAAAGTCCGGGGTCCAAGGCACAAAACAGTCGTCAGTACGAAACAGTAATTTGTGAACACAAAGATGCGTTGCGCACGGTTTAAGGTAGCGTACTGACAAGTGTCGCAAATAAGGTTGAGAGTGAGACACAAAATCACAATGCAAGAAAGAGCGGGATAGCACATGCGCTTCTTTTGTTAGACAGTAACCGGTCGGGTCGGGTCGGTCGGCGAGCAGGTAAAAACCTTTAGTCATTACGCGTGCACGTCGCATTTTACGTGTCACAACTAGTTTTATAATAATTCGCGTAAATGAGCAGCTATTACTTATTCTCATAGTGGTTTTTGTCAAAATTACGTTAATTACATTTTCAACAAAATCAGCTTCTCTGGAACTAAAATAGCATTTTTTTGTATTTTTTTTAATGAAAATGCACTAGTATTGATCTTTCCTAAATCACCATTAAACAGGCTATCTTTTAAGTTTGTTGTACAAAACTGACACATACATTTTTTTTTCACCACTGTAGGTTAAACTTATGCGAAAAGAAAATCGTTCTGTGAAAATTTTAACAAAAAAAACTATTTCTTCAAAACTTTTTGTTTTTGATAAAAAAAAAAAAACTTATAATGAGTAGAGTAACCTATTCACGAATAATTTGATGTAAAAAAAGTTCTAGAAAAGGATTTTTTCATTACGAGATACTTAAAAATCTGTTTCAAGGTAGAGATTTTTCGATATTTCGGAAAATTTTGTAAAACTGTAAAACCGTAAGATTTTGCTGAACATATATTGTGTTGTATTGATAGGTAGTGACCCAAGCTATCACCCCCTGCAGTATGTCGTGCTATTTACTGGACACCCTGTATATACATATTGACATTGTTGAATATTATACACAAAATTACGTGAATATTTATGTACCTTGAAAAGTATTACATTACTTTATTTATTGTGAATGTGAGCACAATATGGGTCGTTTTTATTTATTTCTTTTTGTTTTTTTTTTTTCTCAGTTAGTTTTAATGATAGTCTGGCATTTTGAGTACTTTATGCGGCTTACCCAAATGTCCTTTCCTTGGTATTGTTCGTCGAGACGTTGAGCTTCGCGATTACTGACAAATATGCTTGCACTGACTGGACAGGTCCACTCAAATTTGTGGTTCTTTCCTCAAAAGACCATTTCAGACATGGATTTACATGGTCCTCACATGATAAAGACTTTGACCCTTGAGTTTGTTTCGCCATTTCTTCTTTTTTTATATTACGTGTAAATGTGATTCTGATATCCTATTTACAGAATAAACAATTTCATTTCGACGATGGTGGATGATAGCGTGTCATCAATAGAACTATGTAAGTACCTATTTAATCCAAAATGTTGAGCAAAAAAAAGATTAAATTACATAGGTATTATGGTAAATGGTTCATTTCCACAAAAAGAGTACATTCTAGTTTGGGTGTGTCCCACAACTTTTTTTTTTTTTAAGAATAATATCTACTTATCAGAAAAAGAAACACTAAAACTTTAGATCTGTGGTCAGTTTTTAACAATATTGTTTATTGTTGCTGCATAAAAACACAGCAATATTATTATAATTTTCAAAAATGAAGGTATCTATTTTAGCGCTGTCCCACTACCATTTTCATTAAAATAACGTAACCTTAATGAATTTTGTTGACTTATACGAGTATATAATAAAGTGTCGCTTAAAATATTTAAATCATTTAATCTCTGTGAGGACATAAACTAGGTTTCAGAAGGAAAATTTCCCTTCTGAAACCGCAATTTTTGCGAGATGATGTTATCAAAACTACCGTTTACGCGTATTTTTTTTCGATCGGCAACATTCTCAATGCTGTCAACGGGTGAAAACAAGTATATCATTAGCTTTCAGTGAACTTAAATTGATACCAAGCTTGTTGATTTAATGTGTTAGTTTAAAATAATTAAAACAAAAGTGTTTAAAGTCAGACTTCCGTTCCGTAACCAAAACGCAGGTAACGTAGAAATGGAATTGAAAAGTTCCGGAATGGAATTCTTAGGAAAATGATACATTATATTTGTAGTATCGATTTTAAATAATAAAAAAGAGACGACTTCCAAATCTAATTCGTAACGTTTTTACGGAGTCACTTTTAAAAAAAAAAAATATTTATTGTAACAAAATTATTTTGAGATTTTGTTAAATAGTGTTGTGTGATAATAAGTGATTTTTTATTTTGTTTTCATAAATATTAAAATATATTGTTGAAATTAATGTACTCAAAATGACTCAAGTTCTAGTAAAATGTATGCATTTTCATAATATTATTTTAATTGGTTGACTATGTAACATGAGTATTTTTTTCAGGTACTTTACCTACCCAGTAAAAATGGTTGTCCTAGCAGACGTTGAAAACATTCTAAACAAAAATGATTTTATATTATTGCACGATTCAATATGGCCATGGTTAATCACTCATTTCCGAATTGCGGCAAAAATGTTTCCATTGTAGATTTCCCACCACTTTATAATAAACACCCATAAACCATACCACTTTATTGGATCTGATATTATCAAAGTGAAGAATGTAATAAATGTTGACTTTTTTCGGTGTCGGCAATGTACGTTTTATGTCATATATTATCACTACTGCGAAGATGAATGTGATTATTGTAACTAATATTTAATACATAGATGGGTAGTGCATTTATTATTAATACGGCAACAGTTACAGTACCCATGGTAATATTATTATATTGTACCTGCCATTGTGCTCTAGGATGTAGGTTCATTAGTCATTATCATTATTGTTCACGTCGTATTTTATACTGAATAATTCAATATTCAATGATACTTTTTTTGCCTTTAAAGATGTATTATGTTGGAAAATTTGATTTGATCTCTTTTTCTTGATAATGTGCAATAGTCTCGAGAATTCTATTCAGATAAAGGAACAGTCGATTATATTTTGTTTTAAATATTATTTTTAGAGCGAAACGCTATTTAATTGGTATTAGCTTTTGATACCTTAGAGTGTAATCATTTGATTAATGTAATTATAAAAAGAGTTCAGCACAAAGTAGGGGTCCACTAGGGCCGATGCCTGCCGGGGTCGCGGGAAGGTACTTATGGGTCACCGAGGCCCCCGCAACACAGGCAACAGGAAGGAATACGGGTGGGTTTTAGTCAGTAAGAGTCTGACACACCCTCCCGCTCCGCCCAGAGCGGGAGAAGTTATTTGATGATTTCCAATAAAAAAAAAAAAGAGTGTAATCATTTGATTAATGTAATTATAAAAAGAGTTCATAAATTGTATCCAAATTGAGAAACATACCAGAAAGTATTGAACCAATTTGTTCCGTAGAGTAACGTAATGCAAATTAAAATGGTGATTAAATATTTGCTATTGTCTATTTTATGTTTTATCTATATCTATATCTGATTAAATCCAAACGAGTTTTATTTTCATATAACAATGTTTTTTAGTTTAAATAAAAAGTTTAAATACAAAATAGATAATATAAAATAGAATGTTTTCAACGTCTGCTAGGACAACCATTTTTACGGGGTAGGTAAAGTACCTGAAAAAAATACTCATGTTACATAGTCAACCAATTAAAATAATATTATGAAAATGCTTAATCATTTTACTAGAACTTGTGTCATTTTGAGTACATTAATTTCAACAATATATTTAATATTTATGAAAACAAAATAAAAAAATCACTTATTGTCACACAACACTATTTAGCAAAATCTCAAAATAGTTTTGTTACAATAAATAAGTTTTTTTTTACAAAGTGACTCCGTAAGATCGATACTACAAATATAATGTATCATTTTCCTAAGAATTCCATTCCGGAACTTTTCAATTCCATTTCTACGTTACCTGCGTTTTGGTTACGGAACGGAAGTCTGACTTTAAACACTTTTGTTTTAATTATTTTAAACTAACACATTAAATCAACAAGCTTGGTATCAATTTAAGTTCATTGAAAGCTAATGAAGATACCAAAATAATTTGCAAAAAATAAACTTACTTTGAAATTGGTCGCGGCTTTGGAAAAGCAAAACTGGACCGCTACTGAGGTGATGTTGTTCGTCCGCCGGCCGCCGTGAAAATGGCCGAAATACTTGTTTTCACCCGTTGACAGCATTGAGAATGTTGCCGATCGAAAAAAATACGCGTAAACGGTAGTTTTGATAACACCATCTCGCAAAAGTTGCGGTTTCAGAAGGGAAATTTTCCTTCTGAAACCTAGTTTATGTCCTCACAGAGATTAAATGATTTAAATATTTTAAGCGACACTTTATTATATACTCGTATAAGTCAACAAAATTCATTAAGGTTACGTTATTTTAATGAAAATGGTAGTGGGACAGCGCTAAAATAGATACCTTCATTTTTGAAAATTATAATAATATTGCTGTGTTTTTATGCAGCAACAATAAACAATATTGTTAAAAACTGACCACAGATCTAAAGTTTTAGTGTTTCTTTTTCTTATAAGTAGATATTATTCTTAAAAAAAAATACAAAAGTTGTCTGACACACCCAAACTCGAATGTACTCTTTTTGTGGAAATGAACCATTTACCATAATACCTATGTAATTTAATCTTTTTTTGCTCAACATTTTGGATTAAATAGGTACTTACATAGTTCTATTGATGACACGCTATCATCCACCATCGTCGAAATGAAATTGTTTATTCTGTAAATAGGATATCAGAATCACATTTACACGTAATATAAAAAAAGAAGAAATGGCGAAACAAACTCAAGGGTCAAAGTCTCTATCATGTGAGGACCATGTAAATCCATGTCTGAAATGGTCTTTTGAGGAAAGAACCACAAATTTGAGTGGACCTGTCCAGTCAGTGCAAGCATATTTGTCAGTAATCGTAAAGCTCAACGTCTCGACGAACAATACCAAGGAAAGGACATTTGGGTAAGCCGCATAAAGTACTCAAAATGCCAGACTATCATTAAAACTAACTGAGAAAAAAAAGAAATAAATAAAAACGACCCACATTGTGCTCACATTCACAATAATTAAAGTAATGTAATACTTTTCAAGGTACATAAATATTCACGTAATTTTGTGTATAATATTCAACAATGTCAATATGTATACAGGGTGTGGCGTAAGTAGTGGTCCACCGTTCAGGATTCGATGAACCAGATAATTAAGTATAACAATTAAAAATTTTAACCATTTTTACCCAAGGGTTACGAAAATATTTCCTTTTTGTCTTTTATGTACGAAATTTCTATCTTTTTTTACAAATTTGTTTGTAGTTTCAACAAAAACCATTATTTTTTCATTTTGATTTCTGTTAATTACTGCTGAATACTAGAGCTATCATGATAAATTATGGTTTTTTATGTAAATTCAGCTCTTTTGAAGAAAAGTTGGTTCTTCTCTTATTTTAACCCTAATTTTTAAAACACCTTCAAGTTCAAGAGCGATTTTTGTAAAAAAAAACGTACTACACTGTCAGTGCCCATGCATTTAGTAATATGCCTACTAAATACCGATTTCAAAATGATATCACTATAACAGATCCAATAATTTAACAAAAATATATTCAATTTTAATTGAAGAAAAGAAGATTTTCATGAAACTACTTTTTTAAACTTTGTTGCATTAATACTATTACAAAACATTTAAAAACTCAAAAAACGGATACAATGTAACTTTTTACTATTCAAATGTGATTTGTGTTAAAGCACAAACATATCAGGTAAAAAAACCCTGGCCCTTTTTTTACCTGAGACATGTTTGTTTTGTTAACAAAAACCGGTTGAAGCTCTCGCAATCGAGTTACGCACAATAGGGGTGATAAGGAAGAGATATGGTAGGGTATTGCTATCTCTTTCATTACTAACGTTGAAATCTTCAGAAATCTCGAAATGATTTAGTGCGATCTCGTCACTCGTGTCGTGCGTCGTATGCGTTTCGTTTTTATTCTGCCTGTGTTTACCTCCGCCATTTTTTTACCCCTGCCTGCCCCCGGACTCTGTTTAATTTGCCTACTGATTGGACATGTTGTTTTGGTGATCTCTGCGATGTTGGCTACGTGTACTGGTGACTTTGGATTGCTCAACGATTTAGACAAACGTGCAGTGCAATAACAATTAAAAAATGACTCGGTACACACCGCGCGAATATGCTGACTTGCATTTTATTTATGGCGAATGCAGAGGTGTCGGTAGAGAAGCAGCTCGATTTTATCGGGAGAGATATCCCGATCGAAGACATCCAAACCACCGAGTTGTTGGAAGAGTGCATAACGCATACACCGAGGGAAGGATACCTGGCACAGGCGTAGGCGGTGCAGGTGAAGGACGACCGCGACGACACAACGATGAAGAGGTAATGAATTTAGTTACAGAAGATCCTTCAACATCGGTCCGTGTCTTAAGTCGCAGAACTGGCATATCAACTAGATCTGTACATCGAATACTCAAAAGACATGAACTGTACCCATACCACTATCAAAGGGTACAGTCAATGCTACCAAGAGATTATCAATTGAGAGTAACATTTTGTAGAGTAATGCTACGCAGAATAAGAGAATACCCGCAGTTTTTTAATAAAATACTATGGAGCGACGAGTCATCCTGCAAAAAAGATGGATATTTAAATCTACATAATTTGCATAACTGGCAGCTAGAAAACCCGCATCTCATAAGGCAAGACAGATCACAGTATCAATTTAAAATAAACCTTTGGACCGGAATCATTAACGGACAAATAATCGGTCCACACGAGCTGCCAGAAACATTAAATGCAGAAAGATATTTAAGTTTTTTGCAAATTGACTTGCCCTTGCTTCTGAAAGGTGTCGTTCCTGAAGTCCAAGAAGACATGTGGCTGCAGAACGATGACTGTCCCGCTCACTACGCTGTTAGAGTACGAGAGCACCTTGATACAGCGTATCCAAATAGGTGGATAGGGCGCTTAGGTCCAATATTGTGGCCACCACGCTCGCCAGATCTAAATCCCCTAGATTTCTTTTATTGGGGTTGCCTAAAAGAAAAAGTCTATAGCAAAGAAATCACTAGCATTGACCAATTGAGGACTAGAATCCAGGTAGCAGCTAGAGAAATCAGCGAAAGCTTGCCCGACGAATTAAACGGTTGTTTATTCGATGTTGCAGAGCGTGTATAGCTGCGAATGGGGCCACCATTCGCAGCTATTTTGAACATATTGTTTAATTTTAATGATTGTAATCATGACAAAGATTAATAATAAATGATAAAAAAAAGTGATTTGTTTTTTTTAATTCTTTGTTCAAATACCTAAAGTAACAAGTTAGATCTAGATAACTCTGCAATAGTAGTTTTTTTATACAAATGGGCACTGACACTGTAGTGTATTTTTTTGCAAATATTGCAAGTATTAACGCAGTAAAGTTTAAAAAAGTAGTTTAATGAAAATCTTCTTTTCTTCAATTAAAATTGAATATCTTTTTGATAAATAATAGGATCTGTTATAGTGATACCATTTTGAAATCGGTATTTAGTAGGCATATTATTAAATAAATGGGCACTGACAGTGTAGTAAGTTTTTTTTACAAAAATCGCCCTTGAACTTTGATGGTATGTAAAAATTAGAGAAGAACCAACTTTTTCTTCAAAAGAGCTAAATTTACATAAAAAATCATTATTTATCATGATAGCTCTAGTATTCAGCAGTAATTAGCAGAAATTAAAATGAAAAAATAATGGTTTCTGTTGAATCTACAAATAAATTTGTAATAAAAGGTAGAAATTTCGTAAATAAAAGACAGAAAGGAAATATTTTCGTAACCCTTGGGTAAAAATGGTTAAATTTTTTAATTGTTACAGTTAATTATCTGGTTTATCGAATCCTGAACGGTGGACCACTACTTACGCCACACCCTGTATATAGTTGTACGAGTATACAGGGTGGAGCAAAAGTCGTGGATCAAACGCAACTAGGGGTTAGATGGGGTCAACAACTGCAAAAAGTTGTTCTACGGGAGGTCCTTAAGGTCAACCCCTGCAGAGTTATAATTTATTTTGTGTTTTTATGAGAAAATTGACTTTTTTAACTAATACTTATTAAAATTCGAAGAAATCTACATCCTGTATATTTTTTATATTTTAGTTTCGCCATGTCTGTCTGTCTGTTCCCGCTGTACTTCAGAGACGCATAGTATTAGAAAGCTGTAATTTTGCATAGGTATACATATTAAATCACGCTGACAAAGTGCTAGAATAAAATCTTGAAAAAAAAACTTGCTTGCACGTAATGTGGGGATGATATCTTTTTTCTTGTCTATCCCATGATGTGGGGTATCGTTGGACAGGCCGTTCAAAATATTGCGGGTCTGTGAACACCATTTTTCGATTCAAGAATCCGTTAAGCTAACTAAAAAGTGCTAACTTTTGTTAGAGTCAAGTCCGCCCCTCCCTGCCAGCTAAATGGTTATTTACGGAGATTTGAAAAAAAAATCATGGCAGTAGTGCATATAAAATTAAAAGGAAAACTATCACAGCTAAGTAGGCTTTACAAGTTAACGAGTGATATTCGACCAACTTAAATTTGCGGTTGGAGAATTGATCGGGACGTGTATCGATGTATGGGTGAACATGTTTTTCAACTACTATGTTAAGTTTGTTTTTGGAATAAATTCATCTCAAGTACCGAACTACGAAACCCTTCATTGTGCGTGGTTCGACACGCAATTGGCCGGTTTTTTAGTTTTTTTACGCAGGATATCTGGATATAAATAATTGTATAAACGCATTAGATGTAGCGCGCATGCCGCCATTATTTTCACCCTCCATGTTCGTGTGCGAATGTCAAAATAATTCATCCCGCGAATGTGTGAACAGTAGTTCGCGACGGCACTCGTATACGAATGTTCGTCGAGTGACGAGGCGAATGGCGAACACGATTGTGTAAATGCGGTGTGTGCGGCATATTTTGTGTTTTATGGAAGTTTGTTCTACAGTTTTTGTGGCTTGTACCTATGTTTTGAGTTGAGTTAGATGAGTTTACGTTGCTGCTCGTGCTTTTAGTTATATTTGTGATTGTAGGTGACGAGTGGTCCTTTTCAATGGTCTGAATAGTCTGTGTTTGTGTCGTCTTCGTATATTTTTTAAAAGTGATAGAGAAAAGAGTAACGGTGGAGTTTCTTGCCCATTCTTCTCCATACGAAACTACCTTTTGGAAGGGGCGAACTTTGACGTTCAAAAGTGCCCTTTATGTGCCTATTTGAAATAAATAATTTGACTTTGACTTTATAGTACTCCATATTATGACAGAATATTAGATATTAGAAGCAAAGATAATAGTGTAAAACAAAATTTGAGTTTGAGTTTGATTCTTATGGAGTAACTCCAAAACTTTGATGGAGACTTTGTTTTTGAAAATCATAATAATATATTGCTGATTGATAAGGAATGCAAAAGTGTGCAATAAACCAACCCCTCTTCCATTCTTCCTTACTAAGTATACATTAAATAACAATAACAACTACCCAGTACTATTTTAAATATTTGTAGCGCTTAGTGCCGTCGCGAACCACTGTGTAAACATAGATGTGTGCGTGGCGGGGCGAGCGCGTCTATTGTTGCGTGAGTACCGCTTTAAAAAACTAAAACTCGTTTGGATTTAATCAAATAGTATAATAGGATACTATTTGAACAAATCCAAACGAGTTTTATTTTATATCTTTATCTGAAAGCCAATAGTTTCGGAATGGAATAAATTTTGTTCTCAAGGGGCAATAAATTGATCGGCGGCAGAGATCTCTCGCGTCCGGCCCTGGTTCAGGCCATGGTACGGAGCATGGGCAGCCGTCACCTCCTACCGCTTTAATACCTAATTTTCTCTCGCGGCCGCCGCGTAATGGACCCTTACATAAGATATATTGGTGAAAAAAATCATTTTATCGACCACACTTTCCTGATAATTTCGCATTGTTGGGATTTTCATTTCTCATGTCATGTCATATCATGTCAACCTAAAACGAAAATTCCTACTAACTATTTGCCTAAGGATCTTTGCAGTTAGACTAAAAAAATTGTTTGTTAGGTTGTTCAGTGATTTAAAATATTTTGAGCTTCTAAATTGACGCTCGAAGTTACATCAGGAAAACCTGTGTTCAGTAATCTTGATAGAATTCACAAATACTCTATTAATCTACAAATTTTCCTTCCTAACGATTTAGACAACAAAATTTCTGGAAATAATTAATAAATAATTTGTTTTTAAAATACATTTTGATGGATATTAACGTGTTCGAAAAGTACCGTTTTCGAGCCGAACAGCGCACGGACGGCGTAAACGCTCTTAATAATATATTTTTAGTGCCAGGCAAGACATCTGAAAAAAAAAATTTCGTCGTAACGTCATAATTTCAATATGGTCATACAAAAAATCATAGAAAAAGGACGTTCAGTTTGTTCCCAAATGAGTAATTTTTTCAGGAAACTTCCAATTTTTCTTTCCATAAAAATCTAATTCGGACTATAACGAACATTTAAAACAAAAGATAGCCAAATCGGTCCCGCCTTTCTCAAGCGATGCGCTTACCAACGAACAGCATTTCATTTGTATTTATGCAGATTACTTAGGGCGTAATCAATTCACAATCTTTACACATGAGTCGAGCTTAGAGAACTATATCAGAATTCAAAGCTAGTATACTCAATTAATGTCCCTATGATCCAGCACAATTAGCATTAAGTATCATAATTATCATAAAATAAAATGGTATCATAACACCAAATAGACGTGGGAGGTCGTTCGTCGTCTCCGTCAAATCCCCAAATATATTTTTATTGTGCACCGCACCGTGCGTAACAGTTGGGTCGAATTTGACCATTCGGAACTGTGTTTATTTTGTTGTGTCTTGGTGTCGTTAAATAAAATCGCTAGAGCTGTACAAGGCTGGAGCGATCTAGGCCTATGTACGCTCCGGATTCCAGGCGAGCGAACCTGACCAAGCTAATCTGGTGAGATCTTTCCATATCTGTTAGGGATCTGCTGAACAGTCCCGCTTTAACTGTAACACAACCCCCCCAGGGGTATGTGTCTAATACCCCTTAACCATCCTTTTAATCCTTGAATCCCTAACATTTACTCTGGGGTGCTGTTGGATGATAATTCAACTGTTCTAACCTTCGAACAATTATTTATCAAAGGTTCTAACTGATTTCTTGTATTTTATAATCATAACATTAAGATATGTATTTTCTAGTACTTTCTCTTTCTCTTTCTCTTTTTCTAGTATTTTCTGGGACTTTCCCAGAAAATACTTTAAACAAATTGACTTTCTCCTCCTACAAAAGTCACCAGCTAAGCAAACTACCGATTCTTTTGAAAGGTCGTAAATCAAGATTTATTAGACCCATGTTCGCCAAAGGCCCTGTCGAATTCCAGTAACAGCCAACAAAAATCCCTTCATAACAAAATTCATCTCTTCACAAAAACAAAGCTCTTACAAATGCTAGCCAGTGCACCCGTGGCGCCCCGTTGTTTCACTATGTGTCCCAAATCCGCACGTGCACCGGTCAATGCTCAAAGCTTTTAAAATAGCAACAATTGTTCCCATGGAACAGGACGGTAACTGATTATTCAGAGCAATAAGTCACCAAATTAATTACATAATGGGGAGACCCTACATATGTTTCAATGAACCGAGGTGGCGACAAAATTCACTTAGCACTTCTTAATAATATTCAAGACTTTCTTCCTAACAGCAATCTTTCCCAGGAACAAAGGATAGCAAAATACATAACGGCATAGTTCAACGTAATGTTTTGGGGAGGAGAGGATATTCTGATCGCCGCGGCCGAATTTTATCTTGTAAATGTGTATTCACCTGCCGGCGAATCAATACCCGGCAGCATACACGTGTAAAGACCAGCACTATGATAGCTGGGTCACACATGAAGTTGAATAATACAACAATAACACGCAAACTCCAAAGCAGGAATCCATCAACGCCAAATCACCACAACCATGGCTCAAAAAACACAGCCCCCAAATAATACCGCCCAAACAAATAGCATCAACATTACGCTCACCGATGTCAGATGAATTCGCGGATGACACAGGATACACAAAACTCAGAAATCCACCTACTGCCGCAAGTAAGTACACTTGCCCAGACTTGCGTATTGCAACATGGAACGTCAGAGGGGCTTCGAAACCGGCCAAAATAGATAAAATAGATGCTGAACTTTATCAAAGGGGGATTCCTGTAGCATGCCTACAAGAAACAGGGATGTACTTAGGAACATTCAAATCCACGCACTACGATTGGCATCTATCTGGAACCACAGGCAAAGCACACCGGGGACTTGCAATTCTAATTAGAAAGGACGCCCAAATAGAAACGAAAAACAGGAAAAAGATTCAGACGCGATGTCGATTACTCATAAAGCTTGTATGGGAAGTGACAAGCATGCTTCTCTTTATATAATCAACTCTCACATCAACAGCTATACTTCTAAAGCAACCAGATCTTTCACAGGTGTATTAAACTTGATCAGGCAAAACCCTAGGACATGCACGCTAGTAATCCTAGGCGACTTTAACGCCCATATTTGACGTTAAAGTCGCCTAGGACTGTGTCATTATGGTGTCCAAAATGAAGCTCTCAAAGTAATAAATTCTTATTTACATAATAGGTTCCAATGTGTAGATGTGAATGGTGTAAAATCGGGTCCGATGGTGTAAATCCGGGTTACCAGTTCAGTTAGGTGTACCTCAAGGCTCAATACTGAGTCCATTCTTATTCTTAGGTTATATTAATAACTTACCATTTTATTTAAAGGGTATCTGTGACGTTGTATTGTTTGCAGATGACACCTCACTTCTTTTTAAAGTAAACAGGAATAGACAAGATTTTGATGACGTAAACAGTGCACTCTCAATGGTTACGGATTGGTTTACGACGAATAACCTAGTTCTCAATGCCAAGAAATCGAAATGTATAAAGTTTGCCTTGCCAAATGTTAGGAATCTAGGTCCCCACATCGTCTTAGATAATGGGGTGCTTGAAACTGTAGACTCGGCAGTTTTTCTTGCTATAACAGTAGATGCCAAACTTCAGTGGGGCCCTCATATATCAAGCCTAGCGGGCAGGCTCAGTTCGGCCGCCTACGCCGTCAGAAAAGTAAGACAATACACTGACGTTGATACAGCTCGATTAGTTTATTTTAGTTATTTTCATAGCGTTATGTCCTACGGTATTCTGCTGTGGGGCTGCCTTTCAAAATATATTCGTTCTTCAAAAACGAGCTGTTCGAGCTATTTACCAGCTTGGTGCCAGAGTATCTCTGATTTTTTTAAAGATGTTGGTATTCTCACGGTGGCATCACAATTCATCTCCGCCAACATCTTATATATTAGGCAAAATATATACTTATACACTAAAAATAGTGATATTCACAAAATTAACACCCGAAATAAGGACAAATTACGAGCTCCATTTCACCGGCTTCATAAGGTACATCACTCATTTGTTGGGCTTGGTATAACTTTTTATAACATGCTGCCCTCTTCTTTGCTAGATTTGCCTTTTAATGCGTTTAAAACTAAAGTAAAATCTACCCTTTGTTCAAAGGCGTACTATTGTATCAATGACTACTTAAACGATAAGTATAGTTGGTCGCTGTGATTAACTCAAGACAATGTTTATGTTCTTTCTCCAGAATTAGCTTACCTACTGACAGGTTATATGAGTTCATATAATTGATTATTTTTTTAATTTGACTGTATAAGTCAATGTAATTTAATTTAGTTAAATTTTAATTTATTAGTGACATAATCTACTCATTACAATGTGTGTTTTACGAGTTGTATTGCAATAAGTGGTTAGCTAACGTCCTCGACTATTGATTATACTATTCTTGCCTGAGCAACCGGCAGCAAGCTCGTCATGCTACCTTAGATGTCACTGCCTGCGGTAGCGTCGGGGGTCGGGTTGCCTCCTTCCCTCCAATATGGCGAGGGGGGTGATGGCTGATCTTTGCGTTATGCTCGTGAACGGGTGTTGCTTGTGGTGACTGGTCGTCTTGCTGATCATGGTTTTAATTGCTATTAGTAATTGTTTACTTATTTTACTTCGATGGGGCTAGTTTATCATTTCTCACTTCGAGCTACAGCAATTGCCTTATGTAAGCGGGCACGCCCTTTATGCCTGGAGGCTTTTATTTAGGTATTAAGTTCTATTTACTTTTTTTTATGTTGTAATTTTTATCTGCTTGAGTACAGTTTGTTCATTGTTTTGTTGGTATACTGGCGCGTGCTAGCTAACGTATGGCAAGTGTGTAATTTAATCCAATGTTTTGTGTTTCGTAATGTTAATTACTTTGCATACGATTTGTATAGAATCAAGTTTATATAACTAAACAGACAGACGTGCTGCTGGGGAGTTTGTTCCACCACTTCTTCTTCCCAGCTAAAGCACTAGGAAGTGGTGACGGGTGGGCATTTTTGGGGGACTGTCTTATGTAACTTTGACGTTCGAAAAGTGCTGATTTTCAGCCTAGTTTGAATAAATGACTTTTGATTTTGATTTTTTTGATTTTGGACGACAAGATACACAAAGTTTCCAACGCAAAGGGCTAATTGACCAAAATCTCCATCATTAATGTTTCAACTACAACGGGGAAATGTTAATGGATATAGCCGATAGGGAAAAATTGCAAATAGAAACGACAAAAGGGAGATCATCATGCAGGACATCATGGTCGAAGGGCGCTCAGAAATCCCAATTGGACCACATTATTACGCCACATGCAACAGAAAAACTCTTCCACTTCGTTAAAGGTGAATGGGCCAATAGGGGCTCCTCCGACCATAAAATAATCTAGGGACAGCTAAGAACAAGTCGATTCGTAATCAAATGCGAAGGCACCAAACAAAAGAAACCGCAAGCCACAAAAGCAACAACCATCGAGACCAAGGATTTCAACCATAAACAATGCCATTATGCTGCTCTCAATAGCAAATACACCAAAACAAAATACCAAGATTGCATAACCAAAAAACTAGGAAATATAGGAATCAATTCAACGGATGAAAACATCGAAATACCATGGAGTACCATAACTGAAGTATTAAAAGCGGCTGCCCAGGAAACCCTGATTTTTCAACCGATTCACTCCAGGGATCATCGGATAGCCCTTACCAACCTTCAAAAGGCTAAATTCGTACAAAGTAGGCAACCGGATAACCCAAATAGACATAATCGAGTAAAAGAATGTCAGGCAATACTTCAAAAGGTCAAATACCAAGAAGAACAAACAGCATGTAGGGCAGCCGTTTAATGGGCTGGGAAAGAAACACCCTTCAAAACACATGCAAGAACTTTACTTATTTTACAGGAGCAACTGCAACTGCAAAATGCAAACAAAACACCGGAAAAAACCGCTTATATACCGATGACCAAATGTGAGGAAACCCTAAAAAAATCCGAGGGCCCACCCATACCCACGGTTAATATAACAAAGCAGATAACATACGCACAAAATACGGGACCCACTTTGGACGACGTAACGGGAATCACTAACAACATGCGAAACGGGAAAGCTCCAGGAACAGACCAAGTTGTAATCGAGCTATTCAAAGCGATGCCCCAAGTACTACAGATAGCCGTCACCAAACATGATCAAAACTTGGGCAAATAACAAAGTACCTGACGCGTGGCTAGAGACAGTGCAGGTACCAATTCCGAAAAACAGTAACCCTAAAGTTACGAATGACTATCGCCGCATATCGGTCTGTACTTTGTAATACGGGTTACAGAATTTACGCATCCTACATACTAAAAAAATTTGACGAAACAAAAGAATTAGGCAATTACCAGGCTGCCTTTTTAAACAATATGTCAACAGATGACCACATCTTTACGCTTAAAAGGGTCTTGGATGAAGAATGGCGTGGAGGAAAAAGGATTTATGTACTCGCTCTCGACATAGAAAAAGCTTTTGACAATGTCGACCTCAACCCACTGCGAGACATTTTAATACAATGAACTAACAAACCACTAACCAACAGGATAATCAAAGTGTGCATGAATAAACGAACATGCATAAAATGGTGTGGCCAGCAAAGCAGCTGAATTATCGAAGGAAAGGGACTCAAATAAGGTTGCCCGTTGTAACCTTGCTCTACAATGGTCATGGATTAGGTCCTTAGAACCCTTGAAGAGGAAACTCAATTAATCAAACTGGATCAGGATCGTGCAATCTCACTCCCCCTGGTATTATCACTTGCGGACGACCTTATCTTCATTACAGATGACATAGAACGGCTAGAAAGAATCCTATACCATATTAAACCCCTACTTGCTAGTGTCGGCCTCAAAAATAAATGAAACAAAAACAAAAATACTAATTAGAGACCCCATAGCTACAAAGAAAATTGCTCATGTGACCATTAATGGAATAAATATACCTTCAGTCGATGAAATTAAATACCAAGGCACACACATAACATCTGCATTAAGCAGGAAAAGCACAATTAAAAAACGCTGCAAACAGGCCGCTACAAACGCAAAATCACTATTACCATTCATAACAAAAGATGTATTGGAAACTAGCCAGACTCATGTATCGAATGGTGATCGTGCCTTGTATGATATACGGTTTGAAAGTATCGACACTCACTAAAGCTAACAGGTCAAGATTGAGAAGGTATGAGAAAGTTATCATGAGAGACTTGATTAACCACGCTAGCAATAAACCAAAAGGAAAAGAAAATGCATGAAATCTTGGACGGAAAAACTGTAACCAAACGCATCAAGAACCACAGGATGTGCTATCTTGCACATGTGCACAGGCGCCGCGAACCACATCTGTTACATGCAGCAATGCAGTATAAGGTCAAATCCAAGAAAGTCGGCCGACCTATTTACACCTGGAATGACAACCTAAAACAGGACATGAAGTACTTCGACATGGAAATCAACTTTTGGATGGACACGGCCGAAGATCGAGATAAGATCAGGAAGGCTGCTAGCGTGATTTACAAGAAATCAGAAACGCATAGTAGCGAGACCTCAGAGGAAAACATTGGAAACAGCAACGTGCAACACAGCATAGCAGTGGCACAGAAAAGACTCGAGAAAGCAACTGGAACTGAGCCAACCTGGCAGCGACGTTGTTAAAAGATAGACCCTCCCATAGATAAATTACCGGTCTCTCCACTATTCCAGTGCTTGCTCAAGGATGCATATCCGGTAGGCTCTAATAATCCTTCTTATCCTAAGGGCACGTCTTCCTGACCATTACCGCGCCCCCCGGTCTACTCTTTGATATGCAATGGTCTCTGAAGTCCCATGAAACATAAGGCTCCAGGGACTAGTGCGAATCCTTGGGTTCATCCGAGCAATCGAGTCTGGTTTAACCACGCTGGGGTCGGTGCATTTCATTCATTCATTCATCATAACACCTAATAGACGTGTCGTCTGTGATGATTTATCCGACGACTAGTGACCCACTTAACCAGTAGGAATCATACCCACTCCAAATTCAGTGAAATTACACAGTACGCCCCGTAACATTCAGACGTCTAGTGACTCACTCAAAAACCAGCAGCAATCATACCCACTCAAAATCCAGTGAAATCACAAGACTCACTCAACCAGTAGGATCCATACCTACTCAAAATCCAGTAAAATCACAAAGTACGTCCCTTAATAATCCGACGACTAGTGACTCACTTAACAACCAGCAGGAACCATACCATTGAAATTACAAAGTACGGCCTCTAACAATCCGAGGACTAGTGACTCACTTAACAGCCAGCAGGAACCATACCATTGAAATTACAAAGTACGCCCTCTAACAATCCGACGACTAGTGACTCACTTAACAACCAGCAGGAACCATACCAGTGAAATTACAAAGTACGCCCTCTAAGAATCCGACGACTAGTGATTCACTTAACAACCAGCAGGAACCATACCAATGAAATTACAAAGTACGCCCTCTAACAATCCGACGACTAGTGACTCACTTAACAGCCAGCAGGAACCATACCATTGAAATTACAAAGTACGCCCTCTAACAATCCGACGACTAGTGACTCACTTAACAACCAGCAGGAACCATACCAGTGAAATTACAAAGTACGCCCTCTAACAATCCGACGACTAGTGATTCACTTAACAACCAGCAGGAACCATACCAATGAAATTACAAAGTACGCCCTCTAACAATCCGACGACTAGTGGCTCACTTAACAACCAGCAGGAACCATACCAATGAAATTACAAAGTACGCCCTCTAACAATCCGACGACTAGTGGCTCACTTAACAACCAGCAGGAACCATACCAATGAAATTACAAAGTACGCCCTCTAACAATCCGACGACTAGTGGCTCACTTAACAACCAGCAGGAACCATACCAATGAAATTACAAAGTACGCCCTCTAACAATCCGACGACTAGTGGCTCACTTAACAACCAGCAAGAACCATACTCGCTCAAGATCCAGTGAAATCACAAAGTACGCCCCCTAATAATCCGAGTGAAGAACGTTGTTCACTTATCCATAGTAGATTATAGGAGAATAGCCCCAGCCACGTACCCACACACAGTATTACACACAACCTACACAACACAACACATCACCAGAGTGTTGTCCTGACCCTGCCCTGTTACCCTGTGGTGCAGCGTCATGCAGCCGACAAAATGCAATATAAAACATAACACAATAATCCTTGTAGGTACCTAGTTGTTCTCACAAGCTTCTGGGTAAGTTTTTCAAAAGTGAGCGTTTAGCAATGTGTTTATTAAAATTAATTACAATAAATTCATTTTTAAAACTTTACCTTACCTTTTTGGTTTATCCCCCTTCTGTAGTGAAATGAAAACGCCTTGTCAGCACGAATGTATTTATATTCTTGCACACATACAAACTTAGTATATAGCAATATTTAACAAACTATTTAATTAGGTACTCAATGTAATATCAGTATAGACTTTAGACTTCTTGAATACAACCTTTAGATTCCGAGGCTCGAAGAGAACTAACTTAGCAACTACGCGGCACACCATATACAGGGTGATTGGAAGATGGGTGCAAAGCTTTAAGGTGAAGATAGTATAGACAATTTAGAACCATTTAAGCCATGGTTGTCTTAGACGAAGTCTTACCAAATTTTTTTAACCAAATTTTTAAGTTTTTTTTCGGAAATTCTCAAAATTTAATTTAAACTGCATAATTATGGCCAAATTGAATGATAAATGAATTAATTTTTTATTTATTTAATTAAAGTAATGTGTAAGCAACCAAGCAAAACATGTTTTAGGCTTCTGTGTCATTAGACATTTTTTTTACAGATATTTAAAGCTCAGAAAAAATAAAAAAAATGTACAATACGTCTTTTAAACCTTATTTAAAAAAAAAAACGGAGGGTGCTTTTTTTGTTCAAACCTTTTTGAAGACATGCTTGATAATCGCTCTTTCTTTTGAGGTATCATTTATGCGGATATCTTACAAATTATTGAAATTAGGACCTACAAACCAATTCGAGGGAGAAATTTTAAATTTTAGACAGTCTAACAAAACACAAAATTTTTGCTTAAAATAATACTTTATGTGCTCGAAATGATAACATTGTTCAATTCTAAGAATTTTTGGCACATGCAGGAACTAATTGAGGGGAACCCATTGAGGGGATTCTCTAAACAATGGCCACCGAGCGCGGTGCGACGGCATTTCCAGGTAGAACGCCCAATGAATAGCAAAAAGCGATAAGAGTTGGTTTTTACAGCAAAATGGTCTTAGTTACTGAGGCAACAAAGTCGTTTTTCATTAGTCAGGGTCAGTCGGTCTGTGATGAAGCCGTTACATCTTTTACTTATTAGTCAAACTACTGCCCTGGTGAGTGGACGTTGTCGTGTTGATTCATAATTTACCGTGTTCAGTTGTAGCCCTTTGCGTTCCTGCACGTGTTGTTTGCGTTACTTTTGAACTTTTTTGTTTCACCGTGTCCAGTCGTAGCCTCACACTCCTGCACGTGTTGATTTTTGACTTAATTGTGTTGAGTTGACATTTAGTGCGCTCCTACGCCGTTTTTCTTAATTGTTAAGTGACTATGGCTACTTTTTCCAATCAAGAATATGCGGATATCGTATTTATGTACGGTAGAGCAGACGGCAATGGATCTTTGGCGCGACGGATGTATCAAGAGCGCTATCCGAATCGCAGGATACCGAATGTCCGAGTGTTTTACAACACCTTTCGTCGTCTTGCCCAAGATGGGTTTCACCGCGTGGAACCTGGAGTCAACCCGGGCAGACACGAAACTGCCGTCGACGAAGACATTTTAGCAGCATTTCAAGCGGATCCTACTACCAGTACTAGAGCAGTAGCTCGAAATTTAAACATTTCTCAATGGAAGGTGTGGCATACAATGCACCAAAATGATAAGTATCCGTTCCATGGCAGGAGTGTGCAAGGTCTAGTAGAGCAAGATCCTCAAAGAAGAATTCAGTTCTGCCGTTTCCTCCTCAACAGAGACATCGAAGATGCGTGGTTTCTGAAATCAATCTTGTGGACGGATGAAAGTAAATTTTCAAGGGAAGGTATTACAAACTTTCACAACATCCATGAATGGGCCGACGCAGACAAAAATCCACATTTTAAGAAGCAGGTGTCATTTCAGATGAAATTCTCTGTGAATGTATGGGCTGGAATAATTGGCAGAACATTGATTGGGCCCCACTTTTTGCCTGATCCATTGAATGGCGAAAATTATTTGCAATTTCTGCAAATTTGATTTACCACTGCTGGTAGAGGAATCAGGTGTCCCGATCTTCGAAAGAGACCGAACAGTCATCTTTCAGCAAGACGGCTGTCCAGCGCATTGGACTTTAAATGTAAGGGAACACCTCAACAATTGCTTTCCTGATAGCTGGATCGGCAGGGATGGACCCATCCCTTGGCCCGCTCGCTCCCCAGATCTGACCCCGTTGGACTTTTTCGTGTGGGGCCGGGCCAAGGAACTGGTGTATAACAACATAGAAATAAACACTAGAGAAGAATTGATACAAATAATAAATTCAGCGTTTGAGACAATGAAGCAGGAGATGATGTTGAAAATAACGACTACAGAAGTTAGAAGACGGGGCCGTGCTTGTATTAGGAATCACGGCCGTCATTTTGAACATGAAAAATAAATAATTTTAATTCAAATGTTGTTTTAATTAGTCTGCCTAAAATAAAAAAAATCTCCCTCAAATTGGTTTGTAGGCCATAATTTCAATAATTTGTAAGATATCCGCATAAATGATACCTCAAAAGAAAGAGCGATTATCAAGCATGTCTTCAAAAAAGTTTGAACAAAAAAAGCACCCTCCGTTTTTTTTTTAATAAGGTTTAAAATACGTATTGTACAAATTTTTTATTTTTTCTGAGCTTTAAATGTCTGTAAAAAAAATGTCTAATGACTCAGAATCCTAAAACATGTTTTGCTTGATTGCTTACACATTACTTTAATTAAATAAATAAAAAATGAATTCATTTATCATTAAATTTGGCCATAATTATGCAGTTTACACTAAATTTTGGGAATTTCCAAAAAAAAACTTAAAAATTTGGTTAAAAATATTTGGTAAGACTTCGTCTAAGACAACCATGGCTTAAATGGTTCTAAATTGTCTGTACTATCTTCGCCTTAAAGCTTTGCACCCATCTTCCAATCACCCTGTATATCACGTTTTCCATTCGGTTCTGTTAAAAAAAAACCAGTACTTTTACGGTAACCGTCAAATTAGATACTTTTAAGGTGAAACATACGGTCTGTTCCCTGCCATTTTCCCGCTAGATGGCGCTGCAGTCAACATTTTTAGTTTATTTTGTTTTATGTGTAATTGGCACATTAGTAAGTCGTAGGAGTAAAAAACGCGACAATCGGACATTACATTTTATTGAATCTGGTCATAACCTTTCCTCAAAATCCACCCAATTCGACAAAGTCCTAAAATAAAATCTGCCATTGAATACAAGTCGGTTACATACACAGACGTAAGCCGTACGTTTACAAAAATAGACACTAGGTGGCGTGCATTTCAATGCGCCGCCTGCTACATTTATAACGATTGATAGGAAAACAATGAAATACGTTCTTTGCGAAGCATGTATGGTGTGAATACTGTGCGTAGTGCGTAGTACTCGCAACCGGCGTGCGTGTATGACCAGATGTATGAACGTGAACGAGGCAAAAGGAGTATGTAAGGATCGTAGCAGGTGGCATTCTGTAGTTTCTGCCTACCCCCATGGCAAGAAAGCGTGAGTATGAAGATCGGATAATAAAAGTAATATTTATATAAAATCATGTAATTTATTCAAACTAGGCTAAGAATCAGCACTTTTCGAAAGTCAAAATTACATTATGACAGTTCCCCAAAACGCCCGCCCTTCACCACTTCCTAATGCTTTAGCTGGCAAGAAGTGGCACAACAAACTCCCCAGCAGCACAGTTGTCTGTTCAGTTTGAAAAATTGATTCTATACAATTTATGAAGATAGTTTTATTTTATTACCTACCTTACACTAATTAATTATCAAAACAAAAGTATTTGAAGTGACACAAATGATTAAATTTATAGCAAAACCAATTATTACAATGATTACAGACATTACACATAACAGACGTAAGAAAATATAATTCATAAATATGAGATAACAAATATAAAATACAATTTAGTATGCGATTTAAGCCAGGTAGGTGAAAAATAAAGTTGTGTTTCAAAGTACGTAGAACAAAGTTTTAGAAAAATAAAAATCTAAAGAGCAGCTTATGAGTTCAGCAGGTGGTTATACTTATCTAATAAAGTTTTATTTCACCTTTTGATTTTACAGTAAATACAAATTAAAAGTAATATACAATGATAATGTTGATTCTAAACAAACTACTACAAAAATACGCCTTTTGATTTTATAGTAAATACAAATAAAAAGCAATATACAGTGATAATGTCGATTCTAAAGAAACTATTACAAAAATACAATTATAACAAAAATCATTCATCAGCTTTCACCATCTGCCGTGAATCTTCTTGTCCGCTGCTACACGGGTGCTGCAAAGAAAAATAACCTTACTTAGCCTTTTATCTTGTTACTTTTTGATGAATATTATTTCCTATTTATTTCAAAATGTAATTTACCATCAATCTCCAAAGCTGCTCTAAAATCGAGTTGCTCGAAGTCCCAACTGATGTTGATGTCGAAAGACGATTTTTCACGAGAATAACATAATAATATATTATAAACATTGAAATTGATACAATTTTTGAAGCAAAAAAATAGCCATAATTATCCAGCTATACATTTCCAGTAGAAGCTGATCTCGCATTGTATAGGATTTCTGTACAATGAGAGGTCAGCTTGCACTGGAAATGTATTACTTTGATATGTAGCCGTGTATACATACCATTGAAATCTATACATTTAGCATTTTTTTGAAAATATCTCTACATGATTTCTGGCAGAATACAGTTTTAAAAAAAGTAGCAGCAGCTTCGGTATCATATGGCTGATAAATTCATCATCTCGACAAACTTCTGTCACAGTCAAAGGTTCAGTGACTGAAACAAAACATGAAGTAGCACTTATCCATTTTGCTAACACTCATTTGTCCTTGAACCTGAAATAGTAGATTTTAATTAGGTATAGTTCGTGAAAACAAGACACTGAAATAAAGTATAAAGTGGACATGCAATAGAATTATCAATTTACTTGATGGTAATAATCGTGCTTTTTGTTCATCTAAAACATGATTATCCAATTTTAGAGTTAAAGTTTTTCTTTTCTAGTGCCGCTGCCTCTGGGCTTTGATTTTTCCGTCTGAAGACACATGAACTTTTTAAATAGCAATTGACCTTTCTTGTTCACTAGGACTTTAATTTCCTCTGTCAAATGTTCAAACCACACACTGCTTAATTATTTTTCAACATGACGAATTTTGTTAGCTGACATTGTTGGAATATCCATGAGACTTGTTGGGTTGCTTGAGTGTGGTAGGTACCAGCAGTCGCAGTTGCCCACACAGATGCAGTATTTATTTTATTACTGCTCTCCGTACAGTGCTTCCATGCTTTGCCACACATACTGCACTTGAAAATTAATTCACTTTGAATCCATCAAGTCTTTCACTAACAAATTCAATTTGTAAGGATTCACACATATTTCGGTGTCTTTCCAATTGGGACGCCCACTCGATTACATGCTCTAGGTCCACAATGCGATACGCAGATATCGCAGACAAACATTTATTTGGAACACTTTCCACAGTCAATTGAAATGAATCAGTTTCAGGATCAGCTTCCGGCCAATTAATCTCTAAAGGTTCAACCGTCACTGTGCTAGTACTAGGAGATGGCCTCTAAGCGGAATTTTGGTTTTACATGCGCATATGTTCTTCGTTGTGTGTTATGGGTAGGTACTGAAAGAAACAAATCAAATGTAATGACCATAGTAACACCACATGTAGTGCCACTTTTACAAGCAGCATTCAGCAAGTACAATAAATCATGCTTATTTGATACATACACTAAATTTTCTATGAGGATTTCTTCATTCACTGGCATCTTCTTGGTTTCTTCAGAAAGCCAAACTTTCAATCGGCTGTAATACGATTTACGAATGTAAACTTTTATCAACAGAGAACGTATCAAATGTAATCCTACATCCAAATTTGGCTGTTTTACGAAGAAGCCGGACAAATAATTAGTATGCTAAGCATGTTTACTTACCTCTCATCATCGTGAAATTGTCTTAATCCACCTCGAACACGTTTGAAAGATTTGTGCTGCCCCGAATATTTGTGTCGTGTACCTATAAACCTTCTTGCTTGTTTGAACTGATATTGTAGATTTAAGCCCCGCGCGACACCGATTCGGAGTCAAACAATAGAAAATCAATTGTGTCTCATTAGCCGTGGTTGACCAATGAATCTATCAATCTAAATCTGAAATTCTGAAATATAAAAAAAAAACACAAATGAAAAACAAAAAACAAGATTTATGACAAAGTTACGTTCTGAACTCATTTCAGAAAATAGAACAATAAAAATAAAGTTTTACTTATCTTTATATTCCTGGTAGAATATTGGTCGACAAATAAGAAAAAAGAAATAAACAGATTAGACTAAGTTATTTATATACACGCAATAAATCACGTTTATTAATTTGAAATAAGTAACTCAATAATTTGTTTGTTTCTGATTCTGAACCAATGAGTTCAAAAGTCAAAGTTCTGAACGCATCCAAAACCCGAACCGAGCCGATGTAACTTAAAAAAAATGTTTGTCTGTCTGAAACTTTACAAAATGCGTAAAACGTATTCTATTTTGTAAGTACTTCGATTTTGCAAATGTTTACAAACTCGTTGGGTTACCGAATTATAACATTTAATTTAATTTATTGTTGACCAAAAAATATAAGGAAACACAGTTATGATAACCACTGACTTTGCATTGTACTTATGTAATTGAGACGTAGGTAAGTAATTAGTATTGTGACGAGATTAGAGTGTCTAAAATCCAGCAAATGGGCCAACTTGTTCTAAAACCGCCCAAATTAAAATTAAAGAACCTATCTTGAATTATTATTACTACCTATACCTACAATACATTGCAATAATTTGACATAAGACATTCGAGAGGTTAAATCGGAATCAAATACATACTAGAAATTTTGCAATTTGAAACAATGAAAATGCAAAGCATACAAAATAAAAATAACACGCGAGAAATTCCGCGTGCCAATATTATTGCAACAGCGAGCTTCAAAATTGTATTTTATTACATGTCGATCGTACAAACTAAGTTTGGCAACGTTTCCTAGTATTTCTTTCAATGTAGGTCAAGGTTGCGAACACAGGTTGGGAATAGCGACAACAACGCTTAGATCCTATTTACGAACAATGATATTTATGTTGCCACACAACAATATTATTTGTAATAAAATTGTTTACATTGATGAGGTCGTCAGTTATAGGTTATTATAATGTTTTTTTGGTGAACCTGTTCATGAAAGTTAGGAAAGGAAATAAATCAATTATTGTAAGTTTATATTGATTTTAACAGAATTATAATAACGCCTGCACGCCATCTAGCGTTCTATTTCTAAACTATCGCAATCAATCATGGCGCAGATGGTACTCTTATTTGCTTGTCAAAACGCACGCACACTAACAAACAAGTGTCAAATTTTGGCTGGATTTCACGATCGTTTTTCTCAGTAAATAATGTAAGTTATTTCTTAAAAAGGTCAAACGCGACCACGTTTCATTGTAGAAAAGTGATAAAATGATTCGTTTTAAACAAAAAATGTCCACGTTTAGCATAAAGCCTGACGGATAAATGTATGGACAGCCCATCGGAACATACCCCTTAAACTTCACGACTACTCTGATACAAAATCATTTGAAGCAAATCACATACTTTCAATGTATATATAGGTATTTAGTATTTAAAATCACTATAATTCTTATTCAAATTTGGAAATCATGACATAGGCAATCGCTAAGGGAATGGTAACACATTCATCTGTATTTAGAAGGTTCAACTTATATCTCACCACTTTTTCCGACAATTTATTGTTTCAAAAATATTGTTTAATTGTATTATTGAAAAATAAGTACCTACGAAAATTAATATTATGAAATTAACTTCAATTTAGAAAAAAAAATCTCTAAGGGGATTTAAAATTAGAATTTCGGGTTTTGAGTATTCAAATACTTGTTATAAATTGAGTGCTCTTAGCACTCAATTTGTTTGTGGCACTACAAATAAATGTGGATCCACAGGTACGTTTTACGATCCATTTGTTTACATTTTCTTCAGATACTTTTGGATCAGAATATCCATCTGTACAAAATCAGACCAATAAAAGATATTTATACAAGTACATGAACATTCCAATGTCTCCCTACCCCACAGTGTGGAGCGGTCATCGGACCAGGTGGTGCGGCCGGTAAACCTGGACGCGCTGGACAAGTGGGTGGGGCAGATTCCGGCCGACGTGCGAGCTGACATGGCCGAACTGGCACCCATGCTGTCGGTTCTGGGCTACGACCCCTGGGCCAACCCGCCGCGGTACGATGCCACGGCCGACGCCGTCACGGAGCGTCGCCCGCCCTAGCCGCCGCACACGCTCTACACACGCAATAAATGATAACACCAACACATAGTATTTTATTCCGAGCTCGCCGAGCGCACTCCCGCTCGTTGCCGCTCGCGACGTACCCCTTGTGCGAGAATATTAGTGTCGTGAACAGTTATTTATGGACTTTATACTGTAAAAAGAAAAAAATATATAATGCATTTGCCTAAAAATAGTATAGTTACTTTTAATTGTTTTTTCGGATACTTACTTTTTTTTCTTCTTGTAATTCAGCTAATAGAACTTCTACCTGCCCGGCTCCGGTAAGTGAACGCTGAAATGAAATGAAATTGTTTTCTGTTAGTAGGATATCAGAATTACTTTTACACGTCATATTAAAACAAAATCAAAAATAAGCTAGATGGAGTCGAAATTTCCTATCTGATTACCCCTGAGAAGAAATGGCGAAACAAACTCAAGGGTCACAGTCTCTTTTAAAGTCCAGACAATCTTGGTCAGATCATCTGAGGACCATGTAGATCCATGTCTGAAATGGTCTTTTGAGGAAAGAACCACACAAATTTGAGTGAACCTGTCCAGTCAGTGCAAGCATTTGTTAGTAATCGTGAAGCTCACCGTCTCGACGAACAATACCAAGGAAAGGGCATTTGGGTAGGCCGCATAAAGTACTCAAAATGCCAGACTATCATTAAAACTAACTGAGAAAAAAAAAAAAAAGAAATAAATAAAAATGACCCACATAGTGCTCCCATTCACAATAATTAAAGTAATATAATACTTTTCAAGGTACATAAATATTCACGTAATTTTGTTTATAATATTCATCAATGACAATATATTATGTATGTATAATTATATAATTGTATATAATAATGATATAATAATGAATAATTCAATGTCAAGTTGTGTCAGAAATAATCATAAATTATATAGTATCCTTTCTTACAAAGTTTGGTTTTAATACAGCTTTTAAATCGTTTAAAGGGTAAATTTCGAATGTCAATAGGAAGTTTGTTGTAAAAGCGTATACATTGACCCACGAACGAGTTGCCTACTCTGTGCAGGCGAGTGTGAAGTACAGCAAGATTATGTTTATTCCTGGTATTTAAACTGTGGATATCGGACATTTTCTTAAAATTTGATATATTTTTGTGTACATACTTAAGATTATCAAATATACAGGGTGATTGGAAGATGGGTGCAAAGCTTTAAGGTGAAGATAGTATAGACAATTTAGAACCATTTAAGCCATGGTTGTCTTAGACGAAGTCTTACCAAATTTTTTTAACCAAATTTTTAAGTTTTTTTTCGGAAATTCTCAAAATTTAATGTAAACTGCATAATTATGGCCAAATTGAATGATAAATGAATTAATTTTTTATTTATTTAATTAAAGTAATGTGTAAGCAACCAAGCAAAACATGTTTTAGGCTTCTGTGTCATTAGACATTTTTTTTACAGATATTTAAAGCTCAGAAAAAATAAAAAAATTGTACAATACGTCTTTTAAACCTTATTTTAAAAAAAACGGAGGGTGCTTTATTTGTTCAAACCTTTTTGAAGACATGCTTGATAATCGCTCTTTCTTTTGAGGTATCATTTATGTGGATATCTTACAAATTATTGAAATTAGGACCTACAAACCAATTCGAGGGAGAAATTTTAAATTTTAGGCAGTCTAACAAAACACAAAATTTTTGCTTAAAAGAATACTTTATGTGCTCGAAATGATAACATTGTTCAATTCTAAGAATTTTTGGCACATGCAGGAACCAATTGAGGGGAACCCATTGAGGGGATTCTCTAAACAATGGCCACCGAGCGCGGTGCGACGGCATTTCCAGGTAGAACGCCCAATGAATAGCAAAAAGCGATAAGAGTTGGTTTTTACAGCAAAATGGTCTTAGTTACTGAGGCAACAAAGTCGTTTTTCTTTAGTCAGGGTCAGTCGGTCTGTGATGAAGCCGTTACATCTTTTACTTATTAGTCAAACTACTGCCCTTGTGAGTGGACGTTGTCGTGTTGATTCACAATTTACCGTGTTCAGTTGTAGCCCTTTGCGTTCCTGCACGTGTTGTTTGCGTTAGTTTTGAACTTTTTTGTTTCACCGTGTCCAGTCGTAGCCTCGCGCTCCAAGGTGTGGCATACAATGCACCAAAATGATAAGTATCCGTTCCATGGCAGGAGTGTGCAAGGTCTAGTAGAGCAAGATCCTCAAAGAAGAATTTAGTTCTGCCGTTTCCTCCTCAACAGAGACATCGAAGATGCGTGGTTTCTGAAATCAATCTTGTGGACGGATGAAAGTAAATTTTCAAGGGAAGGTATTACAAACTTTCACAACATCCATGAATGGGCCGACGCAGACAACAATCCACATTTTAAGAAGCAGGTGTCATTTCAGATGAAATTCTCTGTGAATGTATTTTTTTTTTTTTGAGGGTGGGAAATCATCAAATAACTTCTCCCGCTCTGGGCGGAGCGGGAGGGTGTGTCAGACTCTTACTGTCTAAAACCCACCCGTATTCCTTCCTGTTGCCTGTGTTGCGGGGGCCTCGGTGACCCATAAGTACCTTCCCGCGACCCCGGCAGGCATCGGCCCTAGTAGACCCCTACTTTGTGCTGACGACATCTCTTTGAGGCGCGCGTAGAATACGACGCGCCGTCGACTCGGGCCTGGTCCTTACCGGACGTTGAGCTACCCATTGCTCACCGTCCGCAAGCCCGCGCCTACGGTGGCTGGAAATCCGCCCGAGATTCCCGACGCCCAGGGCGTCTCCTGCGGCGGCTAGTGGCGAGAGGGCGCGAAACGTGCCTTTCCCTCAACCGTCCCGCCTCCTCCTTCGCGAGCATTACTGCTTCGCAGAAGGAGGTGACGGTTGCCCATGCCCTCTCGCTCCGTACCATGGCCTGAACCAGGGCCGGACGCGAGAGGTCTCTGCCGCCGATCGCCTCCACGAGGACACGGCGGTGCTCTGCCCAAGCGGGGCAGACCTCCACCGTATGCTCCACCGTGTCCTCCGGGCGATCCACACAGTGGTGACACCCGGACGTTTCCTCCCGCCTTATCCGACACAGGAACCTCCCGAAGCTGCCGTGTCCGGTGAGGATCTGTGAATGTATGGGCTGGAATAATTGGCAGAACATTGATTGGGCCCCACTTTTTGCCTGATCCATTGAATGGCGAAAATTATTTGCAATTTCTGCAAATTGATTTACCACTGCTGGTAGAGGAATCAGTTGTCCCGATCTTCGAAAGAGACCGAACAGTCATCTTTCAGCAAGACGGCTGTCCAGCGCATTGGACTTTAAATGTAAGGGAACACCTCAACAATTGCTTTCCTGATAGCTGGATCGGCAGGGATGGACCCATCCCTTGGCCCGCTCGCTCCCCAGATCTGACCCCGTTGGACTTTTTCGTGTGGGGCCGGGCCAAGGAACTGGTGTATAACAACATAGAAATAAACACTAGAGAAGAATTGATACAAAGAATAAATTCAGCGTTTGAGACAATGAAGCAGGAGATGATGTTGAAAATAACGACTACAGAAGTTAGAAGACGGGGCCGTGCTTGTATTAGGAATCACAGCCGTCATTTTGAACATATAAAATAAATAATTTTAATTCAAATGTTGTTTTAATTAGTCTGCCTAAAATAAAAAAAAATCTCCCTCAAATTGGTTTGTAGGTCCTAATTTCAATAATTTGTAAGATATCCGCATAAATGATACCTCAAAAGAAAGAGCGATTATCAAGCATGTCTTCAAAAAGGTTTGAACAAAAAAAGCACCCTCCGTTTTTTTTTTTAATAAGGTTTAAAAGACGTATTGTACAATTTTTTTATTTTTTCTGAGCTTTAAATGTCTGTAAAAAAATGTCTAATGACACAGAAGCCTAAAACATGTTTTGCTTGATTGCTTACACATTACTTTAATTAAATAAATAAAAAATGAATTCAATTATCATTCAATTTGGCCATAATTATGCAGTTTACATTAAATTTTGAGAATTTCCGAAAAAAAACTTAAATATTTGGTAAGACTTCGTCTAAGACAACCATGGCTTAAATGGTTCTAAATTGTCTGTACTATCTTCGCCTTAAAGCTTTGCACCCATCTTCCAATCACCCTGTTTATTGGGAGGCTACAGTCAAAATATCTATTTCTTAGAATTTTTCTCGAAGGGAATCTCTTGGACCTAGGTTGTAAATGGCTCGAACAGCCCTTTTTTTGTAAAACAAAGACGGTATTAACCTTTTGACCGCCACAGTCATGTATAGATGACAGAGCAAAATGTGCCCAGCACGCCACGGTCACGTCTACATGACAGATTTTATGGATTAATTCGTAGCTTGGCGGCGAGGGCACGTCTTTGCTTTTTTGACGTGGCAGTCAATAGGTTAATGTCCGCACAGGTTCCCCAGAGTGATTCCCATATGACAAGACTATGAAAATAACTAAAATAAACAATTCTGCCCGTATCTACATTGGTTATATGTCGAATTTTTTTAACAGCATAGGCGGCCGAACTAAGCCTTTCTGATATTTTTTCTATGTGTAGGCGCTATTGTAATTTAGCGTCAATAGTTATTCCAAGAAAAACTGTCTACTCAACAGGGTCCAACTCTATTCCATTAAGTTGAACATTGGTAGTTAGCTGCCTGACATTTGGCGTTGAAAATTTAATGAGTTTAGTATTTTTTTCGTTCAGGAGAAGATTTTACATTTAACCAATGGATAACTTTAGTGAGTGCATCGTTAACATGTTCAGAGTTGACCACCGGACGTTTGATTTTAAAAATGAGGGAAGTGTCGTCTGCGAATAATACAATCTTGTGATTATCCCTTATGTGATAAGGTAAGTCATTTATATAAATTAGAAACATGAATGGACCTAGAATTGAACCCTGCGGAACGCCCATAGTGACCGCAGATCCTGTAGATCTCTTGCCATTTATATCAACCCTCTGAATTCTACTGTTTAGAAAAGAAGTCAGAAGGTCGAGAGCCTTGTCCCTCATACCATAGTGGTGCAGTTTCCTGATGAGTGTATCATAATGGACGCAATCGAAGGCCTTAGACAAGTCGCAGAAAAATAATTTGATAATTTTGTGCGTCTTCAAGTTGTCAAGATATTGCGTTTCCTGCTGGAGTAACGTTTTGCAGAATCGTGTAGCTCTAAAACAATTGTATGTGCGCCTGTAGAATAAACATACACGAGTAGCTCTTAATTTGTGCGTATTTGTGACAGAATTAGATTTAAGAAAATATTTATAATTTTCAAGTAATAGCGCTTTTTATGAAACTCGAAAAAAAAATCGCAGCGCTTAAATGAGAAAACGTATAAGCTCACTGAAAACTGTATTCGGTTCTTCTTAACGCTTATAATAACCATAAAAAGTTTCAAAAGTGTACATGCATGCGTTATTGAATAATATTGCTAAAAGTCAAAACGACGGTGTCATAACTATGACGGCAAAATATAAGAAACCGGCTCAACCCAAGATGTGTAGGTAAACCAAAAATTAGTGCGTTTAGCCAAAAATATATGTTGAAAATATTTAGCTTAGAATGTTTCGCATTAAGAAGATATAAACAAAAATCAAAACATGTAAACAACGACTGGTTATCCGACCAAATTAGAATGACTACAAGAAAGCGACGGATTCATACATATCGATGACCTTCTTAGCTTTATTCACGATCCGGTTGACAAGTGTTGTGCCTGAGTACACTGAAGTAGAAAGAAGTAAAAAATAAACTTGTTATCGGATTATATTTTAGTACCTGTTCCTTGTTGATACGGTTTAGTTTTGTTTGTAAGGATGTAGGTAAACTTTAAAGAGGTGTTGCTTCTTATGGGGTTATTTCAATACTAATTAGCTACTTGTACATACAGACGTCAAAAGGATCGTTTCTTATATACACATAGATATTAGTACACACATGCATGCAGTATGGTTTAAATAGTCAGCCAAAGGGCTTATAAAGACCTTTTACAAAAAGAAAAATATAATAGCTTAATTTATTTATTTATTTATTTATAGGAAAACCAACAGCTATAACGAATGGATAACAATCGTATATGCTACACAAAGCCAATTACAGGTTCTCACGGGTAAAAACAGAGAATTTAGTAGAAATCTTAGGATAATAAGCACGATAGAAAATAATATAAATAAGGTAATAGGTTTTGGTGGTAAATGGGTCAAATGAGAACTCTTTACAAAGGATATTAAAGTCCTTACTTGCTCGCACTATGAATGAGTTTTGCCTGTAGTTAGAAGAAGAAAAAGGAATGGAGATAGGTGGATTAAATCTAACTGATCTCTGGCGGACATTGCAACGCAGTTTATGCAGGAGATCAGAACAGTCAATCTCGTTAGATATAATTTTTAAAAGAAAAGTGCAATCTGCTAATCGAAGACGATTTATAAGTGGCTGTAAATGAAATTTCTTGCAAAGATTCATGTAATTATCAGAATGGTATGGTATACGCAGCCGAAAACTTAGAAATCGAATAAATCTTTTTTTGTATATTTTCAATATGATCAATGTATTTGCCATAACACGGGTTCCAAATTTGTGACGCATATTCAAGATGACTTTTCACTAAAGAGCAATAAAGAATCTTAAGGGTTTTGGCCTTCTTGAAACACCCTGCAAGTCTCATAACAAAACCCAGTGACTTCGAAGCTTTGGCCACTATTTGCTCGAAGTGCACATTAAATACCAATTTGGACGTGGTCGCGTACACTGCCCTTTAAGTTTGTAAGTTGTAGGGAGACGCGTTTTCTGCTAAAGGAGATTACTGAACATTTAACAGAATCGAATCAGAGCAGTGGTGGCCCAGTGGTAACGTCCGCGACTTACGAGTTGTAGGTCGTAGGTTTGAACCCAGGCAGGCGCTTTACTTTGTGTAAATTATTTCATCAGCACTGCTCTCAAAACGGTGAAGGAAAACATCGTGAGGAAACCGGCATGTCCTAGAACCAAAAACTCGAAGACATGTGACATCAACCAACCCGCACTGGGCCCGCGTGGTGGATTACGGCCTACTCCCTCTCACAGAGAGGAGGCCTGTGTCCCAGCAGTGGGAACGTTATAGGCTGATTATGTAAAATCTCGTTTGTTGTCCAAGCAATAACCATTCAATCGCGCCAGGTCAGATTGGAGAGCATCATCTGAAGATATTGTAGAAAATATCTTCATATCATCAGCAAAACAAAGTAAATTCGAATTCGGAAACACAAATCGATGTCACTCACATAAAAATATCGATAAAAAGTAACGGACCCATCAAGGAACCTTGACGAACACCACTAGGAGCTGAAACCCAGCTTGAAATGTAGTTACTGATAACGACAGCTTGGGATCTGTTTTCAAGGTATGAAGTAAACCAACGCAGTAGATCTCCTCTGATACCATTGTTAAAAAGCTTTTTTTAAGAATGTTGTGGTCAATTCTATCAAAAGCCTTACTGTAGTTCGTGTAAATGACGTCGACCTGTGGTTACCCTATCGGTTGTGGTTACCCTATCGGTTGGTCCGTAATGGATCTAGGTTAAGGTCGTTAGTTCGGGGCTGGTTACCCTGTCGGTTGACCTTCCTTGGATAAGGATGAGGACTGTCAGTTTGGGGCTGGTTACTCTGTCGGTGGGTCCGTGGTGAATCTAGGTTGAGGTCGTCAGTTCGGGGCTGGTTACCCTGTCGGTTGGTCCGTAGTGGATCTAGGTTAAGGTCGTCAGTTCGGGGCTGGTTACCCTGTCGGTTGATCTTCCTTGGATGAGGATAAGGATTAGGACTGTCAGTTTGGGGCTGGTTACCCTTTCAGTTGGTCCTATGAATTGGGTTTTGTTGTTGGGTGCCGATAATTATGCTTCGTCCCATGCGGCACCCTCGCGAGACTCCATTTCGTTTAAATCTTTGGAGCCATGGGCATAGGGTAAAGAGAACTCCTCTGTGGATTCCTCATCGGACGTTTCGCGGATATGACTGATTAGATTGTTATTATTATTCCGAATATTCGGTTTGAATTGAAATTTGTTATTATAGAATTCGCGTTTTTTACAATCTTTAATTTCGTGACCAGCAGTTTTACAATACCGACATAACATCGGTTTTACTTAGATTTGACGTAGTGGATTGTGTGTAAGAATTTGGTTTCGAAGGCCCTGGTTTTGGCTTATTATTATTCGCGAACTTCTGTTCAACCTGTGGACGCTTATACAGGCTTTGTTGAATGCGTTCTTCCGCAATTGCTAAATTAATGGCTTCGTTTAATGATTTGGGAGATCTACACCTCACAGTATTTGATATGCGGGGGTGTAAACCCATAAGAAAATGGTGGAGGGCTAAGTCCTCCATAGCTGCGGTACGACCGGGCAATTCCTTTGCCTTAGTATTAGATAAGGATATTTCAGTTAACAGCTGTGAGAGGCAGGTCTCCACGCGAATCGAAAATTGGTTAACGTTATCCTGCGGGCTTTGCTTGCTCTCCTGAAGATCAGCATAGTGAGAAGGTGAGCATAATGTTTTCGCTCACTAAATTGTGCTTTTAAAAATTCTCTGAGTTGTTCCCATGACGCAAATTCTTTTATGGAACAAGCAATTTCCGCCCAACTGGCTGAGAATGTATTTAAAAAGGATTGGTCTTTGTTGTTCCGATGCAAGGTCATAAGCGTAGTTGCAATTTATAATAAATGAGTTGACAGTTTCCCGGCTGCCGTCAAATGATTTGACGAATTTGAACAGTGTTTAAGTCTAAATCGGCCATTGTGCTACATGCAATAGTAGCCCTTGTAATCCGGGGACTAGAAGATCTGATAGGCGTTTTTTCTGTGTAACTTCGGGATTGCAGTTGGGATATCTAGTTTTAATATACTTTCTTCTGTTTTAGCAACCGTTGGCATAATTATGTTGTGTAACCATAAGTGGAAGAAAACGGGTTACGGATAATATTAAGTTTTACAATGGTAATTACAGTAAATGAATTCAGTTAATAAATCACAAATAAATAACCTTGTGCAGTCTTAAATAATATCTCAGCCTTAAATTAAACAATGACCAAAGACTCATAGTACTATCAATGCGTGGGCGACGGATGTTATGGCGAACAGGAACATTCCGTTGCGATAAGCCGCGCTTCTACGGCTGGAGTTCGAATCGTTGGGCGTCTTGAGTTGATATAATTTGGTCAATTATTTGGTATGACCTCGGCCTCAGATGCAGGATTGAATTTGCAGGAACGGCAGTTACGCGACGTGATGCTCAGGATAGTTGATGGTAGGTAGGTTTTCACTATTTGTTATTTTTAGGGTTCACCACACACTGGATTTTGCAGGATATTTAAGATAACAAAATAAGCAGTTACGCGACGTGATGCTCAGGATAGTTGATGGTTAAGTAGGTTTTCAGTTATCTATTATTTTTAGGGTTCACCACACACTGGATTTTGCAGGATATTTAAGATGACAAGATAGGCAGTTACGCGACGTGATGCTCAGGATATTTGACGGTAAGTAGGTTTTCACTTATCTACTTATTATTTTTAGGGTTCACCACACACTGGATTTTGCAGGATATTTAAGATAACAAGATAAGCAGTTACGCGACGACGTAATGCTCAGGATACTTAATGGTAAGTAAATGTTTACATTTAATGTTGCTTTTCAGGGTTTATCGGGCACAGTACAGTTCACGTTCACTATACGTTGGATTTAACAGGATATTTTAACTGCATTTTCACACACTCGGATGGTAATATTATGTATGATTTTAGGCGTTCCAATACACTCTAGATATCGGCTGGTACACTTGCGATTTAATGTTTTAAGGACACTGGGGATTTTCGTATCCCACCGCTGCCACCAATTGTTATAGGTCCCCCACGTAGTTGGCTTTTTAAAAAAATAATTATTTACTTCAGGATATTATATTTAGGATATTACAATTTAGGATAATTAAAACTGGCTACGCGAGAGACCCATGGGCAGAACCGGCCGCTAACGATGATGAACTTCAACTGGAGAGGCAAAGATGGCGTCTGAAGCCGTCAGGTAGATTATTAGCTGGCAGCGCCGACGAGGTGCTGATCCAGCATAAACCCTACAAGGTTAGGGTATAACAGCACGCAGTACTGACACTCGTCCCGATTCGTTACAAACTGGCAAAAGTGCTGTGGCCTATAATGCTGTGAATGTGCTGGCAGTGAAATGCGATGCAAGCTCAACTGGTTCACTAGCTTCCTTTGGTTTGGTCTTCACTTTGATGTTGCTTGTTATCCGATTGATTGGTGGCACTTGTTGTTGCATGTTGATGAACAAGAGAGTGGTGGCGCTTAAACATGTCCTGCCGCATTTGTCATGCGGCAGGACATGTTTAACCGATACTTCCTAGCTGAGTGTCCTGGTGCCAGACAATTGAAACATAGCTGGTACTTCTTCACATATTCACACCTCTCTGTTGGTTCCATTTTAGTTAAATCCTTGCAATGGCATAGCGTATGGTTATCCTTACAAAGCAAACAACTTCTTGGTTTGGTAGCAGCAGGTATTGTAGAAGAGTAGACTGTATATTTTTTACCATTTGATGGTTTCTCTCTGGAAGGTGGAGCGATCAGTTCTAGTGTGCGAAATTTGTTTTGTAAGAACCTCACAAGTTCTTTCCACTTAGGTAATTCCTCTAAATTATCTTTATACGCAAACTGTTTCCATTCCCGGTGTGAATCTGGATCTAGTTTCTGCACAGTCACAAATGTGACGAATGGATCCCAAGAATCAGTCGACACTTTTAGATTTCTTGAACTATTGATGCACTTACTTGTTGTGTCTAATAATGCATTTGTATTGGAAGCAGTTTGACATGTAATCTTCTTCTGCATCCTTAATTTTTCGAATGAGAATATTGACTATGATCCGCCGGTTACCATACCGATCTCGTAACAAACCCCAAGCTTGATCGTAATTACCTACTTTCTGTTATTTAATGACTGCTTCTCCGGTAATGCTACTCTTCAAGTAGTGAAGCTTGAACGTTGGATAACGTGGAATTGTTGTGGACTAACGATGTGAATAGATCCTTGAATGTAGTCCAATCTTCATAAATTCCCGTAAAGGCAGGTATATTTGAGGTAGCTTGAGATTTCCTTCAAAAGTTGTGCCGGTACCATTGTTACATTGCTTACAATAGTAAGCAATGTCACTTAATCTCGGCTTATGGTTAACCAATAAAAGGTCCTTCAAATCACCCTGCATACATAAGTATAAATCTTCAATAACAAAGTAGTCTTCATTTGCAAAATACGGAATATCATTCTTCTTTTCTTTAGGTATCACCCTTAAGACGCTGACAACACCTAAACCGCGGTCACTGTCAGATTGCATAGAAAAGAAAGAGAAGCGCGACGACAAAACGCTTGTAATTTATTGCAAAATATGAAGTAATTATCTATTTACTCAGAATTGAGTTGAGTAATCGAAAATAAAAAACAACCAAGTTCTGCATTAGAATAAGACGTACTTGTTATTAATTAAATACGTAATTTATGTTGATATTTAATACAGATATTTTGGATTAGAACTCAAGGTAAGAGGTTAGTTTAACGTTAGTTTGTATCGAGATTTTTTTTTCAAAACGTGTTTTGGTGACAACCAAGTTCTGGGAAATATGTTCAAAATTAACATATATTTTTTCCGCTACCACGAACCATACAGATTTGGCAATTTTCTTTCTTAAGAGAAGCCTATTTTGGTCAATTGGGTCTTGTCAGCGCCTTAATAGGTTATGGTGCGCCGTAGTAAACTTCCTCCAATATTCTTCAATGGTTTGCAATCGAGTTTCAATGTATCCTTTTGTAAGTCTTTATTTTGGACATTTCTTTAGGTTGGTTTGCGACTTTTGAAGTCAAGATCTTCTAACTCCGTAAGCAATTGTTCAGCTGTAGTAGTCATTATTCCAAAAGATGCAATGTAGGTCGGTCACGTATTTAAAGAGATAATCCAATCGTAATATCACCCACGTTAATTACTTTTTCTTTTCCCCTGGTCTGTACATAAAACTCATTGAGTGACCTGTCAAATTTCCGCACGCCTGTCCAAAGTCTCTTTGAGTTTCGTCATTCCGAGTCGACAAAATGGCGGGATTCTGCCTGTTTACGCGATTTTGCGTTCCCCTTGCGCGTATTTTTATTGTAGAGCATTAACAAGGCAACGCAAATAACATCACATGTTAAACATCTAGCAACGTTTCGCTCCGGAACGTATTTTAGTAAATTCTATAATAATCTGTGGACACGCCCACATTTTGGCATTAGTCGACCGCGATGTTATGTTGTCGATTTGGTTAATGTTTTTGCTATGGAACATAGTTGTTTTGTGTTTTTCCATTAGTGAATATCATACTAGTGTAGAATGCAAAGTTACATTTAAAATAAATACAACAATGTGTGAATTGTGTGGTTAAAAGTATGAGACGGTCATTCATAACGGCTATTTTGAAGTGTTTTCTAGTGTTTCAATTGTTTCTCAGTGATCGTAAATTAAACATTCTTATCAGCTAAAGATTTATTTGTGTTATGTTGACGTATCAAGCATAGTGATAAGATAAGAACCGAAGCTAAGGGGCTTACAGAGTTCCCGGAATAATTGTGTAAGCATACCTTTTTTTTTTTGCAATAAGGTTATTTTTTGATAAGCTTGTCATTTAAAAAAAACGCATAGAGATCTCTGTTCTTTCTTAGAGTATTGTAAAGACGTGTGGTTTTAAGAAAGTTACGTATTATCTTTTGGACTTATTGCTTTTGGTTTATAAATATGACGATATTTGTACGAAAAAGTCGCTCACGCTACTTTCAACTTCGAATTAGCAATAGATTGCAAGGTGAAACTGCACTAAACCCTATATTACCTGGTAGCTTATTTCATATAACAACTTCAATGACTAGGGGTTTGTAGAGCTACGATGCGTATTTTCTGAGTTGTCGTAGTTTTAGTGAACGCTCGCGGTCAATTCTACCGACTATCGTAGCATCGTTACAGGATGTCGATTTAGAGTATTATAACAGTTGAGGGGATTGTGCACAAATCACTCATAGCAAACGAGTTCCTTATCTAAGGAATGCGGCGCTTTGTATTCACACTGATCACTAGACCACCCAAGTAGATTTATTTATCAGGTTCGAAATTCGACCATGTTCCTTGTTGATACGGTGTAGTTTTGTTTGTAAGGACGTAGGTAAACTTAAAGAGGTGTCGCTTCTTATGGGTTTATTTCAATACTAATTAGCTACTTGTACATACAGACGTTAAAAGGACCCTTTCTTACATACACATAGATATTAGTACACACATGCATGCAGTATGGTTTAGATGGTCCGAACAGTACCTGTTTCCGTGACTGCACTTGATTACATTATAATAAGTAGGTAGCCTAACTGCTATTCCAAGGCAGGTATAAGCCCGCCGGGGCGTAAGTCAGCTGCCGCGAGAAATCGCGGCACAGCGAACAAAGCTCCGGCGGGATCTCATGGCGTCATGGAGAGTACGGTTGTCGCAACCTAGTGCTGGGCACGCCACAATTGCGGAGATAAGTCCCCTCTTTGAGGAGTGGCTAGAGAGGCGCCACGGCGTCCTCACCTTCCGCCTGACGCAGGTCCTCACCGGACACGGCAGCTTCGGGAAGTTCCTGTGTCGGATAAGGCGGGAGCAAACGCCCAGATGTCACCACTGTGTGGATCGCCCGGAGGACACGGTGGAGCATACGGTGGAGGTCTGCCCGGCTTGGGCAGAGCGCCGCCGTGTCCTCATGGAGGCGATCGGTGGCAGAGACCTCTCGCGTCCGGCCATGGTCCGAAACAAGAGGGCATGGGCAGCCGTCACCTCCTTCTGCGAAGCAGTAATGTTCGCGAAGGAGGAGACGGGACGGTTGAGGGAAAGGCATGTTTCGCGCCCTCTCGCCCCTAGCCGCCGCAAGAGACGCCCTGGGCGTCGGGAATCCCGGACGGATTTCCGGCCACCGTAGGCGCGGGCTTGCGGACGGTGAGCAATGGGTAGCTCACTGTCCGGTAAGGACCAGGCCTGGGTCGACGGCGCGTTGTATTCCACGCGTGCCTCAAAGAGATGTCGTCAGCACAAAGGTAGGGGTCCACTAGGACCGATGCCTGCCGGGGTCGCGGGAAGGTACTTATGAAATGAAATGAAATGAAATGAAATTGTTTATTCTGTAAATAGGATATGACAATCACTTTTACACGTCATATTAAAAAATAAGCTAGATGGAGTCGACATTTCCTATCTGACTACCCCTGAGAAGAAATGGCGAAACAAACTCAAGGGTCAAAGTCTCTTTTAAAGTCCAGACATAATCTTGGTCAGATCATGTGAGGACCATGTAAATCTATGTCTGAAATGGTCTTTTGAGGAAAGAACCACACAAATTTGAGTGGACCTGTCCAGTCAGTGCAAGCATTTGTCAGTAATCGTGTAGCTCAACTCAAAACTTAAGGAGCTCAACGACTCGACGAACAATACCAAGGAAAGGACAATTGGGTTGGCCGCATAAAGAACTCAAAATGCCAGACTATCATTAAAACTAAGAGAAAAAAAAACAACAAGAAATAAATAAAAATGACCCACATAGTGCTCACATTCACAATAATTAAAGTAATACTCGTATAATACTTTTTAAGGTACATAAATATTCACGTAATTTTGCTTATAATATTCATCAATGTCAATATGTACATATAGTTGTATATAATGATGATTTTGCATAATTTAAACTTCAAATTTTATGGTTTTAGCACAAAGCTTATCAGAGCGAGCAGCTCAATCCCAAGCTTTTTTGTCTTCTAAATAATCTGAAATTTTATAGTACCCTTTTTTACAAAGTTTGGTTTTAATACAGCTTTTAAATCGTTTAATGGGTAAATTTCGAATAGCAATAGGAAGTATGTTGTAAAAGCGTATACATTGACCCATTAACGAGTTGCCTACTCTGTGGAGGCGAGTGTGAAGTACAGCAAGATTATGTTTATTCCTGGTATTTAAACTGTGGATATCGGACATTTTCTTAAAATTTGATATATTTTTGTGTACATACATAAGATTATCAAATATATGTATATTGAGAGGCTACAGTCAGAATATCTATTTCTTTGAATTTTTCTCGAAGGGAATCTCTTGGACCTAGGTTGTAAATGGCTCGAACAGCCCTTTTTTTTAAAACAAAGACGGTATTAATGTCCACACAGGTTCCCCAGAGAATAATCCCATATGACATAAGACTATGAAAATAACTAAAATAAACAATTCTCGCCGTATCTACATCGGTTATCTGTCGAATTTTTTTAACAGCATAGGCGGCCGAACTTGCCTTTCTGAAATTTTTTCTATGTGTGGGCGCCATTGTAATTTAGCGTCAATAGTGATTCCAAGAAAAACTGTCGACTCAACAGGGTCCAACTCTATTCCATTAAGTTGAACATTGGTAGTTAGCTGCCTGACATTTGTCGTTGAAAATTTAATGAGTTTAGTCTTTTTTTCGTTCAGGAGAAGATTATTTACATTAAACCAATGGACAACTTTAGAGAGTGCATCGTTAACATGTTCAAAGTTGACCAGCAGTCGTTTGATTTTAAAAATGAGGGAAGTGTCATCTGCGAACAATACAATCTTGTGATTATCCCTTATGTGATACGGTAAGTCATTTATATAAATTAGAAACAAGAATGGACCTAGAATTAAACCCTGCAGAACGTCCATAGTGACCGCAGATCCTGCAGATCTCTTGCCATTTATATCAACCCTCTGAATTCTATTATTAAGATAGGAAGTCAGAAGGTCGAGAGCCCTGTCCCTCATACCATAGTGGTGCAGTTTCCTGATGAGAGTATCATGATGGACGCAATCGAAGGCCTTAGACAAGTCGCAGAAAATGCCAAGAGCATCCTGCGACTCCTCCCAAGCCTCGAAAATGCTCTTCAGCAATTCCACGCCCGCGTCTGTAGTTGAACGACCCTTCGTAAAACCAAACTGTTTCAGATGAAATAAATTACATGAATTGAAATGTCCTAACATTTGTTTTAAAATTACTTTTTCAAAGATTTTGCTCAATGTAGGTAATATCGAAATAGGCCGAAAATTCGTGGGATCAGTTGTGCTGCCAGATTTGAACAGTGGAATCACTATGGGTCACCGAGGCCCCCGCAACACAGGCAATAGGAAGGAATACGGGTGGGTTTTAGTCAGTAAGAGTATGACACACCCTCCCGCTCCACCCAGAGCGGGAGAAGCTATTTGATGATTTCCCACCCAAAAAATAAAAAAAAGGCAGGTATAAGCTATCTTCTTATACCCAAATTTCATTAAAATACATTCAGTATGTTGTTTGTGAACGAAGGACATACATCCAGACATTTACATTTATCATTATTAGTAGAAAAAAAGTACTATAATGACCAAACATTTAATTGGCGGTTGTTTTTAGGGTTCTGTAGTAAACAATGTCCGTCTGTCTGTCTGTGTGACCCCACTGTACTAGAAAGCTGTAATTTGGCATAGGTATAAGTACATATTAATCACGCCGACAAAGTGCTAAAATAAAATCTTGATAATCATTTTCTTTTAGCGTACCTCCCCCTTGCACGTAATGTGGGGATGATATTTTTTTTCTCGTCTAACCCATGGTGTGGGGTATCGCTGAATAGCCTAGGCTGTTCAAAAATATTGTAGGTCTGTGAACACCACTTTTCGATTCAAGGATCCACTTGCGTAATAATTAACGATTTATTATTGACCAACTTAATTTTGCAGTTGGAGAATTGACCGTGGCATATATTGATGTATGGGAGAACAGGTTTTTCAACTACAATGTTAAGTTTGTTTTTGAAATAAATTCGTCCCAAGTAATTCCAACTACGGAACCCTTCATTGAGTGTGGTCCGACACACCCTTGGCCGGTTTTTAAAAAAGATATTGTTCAAGAAATGTGTGATGATTACTATAAAAAAGAAGCCTAGAGCTACTTTTTACAAATAAAAAGGCAATTAACACAACAGTAAAAAAGGCAAACTATCTACATAAGTACATTGATTTAAGCCGTATGTTATATAAATTAACATTAAGTTTTTCATCATTAATAGAAGATTCCCTTGTTTCGCCTCGCCACCGCTGCTTGAGGTAGGTATATGTGTTCTGTGGTCTCTGGCCCCGCGTCATCCGCTAACGTGGCGTATAATTGCCAACAAACGTTTGCACGCGACTGTACAGACAAAAGCTTAGGTTTATACGTCCAATGAAAAAGGTCATCGATATGTATGAATTCGTCGCTTTTTTATAGTCATTCGAATTTGGTCGGATAACCAGTCGTTGTTTACATGTTTTGTTTTTTGTTTATATCTATTTAATGCGAAGCATTCCAAGCTAAATATTTTCACTATATATTTATGAGATGACTAAATGCACTAATTTTTGGTTTATACCTACACATCTTGGGTTGAGCCGGTCTCTTGTATTTTGCCGTCAAAGTTATGACACCGTCGTTTTGACTTTTAGCAATATTATTCAATAACGCATGCCTGTCACTTTTGAAACTTTTTATGGTTATTAAAAGCGTCAAGAAGGACCTAATACAGTTATCAGAGAGCTTATACGTTTTCTCATTTAGGCGCTGCGATATTTTTTCGGGTTTAAAAAAAAGCGCTATTACTTGAAAATTATAAATATTTTCTTAAATCTAATTCTGTCACAAATTAAGAGCTACTCGTGTATGTTTATGCTACAGGCGAACATACAATAGTTTTAGATATACACGATTCTGCAAAACGTTACTCCTGCAGGAAACGCAATATCTTGAAAACCCGAAGACGCACAAATTATATTTTCGGCGCACATTTTTGCACAAATATAAGCTATCTGCCCATGATCAATATTTCTCTCTCCGATCATTCGTTTAGAATTTTCCTGCTGGAACAACGTTACTCCAGCAGGAATCGTTTTTTCCGTTTTTTTCCAAAACGACAAAGCGCACAATTTTTTTATGTGGCGCACATTTACAGCAGATTACGCACTAATTATACGTACCACTCATATCACTCTAGGAGCCACTTTCCTGCTGGGGTAACGTACACGTTTCTGGACACATTAAAGCAGAAACCGAATTTATCGCAACAGAATTCCTGTTGCGATAAATTCGGTTTCTGCTTTAATGTGTACCTACATACTTCCTAAAACTAAAAAGTCACCTCAGCCTTAGCAATACCTAAGGGTCGCGGGAAGGTACTAAAGGGTTACCGAGGCTCCTGGCAACACAGGCAACGGAAGGAATACGGGTGGGTTTTAGTCAGTAAGTGTCTGACACACCTTCCCGTTCCGCCCAGAGCGGGAGAAGTTATTTGATGATTTCCCGCCTAAAAAAAAAAGCCTTCACAAAACAGACCAATTACGTGCCTACCCACAATACGTATATAAAATACCTAATAACATCAGCAATTACAAAAAAAAAAATTGCTCTCACATTGAACGCCACAACATAATTGCACAGGAACAAAAGGGATGCAGGAAGGGCCACAAGGGGTGCAAAGAATAACTGATTATATTATAGATTTCACTATTCATAAACACGCCACCTCAAAAAAGAAATTTTCATTGCGCCTATATTGATTACAAAAAGCTTTTGACAGTGTTCCTCACTCTTGGTTAATACAAATATTAGAGATCTATAGAATAAACCCAAACATTATTGAATTCATGCGCTATATAATGCTACAGTGGAAAACAACTCTACAAATAAATAGCAACCACAGCACTCTCATAACACGACAGATATCTATCAAAAAAGGTATCTACCAAGGTGACTCCCTGAGCCCCCTGTGGTTCTGTCTCGCCCTAAATCCTGTGTCTCATTTACTGCAGGGCTGTAGGGCCAGTCATAAAAGCCCAAAAGCCCGGCATGCCTCACTAAAATGCTCGATAGAGAATCAATATCAAACCCGAACTATTTAAAAGTTCGCGCGCTTAATTCTTATCAAAATAACACAAAGTATCTACCTATGCTACACTACTACACATCGCGATTGTTCGCGAGCAGAGTTTCGCATTTGTAGCATCTACATATAGCTATCTCGCTTACACGCACCGGCTTTTACCGGGCTTTCAAATACTATATCTGTCACTTTCGCATTTATAGCGATGTGCCGTATGCCGTAACGAGTTAGACCTTGTGCATAGAACAAATCTATCACTAAGGCAGATTTAAGCCGGGCTTTCGGTATGAAGTTGCACGCGTATGCCTGACCTTGTCAGCTTGCCAACTCTGCAGTGTTGCCGTTTTAGCCACGTTGTGAGATCTTGGAGATTTTTAACGAGTTTGGAAACTTTTTTAACATTTAGCAACAATAAAAACTAGCGACTTATTAAAATAACGAAATTAAATATTCAAGCAATATCTTAAAAATAAAAAAATTGCGACATCTAGCTAGATTTTTCATATACCTGGCGACTTTTTTTGCCTAAATGACAACACTGAGTAGTTCCCGACATCCGAGAGTGCAACTAACTTCAGTTTCATTTGCTTGAGTGGAAAAAGGTTTTGTTGTTAAAGTTTTTTGTGTGTTTTCTTAGATTTCCTCAGTGATACAATTGTTTTGGTGACTTACCTACAACAATGGAGGTAATTGTACCTTGTGAGGATTTAAAATGCGTTCAAGTTTTGATTGGCGAAGATAAGGTAAAATCTTTAAACTTTGCAGAAAATGTTAATTTCTTCATTAAAACCGACGCCTAATCTGTGTATTTCTCAGACTAGTAAATCGCATAAACGAAAATTTAATAGATCAGTGTATAAAACTAGTTGGATTGTTGGCTGTTCGCATACTAATAAGTTGTATTGCTGGTGCTGCATATTTTTTTCGAATGAAGATTCCGTTTGGAATACATCTGGTTATAATGATTTAAATAACATATCTGGCGCCATTAAAAGGCACGCAAATTCCCATAAACACCTGTGTGCAATGGTTTCTTTCGGTAATTTTGGTAAACAACGAATTGAGACATCTATATCTCGCCAGTTATCTGAGGAAATTTCAAAATATAACACGCGCGTTGAAAACAACCGTAGTGTTTTTCAAAGATTAGTCGATATTGTTTGTCATTTAGCACAACAGGAACTTCCTTTAAGAGGACATGATGAGTCCAAAACTTCATTAAATAAAGGCAATTTTTTAGAACTGGTCTCCTTAATTTCAAAATACGATGTCGTTTTAGAAAAACATATGCAGCATCAGGAAAGTGACAAACCGGGGCCGAGTTATTTATCTAACAAAATTCAAAACGATATTATTCATTCCGTAGCCGATGTGATGCAAACTTGCATCGATTACGAAGTTAGACAAACAAAATTTGTTTCAATTATTATTGACGAAACCCCCGATGTTAGTCATAGAGAACAACTGTGCTTGATTCTCAGATATTATTATAAAAATGAAATTCATGACCGTTTTTTGGGCTTTCTTAATGTGTCGGAAAGTAGCAGAGCAGACTCACTCTCTAATATTATTTTAGAATTATTGAATAGACATGATTGCATCGCAAAATTAGTAGCGCAAAGCTATGACGGTGCTAGTGTAATGTCCGGTGTAAGAAATGGAGTGCAACAAAAAGTTAAAGATGTTTGTCCACAAGCAATTTACTTTTGGTGTAATGCGCATATTTTGGCCTTAGTGTTGTCTAAATCATGCAATAGAATTCAGGAGGTTAGTTTATTTTTTTCAGCCCTTCAGGCTTTGTGTAATTTTTTTAGTAATAGTACAAAACGAGCTGCTTTTTACGATACTCATTGCAGCAAAAAATTGCCTAATGCTCCCGCAACTCGTTGGACATACATGTCGCGAGTTGTAAACACGGTTTTTGAACAAAAAAGTAAACTTATTGAGTTGTTTTCTGATCTGTGCGACAATCCACAGAACTGGGACGGGGATACGATTTTAGCTGCGGAGAATTTTGAAAATAATTTGCGATCTTTTAATTTCAATTTTTTTCTTTTTATCTTTCATCGGATATTTGAAAAAACTGACTGCTTGTACCTACAATATTCTACAAACATCACAAGTTGATGTCGGTTATTGTATTAATAAAATAAAGGAATTTCAGGCATGGTTACGTGCTGAATTTCAATCCGAATTTGATCAAATTTATGAGAACACGTTGCAAAATAACTCGGCTCCTCGTTTGAGACGCAACGTACGCTGTGCAGAAACGGAATACAGACGACTTTTTGTAGAAGTAATTAATAACATTAATACCGAAATTACTGACCGATATTCTGAAATTTATAAATTCAAGTTTTTCCAACTGCTCAACAACAAAAAATTTGACAATTATCACTCACATTTTCCTACAGAGGAATTAGATTCATTATTTGACATTTATGCAAACTATTTCGACAAACAAACATTAAAAAGCCAATTGATTTGCTTGTATTCTAGTCCTGATCTGAAAGATCGTAATGTTTTCGAATTAATTGATTTCATTCATGAGAATAACCTCGAAGATGCCTTTCCCGAGCTGTTAAAGTTAGCGTATCTTGTTGTAACTATTCCGGCTACAAGTTCTTCCGCGGAACGTGCTTTTTCGTCTCTTAAACGTATCCATACCTATCTGAGAAATACACAAGGTCAAGAGCGTCTTTCCGAATTATCAATGATAGCTATTGAAAAACAGTTGTTGGTAGAATTAAAACGATCACCAACATTTTACTCTGATGTAATTAAATCATTTCTTAAGAAAGATAGACGATTCCAATTAGAATATAAATAATTTATTTAAATTCCATAATACATTCTATCTTGCTATTTTAACTTTTTTTGTTTTTTTTTTTTGTATGTAACCTGGGTCCTTTTACGAAGGAAGCAACTTACCATAACTTTGGTCCCTCAAGCAATGAAGCAAACCAAACGGCTTTTTTCAAACCCACCGGAGGTATGCACTTGCTGATATGTTCATTATATTCAATCTAGCACTAGCATGCCTTCAGTGCGCTTTGGTTACCTCATTCACCGCACGACAAGCAAGAGTGAAATTGAAGAAAGAAGAGGAAAGAAGAAGATGGATGGATGAATTCACTTTTGATTTATTGTACCTAACCAGTAGTTTATGAGAAAATTGCGATGATACATACGTAGGTACCTACATACTCAGTCGAAAACAGAACTTTCTTTTTTTGAAATCGGTTAAAATTTTATTGGGCTTGCGTTATTTTGAAACCCTAGGCACGCCACTGTGTAGGGCCGGATACTGCCTCAAACATACTACAGAGGAAACAACAACATCACATCTTATTTTCATGGATGATATTAAACGAAATGAAAAATATATGGCAAAACAGAAAAAGATATGAAAAAGTTACAGCAGAGTTCAGTAAGGATATTAACATGCAATTTGGTTTAGACAAATGTAACACTTCACATTATAAGAGGCAAGGTGCGGCCCGGCGACTATGCAGTGAATGATACGGACACTAACAGCAATGGAACCGACTGACTTGTATAAATATTTAGGGTAGGTACGCGCAACTAAAGGGACTCGATCACGTAAGAATTAAAAATACACTAACGGTACACGGAGACTTAACGCCGTCTGTAAGACTCAACTTTCAGGTAAACATCTCATTAAAGCCCTTAACACCTTCGCTATCCCAGTAGGTATTAACTTATTCATTCGGAGTTATAAAGTGCACCAAAACAGACAGAAAAAAACTAGAGCGATCTACACGAACAACACTTACGAAAGTTAGTCGTTAGTTAGTTGTTTAGTTAAATTATTAATAAATAGTGTTTATTTTGTGTAAAATCAACCCTTTTCCTTAGAATCTAAGTAGAAAGTGTTAGACTCAGTATTTGTGCCATGTTTTCGTTGTGATAACGCATAATAATAGATACTTCGATACGACTTCTACCGGCTGTCAACAAATCGATTGCAAATTTGAATTCATCGACCCCGGGGAGTATTTTTTTTAAACTATTCAATAATGTAGTTTTATTTACACACTATACGGGGCGATTACGTAACGATCTCTTTGGTGTAACAGTGATTGACTCATCATGTTGTGTGGTCTGGGTATCGAGTTCAGTCCCTGCTTTGTGACCAACATCCTCGGAGTTCGACTGTCTCTCTGTTCTTTCTACATCTACGTCGTTCGTACCTGCTTGTTGTTCATCATCATGGGCCTGTTGTGGGTCCTTCTCAGACTCGTCTTCTCCCGACGATGGAGGAATATTTCGTGTGCACAGTTCTCCTCTCCTCCTTCTGGCCGATCTACCCGGCAAAGGATCTGGTAAGTAAATTTCCGGCTGGAGTATGTGCGTTTTTGGAGCAGCTGGCGACGGGGAAGGCGGCGGTGATGACGGTGGCGACGACGACGGCGAGTGTGGTGGTGACGGTTGCGGTGCAGGAGGACAAGATGACCCAGGTAAATTCACTTTCGAATGTACGCTATCCTCATAATTGTTATTTATTCCTTTATAAAGCATCAGCTGATTTATGTGCCTTTTGTAACTTTCTAAACTGTTACTGTCTTTCACTACATACAAAACTTTTCCTATTCTTTTAAGTATGACGCCCTTACACCAAGTATACTTTGCTTTATTAACATACTTTTTGTACAATACAATATTGTTTTTTTCTAAATTATTAGTTTTATTTTTCCCTTGTTGTTTAGTTTGCATACACTGTTGATTTTTTACAACGTTAGATACAGATGGTGACAAGGGTGCCGATGACTTAGGATCCATCAGATCTAATCGCGACCTTAACTTGTGCCCAAACACCAATTGCGCAGGGGAAAACCCAGTAGCAGAGTGAATTGAATTACGATAATCCATTAGATATTTTAGTAACTTCAGCGATGTTTCTTTCGCGTTTTGAGTTGATATAATACAAGACTTTATTCCCTTTTTAATTACTTTCACAAAACTTTCGGCCTGGCCGTTACTAGGTGGTGATAGACCGGTGACGTCATATGCGAAATCCCGTTAGTCGCGCAAAATAGTTCAAATTCCCGCGAACAAAAAGCTGTGCCATTATCACTTACTATCGTTTCGGAACTCCGAACCTTGACATGAACTCACATAGCTTCTCAATCACCGCAATCACCCATTTGGTATGTGCATCTACCGTTACCAAATAAACGCAACCTTTAATCGGACCTAGGAAGTCTATGTGTATTCTGTAGAAGGGACAAGGTGGAAATTCCCAGTGAGCCGGCGCACTATGGGAAAATCGCGTATGTTTCGTCTCAAAACTCCGTATCTCAGTTGTTTCAAAAGTAATTGAACTGTAATTTTGCACAGATGTTCTTGGATGTAGAAAGTTTAGTGTAAATAATTTTAATTTTGAAACTTCTGTTTATTAATTAATTTAAAAAATAAAACTTAAAAAATACATGCATTTTATAAGAAAAAAAAACAAAAATGGTCTTAATTTTAAATTTACTTAAAATAGTTGTGTAAACTTACTTAAAATGGAATAATTAAAGCAAACGAGAAAAATAAAATACAATATTCAGGAAGTTCCTACAGATTTTCGTTGGTAGCAAGCAGGGCCTTGGCTTCATTTAAAAGTTCTTTCGATATTGTTTCTGAGGTATTTCTCAAACTTGATATATATGGATCAGAAGTGGACAATAAGGTATGGAACACGTCTTCATTGGTAGCCGCTCTTGAACACTTTCTAGAATGATGAAGTCTAAACTTTTTGTAATCCTTATTTCGGGACTCTTGCGCGTCTTCGGACAATTGTCCGATAGGTAAAATAGCATAGTACGAGTACTCAATGATTTTTTCTCCCTGATTAAGAATTTTATGCACGGAGGAAGGCATATAATACCAATTATAAATATTTACGTACAGTTGGGCTGTACTATATGCGTATTCACTTCGTTTTTTTTAATTAATAGCCATTCCAGATGACATAGTTTCTAGTATTATGTACATTCGTTTTATAAGTTCTACGTCTACACCTGTAATGTCTGCAGAGCAAGAGTAATTCTGAAAAAAATCTCCGAGCTGTGTTTCCGTCATTACTATTTCCAGTGCCTTGTCGAGGTTTATCGATATGCAGTCCCATTTCCTCCCTAAAGCGCTTTTGTACCATTTTTTTCTTTTCGTCTTTGTTTTTTTTATTTTCCGGTGTAGTAGCTGACCACTTTTCAAAAGACAAGTTATAAGAAATATGTAAGATCATCTCCATACTCCTAATCCAAGCATGTAGTGTTGACAGTCCGTATTGAAATGAACTTTCGTTCACATCTCGTGTCCTAACTGCTTCTAAGTTATTCATTTGCCGAGGAGTAGCACCACAAACTGTACAAGAAGCGCTCGAACGAGTTTCAGTTAAAACTTGTGCCACTTTACCATCAATCATGGTTAAAAATAGGTCATGAGTAATTTCGATTACCTCGCTATTCTTATTTATCAGGGAAGGAGACAGATTTTGTATTTGATTGTTGATATCAGCCACAACAGACGCGGTTTTTTCAGGAGTTTCTTTGGCAAATTCTAACAATATAGGTCTGCAATATCTTACAGATGAGCAAGTTTCATTCTTCCAAACAACAGTATTAGTTGTCTCATCTAGGAGTCTAATGGGTACAAGTGAAGCAATAAAAAAGTTTGCATCTGATATAAAATCGCTTTCTTCAGGCAAAACTTGCTTGTACTCACTCTGCCCTGATGACCCGTCACAACCCCATTTACAGAATAGTTTCAAAACTCTAATTTTGTAAACTGAACCAATTAGTAATATACGTGCCACGGTATGATCCAACAAGTCCTGCAGATTGACTTTTGCACTTATGTTAGTAATGGTTATGCTCGAACCTGGTGGTTAACAAATCTTCTTCGCTTCGACTAAAGTTGGATAAGAAGAAAACACTGAGCAGTTTTGTCCGCCAAACAAAGTCGAAGTTACCCATACTGTTCTTTGTTAAGGTCTAAGTCAAGAAATGTCCGTAGTGCTTCTTCCTTTGAAAAAGGTGTAACATCTTCAGGGTTCTCAGGTATATAACAATTTTTTTCTTATCGTTTTTTGAAGCAGTTTGTATAATATTAACGATTGCGGCCTCCTCCGTCTCACCCATAGACCGTAACTCCTGATCATATGCATTGAGCATACAGTCCAATCCGTACTCTTGTATTAATTCCATGTTTTTTCGTTTTTTTGTTTTTTCTGAAAATTCTTCGTATGGTTTTGAGGGTCTGCCGCCACTACTTCCAGGCATATTAGGATCATTAACCGTGACCCGACACTTTAATGGAACACGAAACTGACCATCTAACCAGCTGACGTTCTTACTTTCAAAGCGGTCTTTCATCCGAGATGCATTTCTCCAGCGTTCTCGTTACATTTAGATACCAAGTTTCTTTGAATGGAGGAGACCACAGTAGCCATATCCTCTGGTGACAAATTGAAATTTTCTTGTAAGTAGTCTTCTATATTATACCCATTTATCAACAAATTGCACAACACTCGTTTACTACAAACAAATTCACCCATTATTCAAATTAGTCAACTTTCCAAATAGTTGAAAATATGGTATTAACTGCTTTTTAGGGCAACTGAATGTTTGACCAACAACTGTGAATGTTTCAGGGCTCACAATCCTTTTATAGGCCTATGAAATAGTGCTATGTGCAAAAAGATAAGATACTAATAATTTGCACTCTTCCCATAACCAACGTGTTTTTATTTCGACCCTAATAGATAAGTGACCATATTTTATGAAGTAAGGTGGTCAAAACTGTATCAAAACCACAAAGAACTATTAATAATAATTATCACTCTAATTAACTGTTTATCAATTTGACCTTAATAGATAACAAATGATTTTATGAGAAATAAAAAGAACCAGAAAAAAAATATAATTTTTGTCTCGCGATATGGTTTGGCACCGTGTCAGAAAAAGTGCAAGTATGTGCAATTTTTTTTTTCTCCTTGCGTAAACTAAAGTATAAAGATCTTAATACAATAAATATCTCGTCAGCGGCAAGCAGCGGTAAAGGGTAAATGTCTCGTTAAAAAAAAATTACCCTAAAAACATATCATCTTAAACTATATTGGTTAATTTTATTTTATCAATGCAATATATATTATAATATTAATTATGAAAAATTATAAGGAGATTATAAGCATTCCAAAAATGTATAATGCTTGTACATTTATATAAAAAAACTTTCGAGTAATGTGGCGTTGAATTGCAGTAACGTATTGCGTCAAAATTACGTTATTGAACAAGAGTTAGCTTTGATGCCTATTTATAACACATTATGATTAAAAAAAAAAAAATGCGAATAGAAAGCTTATTTATTAGACTATATGAATTTATTATTTTTATTCCATAACAACGACTTTCACGTGAAACGGTTTTGAGACGGCTTTGTATGGGCCATAGCGCGGCGGTGAGGGGCGCAACTGAATACACACATCGCAGGAACATATCATTGTTTCTATAGCCTGGTCAATTCCTGGGAACCAAAATCTTGATCGCGCTTCGGCCTTAGTTTTTACTACGCCTAAATGGGAAGAATGTAATTCTTTAAGAATGGTTTTGTTTAAGCTCGAAGGAATAACCACTTTGTGGTCTCTCATGACACAACCATTCTCATAGGATAATTGTAATCTACATAAGTAATACGGTTTTACCCTTATATCGTTCATCTTCTGTGGCCAACCATTCAAAACAAAGTCTTTTACCCGCCTTAAAACTACGTCACTACTTGTCTCCTCGCGTAATTTATCTAATGTTACGGGCATGCTTCCGTCTATAACAAAACCGTATGTGCCCGACCCAGTTCTCGAAAATGACCATGTCACGTTGTACTGGGATCGGTCTATCATTACTGACAAGACTATTGTCGCCAATAAGCCTGATATAGTGGTGATAGATCAATTAGCGCGCCGCGCAATGATAGTTGATGTTACCATTCCACATGACGAAAACCTCGTGAAAGCTGAGAAAGAGAAACAAATAAAATATCTCGACTTAGCACACGAAGTTGTTGCCATGTGGAATGTGAACTCGGCTATCATTGTGCCGATTGTCGTAACGGCCAATGGCCTGATGGCCGAAAGCCTCAACCAACATCTCTCGAGGCTCTCGTTAGGTGGCTGGATCAAGGGCCTGATTCAGAAGGCAGTACTCCTCGATACGGCTCGCATTGTGAGGAGGTTCCTATCTCTGGAGCCCTAACCACCGGTAGCCTGGACCCTGCTCCCGACACCGGCGGACCACTATTTTTTTATATTTCTAAATGTTTTTTTTGTACCTTTTTAAGTAATATTTAAAAATATATTTTATATGTAAAAAAATTAATAAACGACATAATAATAAAACATATGTAGGAGCGCTGATACATCGTTTTGTATTCTAGATTCGTGCAGCGTTAATATTTCGTAACAAGTTTAATAAGTAAAGTTACCACAGAGTTTTCGCAGCATTTCATTTTCTCTCCGTACAAACAACCCAAAGACATTATATACACGCACACAAAACATATATTTCAGAATCACTTCCATATTTGTTAGTAAAAATGTAAACTTATAAACTAGTGTTAGTGTACTTACAAAATATTTATTCTATGCTGCGTGAGGCTGCCGATCCTGGGGAATGTCTACTTGACTGCGTGCAGTCGTATCCACCTCCCCAAGATAGGAGAGTCCCACCTATCAGCCAAAAAGCCAAGAATGGTGTTGGAGCTGGCGCGAACACGGCCTAGCAGAGATGCGCATCTCTTTCGCATGATGGCCGAAAAACTATCAACATCCGCGTCGGCAAACATGTTTGCCGACGCGGATTTTGATAGTTTTTTAGTCCGGCGACGAGCTACAAAAACGCGGCAGCCCCATCAACACCCGGAACGTATTGTTATATGGTGTGCGCAGGCCACTATATGCCCTTTGCGTAAAGTTCACCCACAGGTTGCACGTGTAAAAGGATTGGAAGTAGGCTTTGAAAAGCGTCACCTTAACCTGAGCCGTACAACGTGCAAACCTGTGGGCCAACATCCCGTATCGAACTGCCAGTGACCTGCGTTCCCGCTCTACATCAACGTTATCATTCAAATCGTCTGAGACCCAATGACCCAGATATTTAAAGTTTGCGACTCTTTTTAGAGGACTGCTACACAGCATAACTGGTGGAATTGAGCTATACCATTTAATGCCAGCTTTAAATATCATAAATTCGCTCTTTGATGCATGATGAATTCGCTATTTAATTTGTTTGTTGAGTTCCAAAATTTACAAAAATCATTATTTCAGTGGTGTTTAGCAATTATATCCATTTTAATTTGGTTTTGATTTGCTTGACACCATTTTAATTTACATTTGATTTTTTTCCTGGATTATATAATAATAATAAATAATAATAAACTGGCAACACCGTGTCAACAGAACGTCTCCGTCTCCGTTTTCCAAATTTTACTAAAGATAATAATTTCGACAAATTTTACAAGAGTTTTAAAATATATACAAAACCAAGAAAAGAAAACCATTGAAAATTTAAAAAGAGACCATTACACAACATCAAAATGTAACAAAATTTAATTAAAAACCATCGAATCGGAGGTGACATGACAGATGTCACCTCCGATAAAACAACAATACAGAAAATATGGAAAATTGGAATAATAAAGAATGTTGACAAGAGCTGCTGCTGCACGTAGAGCACGCCTACCACCTCCGGACTCTTCGCTCAGCTCTGCCTCGCCGCCGCCGGTACCCAGCCCCACTGTGGGTGCTGTGACGACACCGGCCGCGGTAGTTGCGTCGAGCTCGACCGACGAGTATTTCTCTCCGCCCACGACGACACCACCTGTTTGTCGACTGGGAGGACGCCGGCCTTCAGACGGTTTAGGACCTCGAGGCCCACCAGTCTCTGATAGGGTCCCAGCTCCCAGCGGAAGTGTGCAACGCATGAGATGGACACGATCTATCAATGAGAACGTCATGCGCTCATACTATGGGGCTACAGAGGGGGGAAACGATCTGACCGCGTACCGTGTTCGGATGCTCTCTCTTTTTCAGGTGCTTGAGCCAGCTGTCAACGTTTCGGCACAATGACTGTCGGATCAGGTCCGGGTTATCCAGCGTAATCATATGTTGGATGACACTGTACTTGAGCGCCTGCAAAGTGATATATTGAGTAGCCATGTCATCCCCCGTCGCAGACTGTTGTAGTTTTACCTCAGTTAGACACACAACAAGCTGACGAGGGGAGTGATGACAGGGCTACAAACGTAAGTACCCAGTGCAATGTGGAATTGAGGAGTGCTTTGGAGGATGCGATTCGAGAGTATCGGTTCATGTCGCCCGAACTAAGGCCACGCTTACCTCGTTTGCCCATGCATAAGAAAAATAGGGCGCTAGTGGCAGTTCTGGATTCGCAGTTGTCAAACTATTTCTGCGAAGACCTCACTGATACTCATTCGATTCTGTACTGCGTGGCTGTAGCGGTATGTCGTGTAGCTCACGTAATATTTCCTAATGATTCTAGAGCTACACGACCGAAACTAACCGTACCAATATGGCAGTGCAGAATTGAACGCCGTATTGGTGGGGCCAGAGCGCTCATCGGCAAACTAATCTGCTTCAGGGAGGGCAATACTCGCCCTAGAGTGATGCGCTTTGTGAGGCGGGCGTTCTCAAGGACTGATATCAGCCCTCAGGACTATATGTCCCGTGTCACAGAGCGCATCGACTTCCTGAAGCAGAAAGTGTATGAATGGGCGAACCGTATTCGTAGATATAAGCGGCGAGTAGACCGATACACTCAGAATCGCACCTTCCAGAGCGATGAAAGGTGGGTTTATAGGGGTTGGGAGCAGCGAGACCAAGGTGTGACTGACACGCGCCTGCCAGATGACGATGTCATGTGTTCGTTTTGGCGCAGTATCTGGTCAGTGCCTGTCAGTCACACCGAAGGTGATTGGGCTCGAAAGGTCGAGCGAGCCTGCGATCTATTACCAGAAATGGGGGCTATTACCATCTACCCCCAAGATGAAGCTCGTGCAGTCCGTCCGTTAGCTGGAATTGTATAAAGTAGATGCAACTCTGCGCGCCTTCCTGATGTCGTGTATGGGGCAATGGAGGACGGTCCTTCGCTATCCAGGATGTCGAAATATCCAGAGGAATAGCGAACCGATAAGGATCGAGCGGGGCATATTTCAGGGCGATAGTTTGAGCCCGCTTTGGTTCTGCTTAGCCTTGAATCCTCTAAGCACACTGCTGGTGGATTCAGGTCTAGGCTATCGGTTGAGAAGAGGTGGTCAGTTATATCTCACCTCCTCTACATGGATGACCTAAAACTCTTTGCCTCCAATAATTTGCAACTGATGGAGCTACTGAAAATAACTGAAACTTTCAGTAGCGCCATCAGGATGGAATTTGGAGTGGATAAATGTGCGGTCATGCATGTAAAGCGAGGGGAGATTGTGGAATCCGTGGGAACCCAACTCTCGGATTCTATATACCTTAGAGCCCTCTCCGCATCCGAAGTATTTGGATATGTCGGAAGCGTTGGACATCAATGTTAGTGACATGAAGCAATCGTTGAAGCAGCGCTTTTTTGACCGCCTGAAGAAAGTATTTAATAGTCTTCTATCAGGCGGAAACAAGATGCGCGCCTTCAACGGTTGGGTCATGCCCGTTTTGATGTACTCTTTTGGCATACTCAAATGGACTCAAACTGAACTCGACGCCTTGGATAGGAGGGTCCGTACGCTGTTGACTGCATATCGAATGCATCACCCACGGTCATCGGTAATGAGACTGTATATCCCGCGAAAGTGTGGAGGTCGAGGCTTTTTAAACGCTAAGACCCTCCACAATCGCGAGGTATGCAGTCTCAGGGAATATTTCCTAGAAGCCGACGTGGGGATGCATCGAGATGTGGTCGCGGTGGACAAGGGCCTCACCCCACTCTCTTTGGCTAAAGAGAACTGGCGCAAGCTTGTAGTGCTTGACACTAACGATCGCAGGGAGATATGGCAGAGTAAGGAGCTTCACGGACGCTTTTTCCGGGCCCTACATGAACCCGTTGTAGATTTCCAAGCGTCCGTAGCCTGGCTTCGTTTCGGTGACCTCTTTAGGGAAACCGAAGGTTTTGTCTGTGCAATTATGGACGAAGTTATCATGACGAAGAATTACCGGAGATTTATTGTGAAGGACGGCACGGTTGACATGTGTCGGAAA